>VZTN01027554.1:74949-86949 GCA_013400515.1 Erpornis zantholeuca | reverse complement strand
GGCCCATGGATCCAGCCTGTCCTGATCCCTCTTCAGAGCCTTCCTGACCTCCAGCTGATCAGTACTCCTATAAAACTTGGTGCCATCTGCAAACTGACTGAGGGTGCACTTGATCCCCTTGCCCAGATCATGGATACAGATATCACACAGGACTTGCCCCAATACTGACCACAGCAGGAATGTCTGTCTGCAGGCAGACCTCATGGAACACGGATCTGGAAGCCTCCAAGCCTCTTCTGACCTTTCTCAGGTAATATGTGATGGTGCTTTTGGGGGCAGCTGAATTTTATGGCTATTTCTGAAGATCCACACAGGCAAGCCCAGGATGGTACTCTGATCCCAGAAATAATTACGACAGCATAATCACTACAGTCTTTGGTCTAGTTCCTCTCAAACAGAGTTTTTTGCCTGACTGAAAATTATCTGTCAAGAACAAGGAGGGGAGAGTGCAGCTAGTCAGCTTCTTAGGATGTAAGGGGGGTTTTACATTTGGCAATTGTGAAATATTTGCTGCCATAACTGTAGGACCTTGAGAGCCTGTGCTCTCAAGCTAACTTCAGAAGATGCTTGCCTTCCTGGAAGTCTCCACACAAGGTTCATCAGAGTCCAGATACTGCAACCCAGATACACACAGTCTTCATCAACTTAACTCTTCGGGAACCCTGTAACCACCATTTATTGGTCGGGAGACTCATGTTCTACCCATTGACACCATATACAATCTCACTAAACCTGCACAAGGTCTGGGGCAAAGGTTTCAAGCGCAGAACTTCCTTTTGTGGTAGTTCTTGTGTATCTCTTCAATGCTGAATTGAGCCCCTATTAAAAATACATAAATAAATATTATGGTCTATAAATAATGATTCAGTGCGTCACCTAATCATGTGCTTTTATGCAGTCATCATCTCTGCAAAGACAAGGAGCAAAGCCTGGAAAGCAAAGTCTTGCCTTCAGGCATTTTAAATATTCAAGTTTCTGAGTCCATGTTCTTACTGGGCTGAAGGAACAAAAGAGGGAGTCCATTCAGAGCAAACACATACAATAATCTTTACTACCCCAAGCAGTATTGGTGTGATAACAACATACTGGACTTAAGGAAATATCACATGCACTTTTATGTGATATGTTGCTCAGATGTGTGTAACTGCAGATCATATCTAAAAGAAGCCAGGCAGGCTTTCAGAGACATGCCAAAGATTAAGAACATACAACAAGCCAACTCCCCCACACAAGCTCTCCTCATAATCATTCTCTGTAACAGGATGTAACCACTAAAAGAAAAAGACACAAAACAGAACAACCACACACCCCTGCTTTGCCCCCAAATTTACCATTAAGCTTAAGCTTCAAAGTGAGCCTTATTTAAACCAAGCAGACTTTTTAAAACTAAATATAGTGCTACTACAATATTGGAATCAAATATTATAAATTAAATACACATTTGGAGATACTTTTTTAAGAAAAAAGCAAGTGCAGCATGGGCAAAAATACAGTTACTGAAAACTAAAGTATTAATCCTTCAAGCACTTAAGGAACTATGTAATATTGCTTATATCAACAGACTTACAATGTATCTGTTTTATCATGTGCTTACAAACATGCTTAGAAACAGGAGCTGAAATATGTGTATGTCATCACCAGAATATTCCCAAAGACCATATTAGTATATTCAATATTCAGCATATATTTCAGCATTAGAAAATTCGACCCAACTCTTAGTATTTGAAATACTTTTCTTAAACATTTTCAGCTTCAAAGTCATCACAGCATCCCAAGCAACATACTAAGATGCTGCCAAAGAGAGGTATTTGATAGCCATATCACTCCACTATGTATCTAAGAAAAAAAATCAGTTTTACTGATGACTAATGTTTTACTAGGAGCAACCTGCAGCCAGGGAAGACTCAGGGCCAACATGAAAAACAACAGAGAAAAGGAAATACTTTGAAATTGCAGAAAGAACCACTCTTCCCAAGCAAGAAAGCATGTGAGGAGTTGCCAACAAGCACTGACAACCCAGCAGCCAGGAAAGCCAGAACCATGAAAAAGTGTTATTCTTTCCATCCAGTGCCAGAGATAGCAGGTACAACCTTCCCTGCTTTGCTAGTCCCACATTCTCCTGTTCTGGCAACAAGCAAGCATGGACCTGATTAAATAGCATCTCTTTTGCAATAGCTGCTAGCGTGGTCCAATTTGGGCAGAGTGGATAAAGAGAGTAGGAACAGCATGTCACACACAACTTTAAAAAGACTCCATAAAAACTGAGCAATCCCCCCCACCAAAATGGAAAAGGAGAAATCACCAGAAATCACCTTCACACTGATGGCAGTGAGTGGCAGAAGATTTGCTCCGCTGAACCCAATCAGCCCTTAGAGGTGCTAATGGAAGGTGTAGCAGCCTCTGTCCCTCACTGGATTATTCAGTCATCTTCAAAGATCTTCCTTAGCTGGGTCAAAGCCCAGTGGAAATTGTGATGTGTGGAGGCACTTCGCCAAGCAGAGAGGCAGGAGCACCATGGAGACTCTGCTCTCCCGGGCACCCCAGGCAAACCTGCAGCCCCCAGAGTTCAGACTGTCTCAGAGCTACACCCAGGTGTTAAACCAGGACTGAAACACCTCAAACTCAAACTCAAACTAATGACATGGCAGCACCGAGAAACCGCGTGACAACAGCAGCTTTATCAGCAGCCTCAAAATGAGTTGGGCTGACCCCTCCAACACCAACCTCAGGAGGGCAAGGTCCTTTCCATCTGTCTTCACCTACTTTTCTTCCATTAATTCCACTAAGACATGCAAGATTCCCTTCAGATTACTGCATTTATTCACATTTTGGCTGACAATTTAGATGATACTCAGGGCAGGAGCTATCCTACAGCTGCACTGCATGGAGAGAGGCAGAGACACACCAGAGTCCAAACTTTAGCCCTGAAATTATTTCATAGGAAAATGTGCTGAACGAGACTATGAAAGACAAATCAGAAATTATAATTACAAATTACAATTATAAAAGTGATCTTATTCTCTGAAAAAGGGTATTCTTCTTTAATTCCCTTTTTTATTTTATCAGGGAACCCTTGTATGAACTGGTGTATTTTATCACCAGAACCCTTGTATGAACTCCTGTTGTTACAAAGCAGAGAAATTCATTCAATTATCTTCATATCATCTGGAAAACAACAACACAACAGTCTTGTAAATCTGAGCTTTGTCAGGTGAACCAATTTCATATCATAGCATTTATTTAACATATTATAGTACAAGAGTTTGTAACTTTGGTTTCACTTTCTTTGTTCTGTTCCATGATGAAACACTGGGTAAGTACCTATATGTCAGCATGGCACTTTGTTTTTAAAAGCTGATTAAAAATGCATTCTTTAAAAAGGAAATATATGGAAGTGACTTTGGAGGCCTAGATTTTAAGCTTCTTCCCTTTTTTTTTTTGACATCTGTTTGCTGAGCGCATATAATTTCTCCCTTGAATTATTTAAATGTCCCAGTGCTTTTTTCATAAAAGGAAAACTGAAGCCAGATGCGCAGCTTCAAGATAGAAAATCTTAAAAATACAATAAAGTAGAGTTAGTTAGTAAAAAATTGGAATTCTCATCCACCGGGAAAACCCAATATTTTAAAGGGACATATTCACTGGAATATCATATTTAACCCCCCATAGAGCTCTGAAAGTTCCAGAGAACTATACTAAGAAATCTCCAAATATTTTCTTTTCTTTTGCCCTTTTCCCTACTTTCAGCCTGAAAAATGTGAAGAGTTTGGGTGTCTGATATTGTTCTTGCAGACGAGGCTGATGACCACACATCCTCATCCTGCCGATGCAAAAAGCCCAACAAGCATTGCAGGAGCCAAGCCTGAAAAGGAGATGTCGCCCCTTCAGAGGAACAATGTCCCACAGGAACTGCCACTGCAGGCTTTCCCACAAGGAATAGCTGATTTGTGGACTCTCTATTCCTCCACAGACAAAACACACAGATGGAAATTTTGCCCTGCTTCTACAGAAAGCCTGAAAGTGCAAACCGTAACAGGAATCCATTAAGGAAAGAAGCAGAATTACATGGGATTTCTTAAAACCATAATCTGCCAAGAGATATTTTGGATTACTTTATTTTGAATAGACTTGATACACCAGGTAATAGTATTTTTCAAAGAAAAAATTAAGCCCTTGTTTAACCCATCTCAGCTACTCATCCCTGGGGTTTCCAGCCTTGCAGTTCTCCTGGGGATAGGCAGGTTGCTCACAACTTCTCTTCCCGCACTGGAACACATATTTTTTACATTTGCATTTTGAAACTGCTAATCTTTAGTTGGAAATTAATTGTACTTAGGAAAAAGAAAAAAAAAAAAAAAAAAAAAGAGGATGCATGGAAGCTTTCTGGACTGTCATATGAGAGGGATAAATAGAAAGCAGAGCAGTTTCCAAAGCAGAAGTACAGCACTTGGAGAAGAAGAGGGAAGAAAATACTGAAAATGAGGTTGCTCAGATAAATCATGTTGCAGTTCATAATTTTAAGATGGTCAGAGGTGTGTGAGATTTAGCCCCTGATCCACATGGCCACAGCTGATTAGGGCACCAACTCACCCCACAGGCCTTAACCAGCCCTCGGGGCAGCAGGGACTTGCAGGAGTAGGAAACTCCTTCCCTCAGACCTCAACTTGGGAGTGCAGCACAACAAACAAGGGACTACAGCTTGGTCACAACCCAAAGAAACTCCAGTACACTTAGGCAACACCACTGAAATGCACCTTAATGAAGATCAAGCGAGCAGTCACCAGTCTGCCTCTGCAGACACCAGACACCTCAGGAGTGTGAGCTAATCTTTACATTTAAGGCAGTAAAGGCTTTGGAGAGCAGAGATTTCTTTAAGAGACCAGACAGAAATCTAGCCAGGCTGCACTTTTCAACTGGCCTACTGGGAATCAAGAGCAGGACTATGCCCTCAGAGAGGGGCTTTGCAGCAAACCCCTGCAAAGCAAATTTTCTTCCAGCCAAGATGCCCCAGTCTCTCTCTGCCTCTCTCACTCTCTCTGTCTCTCACACACACACACACACAGACCAGACACACTCTTTCCAGACATCTTCTCCCTCCTCTGCCCTCTGCCATCCTTTGTTCCTACCATCATTACTTTGGGATGCTGCAATCAAAATCTATCCTGCTCCACTTTCCATGTCTGAAGAGCCTCACCAGTCTGAACCACAGCAGTGGTTTGGGAGGCTGAAGGAAGGATTTTCAACCCCCTCAAACGGCATTTAGAAACCAAGCTCCTCATGCTAAAAGCAATGGTTTCTAAAAACCATAAGCAGCCTCAGCAAACTTCAGGTTTACTTTGCAAGTCACTAGAGTAGAAGTAAGCCTCATCTGGCACCAAAAAGCAATATTTTGTTTCTTGGAAGCTACACAAAACATTTATTGTCATGAGAGTGGTGAGAAAGTAGAAATTCAAGATCTGACAATCTAGCTAGAAAAAAAGTTCAGAGCCCAAGCCAGTCATCATGGCTGAGCAAGCTCCTTGCTGCATGTTTGGGAATGCACAATGTCCTCATATGCTCTCTCGTCCCAAGGATTCAGAGAGTAGCTGGTCTAAGGCAGAACCCCTTCCACTGCTCCAGGGAATCAGAGAGGCTGGAGATGTAGCCACAGAGGCATTAGTGCTTGTGAAAGGGAAGGTGCAGGACCATGCCCGAGCAGTGAGCAGGGCAGGAGCCCCACAATAGCCTGGTTTTGACCTCTTGTTGATAGTCAGAGGCAGTCATTGACCCCCAGGTACCACAGCTCTGCTGACCTGTATGAATTGTTAACCAGTGCAAACTCTACTGTGTGCCCGAGCCTGAACTTCCCTCCAAACACAATATAATGGCTTGCTCTCAAGTCACCTCTTATTTTTATTGCCTGCTACAAACAAGGTTTCATGCAGTGCTATGAACTGTCTCTTGGGGATATTAGGTTTCAAGGTCTCACTAATCAGTTTTCCACTGAATAATGAGTTTAAGAAAACCTTTAGTTTTACTTACATATATACCACTTGTTGAACAAGACTCAACAGTGCAAGGAAATCTCTCATTTACAGTTCTGTGTAAACATAGTGAAGAGTATGAGACCTCAAAAGTCATCCCTGTCTTGGAGATAAGAGATATCTTGGGCACTAGTAAATAGAAAAATCTTCCTAAACCACCAAATAGAGAGCTTTTTTTTCACACTCCAGTGAGCTATAAAGTCTTACAAAGCCAAAGAATAAATGCCATTTTAACATCACAGAAAACAGTTACTTTTTTTAAGCTTATGACCTGCTTAGGGTCAGGGCGTTCCAGTGCAGCTGTAAATGTGTTATCACAATTACTACATGTCTTCTTGGACTTACACGCAGCAGAAAAATATAAAATTCATCTCAAGACCTGCCAGCTTTAGATTACCCATTCTCTGAAGAGCCCCTAGGCAGAGAACTTGCTGCTGAGAAACCTAAAGGTCTGGAAAAAAATCAAAGCGACTTTTTGCAGCCATGGGGATCTGGACCTTATTCTGCTCTGGTTGTACATAATTTTTTAATGTCAAATATTCTTTGCATTAACACGCTTTTCTGTCTTGGACAAGGACAAAGGAAGGTAAGACTTCTGCTGTCTTGATTTTAACCTGGTACAACCATCTTCAAAGGCTGACTGCCCTTTTTCTGTCACAGAAAGCACACTAACCTAGTTTGGAAAGTACCTCAGTGGGCCTCTGCTCAACCTCCCTGCTTGAAATAGTGTTGGACAGATATGGCACATCCCTGCAGATTCCTGCACAACAATCTCCACTGGTGTGGATTCCCCAGCCTTTCTAGCTAGGTGACCCCAACCCTTATGGTCAGGATTTTCTTCCCTAATGTCTGAATTATCCCTCCTTTGCTGCAAGCCTATGTCCATGTGCCATTTTCCATCTGGTAATAGAAAGGGAGGGGGCATGAGAGCTTGTGTCTTTCTCATCTTTAAAATTCTTGGAAAATCACAGGCATGGAGCAAAGGAGAGAGAGAACCAAAAAATACAGACTGAGCAGAATTTCTGTGTTAGTTTTATTCTCACATTAGACAAATTTGTCATTTTATTTTATTCTAAATGCTAATGTGTGGCAACACCAGCTGCCAATTTAGAGAGACATACTTGGCATGCCAAGATTTATGTCAAAAAGCTTTGCATCCCTTACTTAATTCTCCTGATAGTCACCAACCCTTCCAGAAAGACAGATTTACTTGGCACTCTTTAAAAAACACTTACTTGATGAATGATGCTACCTCAAATCATGAGCCTCCCAAACTCAAAGCTCTTTGTCTAATGAAAACTATTACTGCTTTTTAATAAGTTCTTCAGCATTTAAAAATAGCACTCCTAATTTCCTGCTCCACCGAGCACCACCTTGACTTCAAGTCAAATTATTCACAACCTCTTCTCCACCAGCCCTGGGGGATACGAGTCTTGCATTTTGGGGCTAAGTACTTCTCTCAACAGCTGTGAGAAGCTCTCTGAAGCAGGAAAGAGCAACTCACTCCTAACAGTATCAGACATCAAAGCAGAGCTACCCTTTTTTTCCTTCTATTTTAACCCAAATGCGGTAGAGTAACAAGCAGCAACACCAGCAGGATTTCTTTGAAGCAACTTATACTCATCTAAATTATACTGTGGGAGAGCAGTAGCCCATGAAAGAGATAACATTACCACGTAACTAAGCTTTAACAGTTTTAGCTTGCTCTAGTTCTCACCAGGCACATTTCTCTCAGGAAAACACCAGAGGCATAATACTCACAACACAAACCCAAACAGAAGTGTGTTACTGTGCCAGTGTCACAAACCTTAGTACTGGCATTTAAAGCAGCTGTTTCACCCACAAAACCAGTATGTGCGTGCTGCACAGAGCCCTCCAGAGAACAACAGATCTCCTCACACAGGTGTCATCTCAAGATCCAGGCGTGCAAAGCTCCAGGAACTCACAGAGTGGAAACTTCACCCTTTACCCCAGCATGAGCAGCATCAGGACCAAGGGCACCCAGAGGGCACAAACATCACCAAAACAAATGATCTCTATATTCCCTTGTCTTGTCCTTTTTCAGAAGTTGTCACTAACTACTTCTTCCACTGCTTCCTGAATTTTGTCAGACCTCCAAACCAACTAAATTTCCTTTCATGTTTTTGCAAATCACGTTTTGAGCTACTTAGTTTTTTCTTGTTGACAGTTCAAGCATTTCTTATATTCTTACAAGTAAATGAGTCTGTTAAAAGTCTGGTCCTTTCCAAACTTCCTGACTTCCTGGAAAACTGACATTCCTCTAATATTTTACAAATCTCCATGTTAATTTCTTCATTAGAATATCCTTCTGTGATTACATTTCTGTCTGTAAGACACAAAAAGAAACAGTGCACCCTAGTGTGACCTACTTTTCTATAAAACTAGAAAAAGTGTTTTTAACAAACATGGGAGATAAATTCTGCACAATATCTGCCTTTTTAAGTTCAAATAGAATTTTTCTAAGGACTTGAAAGAAAACACAATTTTTCTGAAAAAATGCTGTAACTGAGGGCTTGGTCAAATGGTCAGTGAGAGCTTTCCCAGCTTCCTCCTAATGGTCACCTAATATTATTTTTGATTCTTCAGCCTATGCAATAGGAGAAAAAACAGGCTTGTCAAGTACAAGCCGTCTGCATTTTGGGAGTCAGTTATCCAACATCTCTGATAAGACTTTGTGCCTTGATGCTGTGGATCTGTTAAACAAATATCTGCAAGTTCCTTCTCTGCAAAATTTTTGTTTGGGCTGTTGACCCATTGAGTTCATGCAAACTTGCTTTTTCCTGAGCACACAAGTTGTGCATCTTGAGGAGAAAAAAAAATAAAATCCGAAGCCAGCTCCTGGTTTTCCATGTGGATAAAACTCTAGCTGGCTCCAAGAAAACCACTTGTAAAGGCTGTAATGGAAAGGCAAAACACATTTGGAAGACTCCGCAGAAAGAAGGCACATGAACACAGTGGGAGCACATACTCATAAAACATGAAAAGGTCCATTTGCGGTATATAATGCTTGACCTTCAAAATACATTAAAAAGTCCATTAGAAGCTTTTGATCCAAAAGTTTAAAAAAATTTTACTCCATTACATCGAACTGTAGCATTTGTCCAACTCTCCCAGCAAACTCAATTGCAGCTTCTCCTTAATTTTCCCCTTTGCAAACAGAGACAACCTTTATTTCACATGTCCACCTGACTTTCCTGTGCTAAGAACACAAGTTTTATAGAAACTCATTTTGAGCATGAGGTGAGTTTCTACAAAAGAAACAGGGCATGAAGGTGCCATGCCTAGCACATGGCAGCTCTTGCCTTCATCATCTGTGTTACAAACATTCCCTGAAGACTACTTTTGCTATAAACAGTCTTGCTGGACACAGATTGCTGGAAAAAACAAAATAAAAACCTGTTGATCTTTTCCTTCAGATTTTTTGACACTGTGTTTAAGGGTATATAGGCTTTTACAAATACATAGAGAAACCAGATACAGGACAACCTGTTCTCCTATATAAAAGAGAAATTGTTAGCTCTCTATTAAAAGAGCTAACAATTTCAAAATAAGGCTAAAATCGTGAAGGTAAGGAATTTTTTTTTCACTAGGTGTTCTTGGGAAATGACTTGGGATAATAATAACAGGCATATGAATTCCTTAAGAAAACATCATGCTCTCTATCTTTTTGTGCTAACACTGCCTGTGTTAGAAGGATTTGGACTTTGGCCATAGAGCATTTTTGTATTGCCTTTAACCAGAACTTTCTGAAATCAATAGCATCCATACGCTCCAGTGCACCCAGCCTGTTTCTCCAGGGACAGGAAAGAGGCCCAGTTTATACACACTTAATTCAATTAAGAGCTGCAGAGCGATGGCCTTTAGTAAATTTTAACCTCCTCTCCACGCATCGTTTACTAACCCACCATTAATTAAACACAGTTATTAAACTAGCATGTTTACAATTGCTGTATTTTCAGTGAACAAACAAAAGCTATTTATGGGCCCCAACCGAACAGCGCCTGTTTATTCGCGGCGCAGGACCGAGAGCGGATGCCCGGAGCCAGCTGGCATCTCGACAGCACAAACAGCAGTCCACAGACACACAGAGGCAGGTCGGCACAAATATCTCCTGCCCAGAAGGGAAAGCTGCACTGGAATGCTTTAAATTCCTGCTTTGAACATTTACGGCTGAAAAACACGCCACTGCCAGGTGCCTGTATGCCCAGAGGACCCAGTAACCCCAGCTCACCAGTACAGCCCTTCTGCAGACCTAACAGGTGGCAATCCGTTGTCTTCATGAGTGCCTTTTGAAACAGCTTGGCACAAAGTGCCATTAGATACCAGGAAACATGAAATACTAGTGTTAGCACCACCTTCAAACGTGCCTCTCACTGAACAAACCTCTAGAAAGAATCTTCTCTGGGCTCACAGATGTTTGACTAACATCAAACACCTCTGTGCAACTGGCGACGTGATGTCGTGAAACACACAAGCCTTCAGAAGTGCACAGAGATACAGGATGCAGAAATGCACAGAGATACAGCATGCAGAAGTGCACAGAGATACAGGATGCAGAAGTGGACAGGGATACAGGATGCAGAAGTGGACAGGGATACAGGATGCAGAAGTGGACAGGGATACAGGATGCAGAAATGCACAGAGATACAGCATGCAGAAGTGCACAGAGATACAGCATGCAGAAATGGACAGAGATACAGGATGCAGAAGTGGACAGGGATACAGGATGCAGAAGTGGACAGGGATACAGGATGCAGAAATGGACAGAGATACAGGATGCAGAAGTGGACAGGGATACAGGATGTGCCACCCACATCTTCCCACTAAATCACATTCAGGACCTTCAGGTAAAAAGATTAAGATTCTTCAGAGGAGGCAGCATAGGACTGATGCTGCATGGGGTCTAAGGCAGCTGCAACACCCAGATTACCCACAGGCCTTTCATCATGCATTATCAAATTCAAGCAAACTAGCCAAGTGACAGCAAAGGTAGAGAAACAAAGGATTTCTTACTTACACCGCTAACCCAGAAATGTGTAACAAATGCATGAAAACTCAAGCACAGATCTGAATTTTTAAAAAAAGAAAAAACAAAGAGATTTGCCTGTCTTTGCAAGAAAAAAATGCTAAATGGTTTGTGCATGTGGTTTTTCATTCATGTGTAAATAGATATATGACCCAACCCTCCTACATTGCTCTGGGAATAAGTGGAGCAATGGGAAACTTAGTTTAGAATTAGCTCACAAAATCAGCAAGAAAATTGAGAGTCTTTCTCCTAGAAATATAGTGAATAGGGCATCTCAAGAAGCAATATGACATATTTGTTACACTCATTTCAAATCTCTCACAGGGAGGGGATTATACCCTGGCCACCTGCCTTTTGGATAGTTTCCATTAACATCTTTTATTTCATACCACATACCTGTGATGTTTGGCACAGGCAGCCCTGCAAGGCAGGTGAGGGCAAGACCTGGGCTGCAGCTCCCTCCTGCACGGTACAGTAAGGCACAGTAGAGAAGAGAACTTCCAACATTGCAAGAACCATCTGTCCACTTGGGGATGGTATCCTCAAAGTGGGAGAGGCCTTGCATGGAAAGAAGGGAACTGGGTGAACAGTCTCATCACATGGGCAGTGGGCAGGAAGTGCTGATGCTGAATGGTGAGGTCTGCAGACCCTGCACCCTCAATGCAGGAGGGTGGTTCAGCAAACTGAGAGGCAGCTCTTGCCACTAAGTCAGATCTCGCAGTGGGTAAACAGCTTACTGTTGAAATGGAGATCAGTGATGGGTGGTGTCCCCCAGGGGTCTGTTCTAGGACCAGGACTACTTAATACCTTCATCAACACCATGGACAGTGGGATCAACTGCACCCTCACCAAGTTTGCAGGTGACACCAAGCTGAGTGGTGTGTTTGACACACCTGAAGGACAGGATGCCATCCAGAGGGACCTGGACAA
>VZTN01027554.1:35819-74933 GCA_013400515.1 Erpornis zantholeuca | reverse complement strand
GTGGGCAGCAGAGGAGGGAGGGGATTCTGCCCCTCTGCTCTGCTCTGCTGAGACCCACCTGGAACACTGCATCCAGCTCTGGGGTCCCAGCATGGGAAGGACAGGGACAAGTCCAGAGGAGGGCACTGAAAATGATCAGAGAGATGGAGCATCTCTCCTGTGAGGACAGACTGAGCGAGTTGGGACTGTTCAGCTTGGAGAAGACTCCAGGGAGACCTTATTGTGGCCTTTCAGTAAAGGGGCACTTGTAAAAATGATGGGGACTGACATTTTATTAGGGCCTGTCGTGACAGGACAAGTGGTAGAGATTTTAAACTAAATGAGTGTCAATTCAGACCAGATGTAAGAAATAAATTATTTATGATGGCAGTGGCACAGGTTGCACAGAGGAGTGGTAGATGTCCCATCCCTGAAAACATTCAAAGTCAGATGGGGGTTGTGAGCAACCTGGTCTAGTGAAAGGTGCCCATGGCAGGTGGGTTGGAACTAGATGGACTTTAGATATCCCTTCTAACCCAGCCTATCCTGCAATTATATGATTTGCAAAAAAACAGCAGAAAGGCTGCTACATAGAACAGGACCGTGATATGTGTAGACCCCATCCCTGGGTCTCTGGTTTAACAAATGTGCATGGTTCAGAAGAAGATAGGTTAGATAAGAAGCACAGAAACTTTCCTCTTAATCCTTATTTAAATATTACTATGAAATTCTTCCCTTATTTTACTTCGTGGTCAAAAAAGAAGCCCCAGTCTGCTTTGCCAGCAGCATTAAAAAGCTTTCACACATCTTCCCCACAGTGTTGCTACACAGCCCCTGTTCACTGAACACATTTGCAACTCAGGAGCGATTACTCCTGGAGCATATTGCAGTTTGGCCTGCTCATTTGTCTTCTAACAATTATTCTGCTTTTCAAGGAACAAACTCCTCCCCTCACATGAGCAGATGGGAAAATGTCATCTCTCGTTCTTAGAGAAGCTTTGACCAATATTCTGACTTGGGCATTAAATAGAGCAGAAGTCTGCAGAGCTACCTATGCTTTATGGCATAAATTTTTTTATGCATGAGCTCTGCTGTCAACAATGTCAGCAGGAATATGCATGATGTTACACGCAGTGTTTGTCAGCTGGTCGCTTACTATGCAACAAGGGCCCGGGAGCAGCAGAGAGTGGAAAATCAGACTCCTCTTCATTTAAATTTATAATCTGCAAAATCAGGACAATAAAGGAAAATACCAGAAACTGGCCCAAGCAGTGAGATTTAGACCAAGATTCAAGATGCTGAAGGTGCAGGAGTGCTCAGGAGCAGTGATGATGACTCAGCCTGTGAAAAAATGTGAGAGGCCAGAGAGGCACACAACTGCAAGAGCTGGAGAAATCCACACAACACTGAAAGCCAAGAGGCATCAGATCCTGCCCCCGACCAGCCAAGGACAAAAGCAGCCGAGTGACAAGGAGCACAGGGAAAGGGGCAGCCTGGGAGGCATCTCTGCTCACGAGTGGCAGTGGTGGGGACTTGTTCCTGGGGGACAAGGCCAGGGTCCCCCCTCTCCGAGGCACAGTGTGAGGGATGCACTTGGCACCATTCATAGCATCACTGGAGATGACAGTGACAACGAGGGGACACAACAACACTTCATTGTGGCCAACAGCTGGCAATGGCCACTACATTCAGAGGCTGCAGATCAGTCTGCATTATAATCTCCTGGGTCTGCATGCTTGAAACATGTCATATTTGGTCTCCAGGAAAAGATCTGTCACTGTATTTTTAAAAAATTTTTTTGTTGAGGAGGAGGAGGAAAAAATAGTTTTCATAAAAAACTACTGAGTTTTGTACTACAAGTGAAGATGAGTGGGAAAAGTATGGTTGCCAAAATAAAGAAGAACTGTAACTGCATTTCACTGAACAAATTTCCCTTGAAGCTTGCGATCGGCATTATCCTCCTCAGGGAAGCAGGTCAGTGACAGTGGGGAAAAAGGACACAAGCAGCTATGGGAGAGGTGAGCTTACTCTCACTTGAAGAACACACCTGAATATTGCACAAAAAAATCTCCAAAGCAATATGTAACAGTAAAAACAAGTGTAAGAGTTCTCTATGCTCACCATCAGGATGTACCCAACACTTCCAATATAAAGCCTACAAGCACTGCTTAAGACTGTGTCTAACAGTAGCTGGAAAGACAGTGCAGCAGCCACATTTAGCTCCAATAAAATGCCTATCTGCAGTTTTTCCTCTTCCTAACTATTTGCTAAAGATGTATGTTACAAACTCCATACATCAGAAGGCAAACTATGGCATGCAGGCCACTATTGTTACCTGTGAACTTTGCTATCCCATTTACAGGCTGGAGGGGTTGATTTGATTTTTACATTAAGCATCAAGCAGCAAGGGTAAAACAAACAGCACAAAGCAGTTAGTCAGCCAAATTTCAGTGTCTCTTATGGGACACAAGCAGACATCTCAGTGATGTACTTTGGCTCTCAAACCAGACTACTGGGAGCATAACAGAATTGATAAAACACTGAGTAATTATGCATAACAATGGCTAAAGGATGCAGTTACAGATGCAGCTGCTAACACATCTTGAAACTGTCGTCTTGTTGGCAAAACGAGTGCTTAGAAAAAGTTAAAATTACTGCAAGTACCAGGAAGATTGTGCTGCACACCCTTTCTTGCCTCCACATGGAACAAAGTCTTAAGTGTTGGTATGGCTGAAGATCCTTTTTGAGTATAATTTATTTCTCTTTTGAGTTGTTCTTGTAGCATAATTGTTCTCCTTTGCGTACCCTAAGGGTCAATGCGAGGTTATGTTCCTTTCTGGAAGAGCTATCAGAGTTCTGGTTGGAAACTTACCCTCTTTTTGACCTGTTCTGAACTGTGAGTGTTTACATATGCAACTATTTCTCCTCTTGTTTCCAGACCTTCATTAGTGGATCTGCTTAGAGACTTCCCTTTTTAACCATACATTTCAAAAGGGCATTTATGTCACCAGTGATGCCTCTCCTGGATTTGGATGCCTGAAATCCCGTCTTTTCCTCCAAACTTAGAAATGCTTTTTGGCTGTTTTCAGTAGCTTACTGAGTATCTCTCCTGGTGCAAAGGAGGGGACAGATCTCTGCAGCCTGTAGAGGACATGAATGTGCCACCAGCCACCACAAGGCTGGGCTGCACCTGGAATGCCAATGGGATCCAGGGCATGCCACCAAAAGCTCTTGCAGCAGACAGAACAAGAGTCTGTTCAGGGAGATTATAACAACCCTCACCCCCAAAGAGTCTGGAGCACAAAAGGTATTCCTCTATCAGGAGGAATCCTCTATCAGACAAGAATAGGAGACTCTGTAGGGAAGTTAGTGAGACAGACACAGACTTAATTTGAGAAGTTAAGCCATTTTATTCATGGAGCTGCTCTGCAGCACTTGCAGTATTGACATGAGCAGACTGTAATTGCCAGGATTGTTTTCTGCTGAGTTCTCACTTTCCAAAAAGTCATTACCCAATCAGCATGGAAAGTCATTAGCTAATCCCCTTAGCACCACACTGTTAACAGAATTTGGTGGGCTGCCTGGACACTAGCCGAAAATATTATATATCAACACACAAATGAAGGATACATCTTAAGGATTACTCAGATGCACTGGGCAGAGCCTCTGCTCATAGGTGGTTTTCTGTGCCAACTTTAATCCAACCAGTTTCTCGACTCAGTGCTGGGAGAATTTCTGACCTGTCCTAAATTCTGTCAGTCTATAATCCTCATAGTCACTCCTGCACTTCTAACAGCGTGTTCCCTGCGCCTGCAAGAAGAGCCACAGAGGTGGCTCTGCACTGGTGGAGAAGGTGACCATCAGTGGGGAACCCAGAGCATGTTTGGTGCCAGAGCAGAGTGCACAAGAGCTGACCCCTCTCTGACTGCCAGAGAACAACTGACAGAGCATCTATGCTCATTCAGAAGAAGCAACAATACTCTTGCTCTTGATCCAAATTAAAATTGTGTTGCAAGATAAACCAGGCATGTGCAAAACCCAGATTAACTAATGCAAAACCAGAGGCTAAAGGAAAAAAAAACAATCTAAGGATTAAAGATTAGAGTGTAGGGAATTGGCTGAGGCACAGGGAAGATGTAACAGGCAAGGGATATCAAGGATACCTGGATTTAGCAGAATCGGGGAAACGAGGGAAAGAGAAAATTGCAATTTGAGATGAGGATTTGCAAGGATTACTTCTTAAGAAAACAAATTCCAGGCAGAGTCTTGTGGTTTGGTGGGAGACTATTGCTGGCCAGGGTGAAGGCAGCTGAGTGCCAGCTTGACTAAACAACTTTACTAGAAGTAATGATTTAGTTAAGGCACATCTTGTCTCTAAACACATGGCAGCTCTGCTTTTTTTTTTTTTTACCAGTTATTTCTCCATTAAAAATGTGTCTTCTGATGAGAGACAGCCATTTGCACTGAGCAAAAACTGGTGGTTACCATGGGAAAGAAAATAAAATTCAATGCCCAGTAGGTCTGCAAGTTCCAAGTACTTCCCTCAATGAGCTGCATGCATGCAAAACATTCCTGACATAGAGTGCACAGGCAGGGATGTGATGGGGGTTTGATGCCCATCTGCACCTGGTGGCAGCCGTAATAGGATGGTGATGGAAACGGGTAGAGGTAGAATTAAAAAACCCCACCCTTATCTGTAAAGTAGAATTTCGCATTTTTAAAGAGATGGTAATGCGAAGTAGAGTAGGAGCACCAGAAGTGCCCCTTGGTAAATATTGCAGATTTTCTGGTTTTACTATCCAGAGTCCAGCCCTTACAGATAACAGAAGCCTTCACCCAAAACTGTGAGCACCCCAGCTGTTATGAAGCTTTCTCTCAGCTTCTGTGGGCAGCAGAAATCCTAGTATACAAAGCACTTTGTCTCGGATGCAGATATCTTATTCTCTGCGTGTAAGTCATTATACCAACTGTGTTGCTCTCACAGGCACTTGTGTCAAGCCCAGGCAGTGCCTACCAACCTCCTTCAACAATGTACTTACTGTCTGCAACAAAGCACTTCAAACATTTTGCAGAAAAGTGGTTGAAAAAGGAAAAAGAAAATCCCCTGCTTTCTACAGATGCACACCCTTAGGTTAGGCTTCACTTTGTTATACCCCAACCACTAAAACCTTTCTTAGCTGGAGAAGCAGATCCAGCCTGCACACTTTCGTGCTGGCCAGACCCAGAGCCTTTGCTCTTCCTTGCATGGCTGCTCAGTGTTTCCACCCTGCTGGCACAGGCACCCACAAGGGACAGGCACATCCTCCCACACCAGTGCCCAGGCTCTTTCCACAGGGAGCAGCAGCAGCAGCCCCGGCAGGCAGATGCCCACACTGTATTTGTCATACCAGCAGCCCAAACTTTGGAGTGTGTAGCATGGGAACTGAGCAAGAGGCCAGGCCAGGCAGTCCTCGAGCTGGCAGCAGCCTGGCATCACACTTACAATTAACTTTGGCTGTCTATAATCTGAAGAGAGGACATGCCACACCACATCACACGGCACAAAAATCCCTCCAAGTGATACCAACTGTGCTTTTTATAAACTAAGTACCAGTTTCCACTGCAAAGCTTCTCCCAAGGAACTATAGCAGAGTGCAAAATAATGCTTGGAACGTGCTGATTTTGTACCTATCGAGAATCAGGACAGCTACATCACAATATTTTGCTGAAGTGAAATATTAATTGCAGGTCTGTGGCACTACCTCCTTTCTTTGTGGGAAATATTAGTGATATAATCTCTATCTGTGGTGTGGAAACTATGATCTGTTGAATAAATTTGGAACTATAATTTACTTAGTGTTTTCTTCCCCCTGTTTTTTCATTGCTTTTAGGAGAAAACCCTCCCACACAGTAAAACATTCAGCTGCAAGAAAACAGTCTGAAGTCATTCAAATCCACAGAGCAACTCCAGCTCTGGTTGCCCCCACATTTACAAAATTGCCCTGTGGTATTCTGGAAGATGCACAATTTTTGCAGCAGGGTTTTGAGGTAGGAAGGAAGAAAAAATGCCCACAAGTCCCTAAATCTTTCCATCCTGTATTTTGAAAGAAAAAAAGAAGGACTTAAATTTTGCTGAATAAAAAGGAACTTCCATAATATTTTGTGTTAAACACTTTTTTTTTTTTTTTTTGCTTACATGTGTACTCATATCTGGTAAAGTCATCTTGATAAAGAGGTTCAAAAAGAAATGTCTCAGAAATAAAGACAGCCATGACAGATTATAACCAGCATTTTTCCATGAATCATCTCCACTGCATACAGAAAGAAAGCTTCTCAGACAACCTAGAGGGTGGCCAAGAGAAATATTCCAGATTTTTGATATTTTACTGCAGGGGTGGGTGTCCCTTTGTGGAAAGTCTCAAAGAAAAGAATGCATGTATGTATGCTCAGAAAGAGAGGTCTGGACACAGTAAGTCTTTAAAGCTCTGTAAAGCTGCAAAAAGGACAGCAGTCAATTGTACTATACATTCATTGAGAGTAAACCAAAAATTAATCAGCTTAATTGCCAACAAGGAATATCTAGGCTACACATTAGAAAAAAATTGCAAGGATGGGGCAGTGGAACAAACTAATAGAAGATGAGTTTGCCTTAGATTTTTAAAAGATTAGGCTAAGTAAGCTAGGACTTATCCAACAGGGATGGCCTAAGTGCATTGTTCTGTTCCAGGATGGGCAGCTGGATTCCACAACTCCCAGGATCCCTATGGACCTACATTTTGCTGACATTCTGGTCCACACATCTCCTCAGAGCAAAACCAGGTATCCATCAGAAAACAGAAACAAATCCTCACAATGGCTGTGGAATGCTGTGTTCTCTCTAAGAACACAGACTTTTTTTTTTCCTATCCCAACCCCAAAGCACAGTGCAGGAAAACAGATATTCACAGAGTTGCACTCAATACCCATCTAACAGGAGCTAGGCATGGGTAAAACAAACATGAGTGTACGAAAAGTTTCAGCTCTGATTTCAAGAGCAAACCAGACTTTCGATCACCAAGCAAAACAGGGATCGTGTCATTCAGCCAGAGACAAACATTCCCACAGTACCATCAGAGGCAAGAAAATCCATGCATGGAACAGGACAGCCAGCCCCACCAGTGACCACAAGTGCCATTACCTTGGTTACAGACTCACAGGAAATTCAAATAATTTGCAGTAGCGATGCACTGGAGATGATGAGTCAGAGACCTGTCTGGTCACGGAGCTTCCAATCAAGATAGAAGATCCCCAGGCTTCCTACTGAGCTCATGATGTACAAGAGCATCAGTTCAGTGTCCACAGCCAGCACGAATGTTCGGGATCCCTCAAAGTTTCTGCAGTTTGTACAGCAGCAGATCTCACCAGAAGGGTGAGTGTTTTCAAAGATATTCTCCTGAGGCAGAGGAAAACATCTGGTACCCCCCTACAAAGTATTCCCTGCCACCCACACATGGGCTGGACAACACACTGTGCTGTCAGAAACCTCAATCTGTTTTTAACAGCTAAGGGAAAACATTTCCAGCAAAACGAAACTTAACCTAAATGTTCCTCTGCCAAGTGATGCCGCCTCCTTTCTGGTTACATTTATGGGGGGAGGAAACTCTCAAGTTAGAAAAACAAATCAGTAAGTCAGTGGCCACTTCCATCCCCCTGCCCCCCCCCCAAAAAAAAAAAAAAAGCTCTAGAATCTAAGTTCTACTTTGTCTTGGTTTCTAGCTGGTCTAAAACTGCCAAACCTCCCATGTGAAAATGCTAGCAAGGAAGCAGGACACCGACTGCCTCCTACTCCTGGGATACACACAGGCACAAGGTGGCAGCAGCAGAGGATTTTCAGCAAACCCCAGGGAAACCAGATGTGAGATTGAGTGGCTCTTCCCCAGAGAACCACGGAGCAGAAGCCAACAACTCCCAGTTGCAGACAGATTTCAATTTTCAGGGCGGAGTTCAGTAAGCCAGTGTTTAAAACAGAGACTTATTCTTTCCTTGCATCTGGGGAAAGTCAACTAATTCACAAAGAGGAAAGAAGAGCTGAAGTGCCTTTGAGGAGGCGGTGGTTCTGGTGTGCTGGCCAACTGATGGGGTTTGTCAGGGCTCAGCATAATTTGCTCTCTGCAGTCTTTTATTCCAATCCTGTAATGCCTAAAAGCTGCATCGAACACCATATACCCAAACGCACACTATTATGTATCCCTGGGGTGTGGAGGTGTGGATGGGGTTATTTGTTGCTTGCTGCAGCTCCTCGGTGTCCCTTCCCCAGAGAGCATTTCTGGAGTTTGAGGATGGGGAGCTGAACCATTCCACTCATTAAGTCCTAACACCAACACCATCTCCAGCCTCAGTGCCTCTTGATTAAACCTCTTCTTCCAGTTTTGCAATTGGCACATACTCCGCATTAATATTTAAGAAAAAATAAGATAAATAATATGCAATATAGCCCTGGTATTTGCCAAAACGAAGATGCAGAATTGTAGCATTCAAAATCATGAAGGTATCTTAATCCCAGTCCAAGGTTTCCAGGACCTACTCTGGTGGTGGGAGATCAGACTGGCTTGGAGAGTTATTTGACATCCTGCCTTCCTGTCCTACTTTTTCCAGCTTTCCGAAAAGAGCTTAATTAAGCCCTTCTAAAAGACATAGGAAGCTTACAAATGAACAATCAAATTATTGGGGTCTTGGGCTTTACGCTTAGATGATAATTAAAGATACATGGACAAGCATGTAAGGGAAGGGCAGTGCACAAGCCTGCTGTTCATACTGGTGCATGGTAACACCAGTCATGTGCTACCACTAAACAACAAGATGAAAGCACAGTCATATTGAAACATCAACAGGCAATACCATCATTCCCTCTAAATTCATTATTTCATGTACCTCAGACAGGGATCTCTGCATATCTGACTCCATTGATACAACCTGACGCTGCAGACCTTCGTTGCATTAATTCCCCGTTATTGAAAGGATCTGATGTTATTAATTTTTACATCTTATGCTTTCCCTGACAAATGCTTCTAAGACAAAATAATTTTAAAATCACTGCAATTAAACCCTTTGTGATGGCTTCCATTTAAAAAAATAATAGTCAAAGCCATGAAAGAGAGGCAAACATTAATTAATAAATGCATTCACAAAGCAAGCTCTAAACCTCTGACAAGACTTTGTCAGAAATACTCAACAGCCGTAAGTTTCTGTTGAAAGCCCCACTAGGTCAGCTTGTAAATCAATTTCAGCTTTTCCTCTGTAACTCAAGAAAGCCTTAGGTATCTCCAGAAATTACAGAATTTGAAGAGAGGAAAGGGCAGGCCAAGGCCACAAAGCAGAGGAGTCTCACACCAGATTTCCTTGGAGCTATTATGGTGTCTATCATCATTTAGCTTAAAAGTCCTACACAATATAGGCCAACTCAACAATAATCACCATCATCATCAGTCCTTTTGTAGGAAAGGTGCTTGTCAAAGCACAAGCAAATGGACAGTAGTTTGCTCATGGCTAGAAACAAGCCTTTTAAAGTCTAACAAGGGTCAACCCAGGACCACTCTGCGAGCTGCTCTTTTCCTGTCTGGCTTTTTGTTCAGCCTGATCAGCTGGTGGTGGCTCCTCCAGATGAGTATTTTGTTTAGATAAATTGAACATCACACTTCAGCACACAACACTTCAAACATCAAGGGGGCTGGACAATGGAGCTGAGGCTGGAGCAGAGCCTGGCTGCCTCCAGCAGACCCATCCCCAAGCCTGCAGAACAGGGCAATTTCTCCTAAGGACCCAAAGCCCCACACTGATAGCCTTCCAAAGCTGGCAAAAACTGACACAGAGACCTCAAAGAGGGAAGGAAGTTTTTTTTAGGAGGCATTTTTAAGTTAGAGAGAAAATAAGTTTCTCTTTTACTTATGTTACATGGAAAAATTAAGCTCTCCTCAATATCACTTTCCCCTTTCTCTGTTAGCAACATTTCTGTAGATGCTCTCTCCAGTTAAAAACAACTTAACTGTCCTGTTGCATGCTCAGCTTTTAAAGCCAACAGTTCTTCGTATCAAGGCAAAAAACACAGTTCCATAACCACAGTTAAATAAATTACTTAAGAAATCATCCAGCTGAAATAGGTTTTCCACGATTACGATAAATTATAGATGTGATTTGTTGGCGTATTAGTTACAGATGCATGTGTACCAGTCTGGTGGCCAAAACATTCCAAGATCAAAGGAGAAGCTGAAAGTGGATGAGATTATTTATTATCTTGATGAACACCATGCTCAAGAAGTCGTCATCACATCCGTGGGCTGTACAAGTACGGAACAAACTGATACTGTCCTCAAAACCTGAGTCTAAAGCAGAGATCATGAAACAGATCCAGGTACAACTCAAGGATGAATTAATGCTTCAACACCTCACTTTTTAATTTCACTGTATTAAAAAAGTATAGTTAAATCTCTTTCACTTCATCATGCTGCCTCTGTCATCATGTAACCATTATGTAAGGGAGTATAATTAAAAATAAACTTTTCACTCCCCAGCAGCAGTTATGCAATAACTTTTAATTAACTAAGATACTTCATGTTCAAGAGAACATTTAAGGAGTTTAAGTTATAACTCAATGTCCTTCCTCATAGCTTCATTTTCAAATCCTCTAACACAAACTATCTGCATTTTTCTTCTCATCTCTTCAGTACAAAGATGGTTTGTCAGGTTTTATTTGGTTTTATCTGCTTGCAAGATGCTGTCTCGGGGTCCTAAAAATGCAGGGACATATTTTGTGCAATCTGTCAGCAACTGTCTTCAGATGCAAGGCTACAGGGAGTTGATGAGCTCTTTTCTTATCGGAATGAGTCATGAAAATGGATTATCCACTCTTAATCCTCCTTACACTGGAAAATTTCTTTATTTGTTTTGTACAATAAAAATAAAATAAAAGTTAAAATTAGCCTGATGAAACCATGTAAGAACGGTTTCCTCTGGCAGAAGAGAATATCACTGCCATTTTAGAGAGCCATGGAGCTTCCAGCACCCATTCCATTCTTCTCCAAAAGCAAGCATCTCCCTACTTCCAGGACCCATTCTGGCACTGTGGATGGTTTCCCCCATTACTCTGGGTTTTTGTCATATCCTGTTCCCCCGCGTGATGTTCGGTGGCTCTGTTTTGGGGGTTCTTTAGGTTTTTTTGAAAAGTCATCTTTTCTCCACAAACTAAATAAACAAGAAATCATTTAACCTGTTTTCTTCACAAAACCATAAAAATCTTTTTCACCATAAAAGTCTTACTAATCTGCATTTCCTTGAAATGCAAATATTTTTCACAAAATTGTTCTGCTAATATTCATGAAAGCCAGCACCTTACAGGATCACAACCCCCTCACTGAAACTCTCTTTCAGTTAAATCTCAAAAGAACAAAACCTGAGCTTGGGTAACCTCCCTTCCATTTTGAATGGGGATTTAGGATGGGAAGTGTGAGTTTTGCGCTGTTTACTAATCCCAACAGAGAGAAAAAAGAATCCAAACTGCCTGAAAGCTCATCCCTGAAAATAATGTGATTTTCCTATAGGATTTTAAAAAATGCATCTTTTCACAGATTTGAGCTTAAAGAGGAAAAAAAGAGGTCTTCATACTTCTAACATATGGTCCATGGCCAACTTTTAGAGCAAAGCTGCCCCATCAGGCAGCGAGCCGATGGACAGAATGGAAACCAGGGCTTCTGCTTTATGGTTATTTCCTTGCTTATTGGATTTGGATTTTTAGCTTCACTCTGAAATGCTGCCATGCTACACTGAGTACGTGGTGGCTGGCATCACTTTAAAGGCCCCGGCAGATCTCAGTCAGCAAACCAGATTAGTTACACCACGCAGGAAGGAAGGCTTGTGTGTTTTGGGGAGCAACAGGGAAGCAGGAAGACATCCCGTTGCGGTGGCGAAAGCGGCGCTGGTGGGGGGAGAGGGAGGGGAGGAAAACAAGCCTGCTCTGAAACTTGACTTTCATCTCAGACAGCATGCTCCACTTAGCTGCACAAGGCCATTATGCACGGGTGCGACTCCAGTGTCCTGGGAGACCCTGGCAGACTGCGCCACGCGCGAACAGCCTCGCTGCCAGAGCACAAGTTGGTGCCTTGTCGTGCCACATCAAGTCCAGGTTGGTGAGCGCTGTCAGGGCAGCGCAGCAGCACAATCAGTGTCTGCATCAGCGGTGGGTGAGCACCTGAGCCAGCTCAGAGGGCAGCAGCACCGCTGGGTAACATCCCTGTGCTCCGGAAAACATCCTGGCACTTGAGGTTTCATCTTCCACCCCCACGAAGGAGGTTGCACCCGCTTCCACGAGCCTGTGCCACTGCTAATTTGCCACTTTGAAGGGGGTTTGGGGCCAAGTGCTTCCTGTAAATTACTCCTTTCTCTGCAAAACACGCTTAATGGAATTAAATGAAGGATCTGTTTGGCCCATGGAGTATGTGAAGTGCAGACATAGATTTTACCTCAGTACATCACAGGAAGTTCCAAAATGGAGACAAATTTTCAGTCAAAAGCTGACAAAAGTCATTACAAAAAATACAATGCAAAAGTATGGAAGGCTTTTTTCCTTCTATAAACTATTTTGAAATATATGGTTTATTCAAAGCATGTATGTCATACATAAGAATTATAAATGACAGCTACAGAGGAACTGGATAAGGAGAAAACTTTAATTATATTAAGATTTTCTTTTCCAGTTTTTCACATAGAGAAGAAAAAACATTAAAGTAGAATCATACAGATTACTCTGCAAGGAGGAAAAAAAAAAGTCCCTCACATGCTACCTAAGACACCAAACAAAGTTAAACATATTTGACAATCTTCTATTCATTAAAATATAAATTTGGCTAATCCCCTTGGGCTTAAGAATTTCCAAAATGTAGCCTAATGTGTCCTGGGCTGCATCCAGAGCCCCGTGGGCAGCAGGGGAGGGAGGGGATTCTGTCCCTCTGCTCTGCTCTGCTGAGACCCACCTGGAGCACTGCATCCAGTTCTGGGGTCCCAGCAGGGGAAGAGGGAACCACTAGGGGAGGCCACCAAGGGGATGCCACCAAGATGATCCAAGGGATGGAGGATCTCTTTCATGAGGAAAGGCTGAGAGAGCTGGGATCATTCACTCCGGAAAGGAGAAGGCTTCAGGGTGACCTAATTGTGGCCTTCCAGTACATGAAGGGAGCTGACAAGAAAGCTGCAGGGGGACAATTTAGAACAGCCTGGTAGGACAAAGGGATATGAGTTCAAACTGAAAGAGAAGATTTAGTTTAAATTAGGTTTTAGGAAAAAATACTGCAGTGATGGTGTTGAGGCACTGGCACAGGTTGCCCAGAGAAGCTGTGGATGCCCCATCCCTGGAAGTGCTCAAGGCCAGGCTGGATGGGGCTCTGAGCAACCTGGTCTAGGGAAAGGTGTCCCTCCCCATGGCAGGGGGGTTGGAATGAGATGACTTTTAAGGTCCCTTCCAACCCAAGCCAATCTATGATCCCTAGCCTAAAGTGAAGGTACAATTTTTCCCCCCTATCCTGTCACTTTTTTTTTTTTTTAAATTTCAGCACTTTTTCCACTAACAAAAGAAGAGGAAGTTATTTTATTATTTTAGACCTACCCCTTGGAAACGCTGCTTCCTCAGCAGTCAGATTTTGCTTAGGATATGACTCTCTTCCCTGTCAAAGGATTGTACCCTGCATAGGAGGAAATAAAGGAAAACAATTGCGTGAAATATTATGAATGTCTGGGAATTACCCCACTTTATCAATATAAAAAAAACATGTAAAATGATAGAAACATATTAGAACATACAGAAACACGCTCTGGTCCCAAACCACTAGCTCCCTTTCAGCTGTGATCCTCCTATCTTTGCTTGCATCACCTCTGACAACACTCTTGATGCCCTCACTGACCATCACTCAAGGGCTGTGTGACAATATTTGCTACATGCCAGTCACCTCTGGCTTACACCTTCTTTACCTCCCCAGGAAGAGACATATGCAGTGCACAGAACATAAAGATGGTCTTTCAAAACCATAATATTATTTTAGCATGACATGCACACAGAGTGCCATCTTGGGGCAACCTGCTACTAAGTTTTCCAGATATTTTGTCACTGTAGGAACTACAAACTGGATTAATTTCAGCTCAGTTCTTCTGCCTGTATTATACATCTGAATGCATGTTTGAGCTGTTTGAAAAGAAAGATGGCTTTTTGAAGGAAAAATTGATCTGATTTTTCTAGACTTCAGTGTGAAGGCTACTGGAACTGCCCAAAGCACTGCTGGTTTTTATGCCCTGAATGCAGGAGCAAAAGCTCTGACAGCATTTGGTTTTGGTCAGATGATCACACATATATACCCCTGTATAATGATTAAATTAATAAAACCACAGAAAACATGGCCTGCAAGAAATCTAGCCTTTGATTTTAAGGAGTCAGCTATTGCACAGGGGAAAAAAAATATACAGAGTTGATTCTTGAAGAAATTACTAAAAACTAAAGCACTATATTCCTGGCAGAAGAGCTGAGCTGCTCCTGCTATTCTCTTCCCACTGTGGAGGCAGTGCAAAGTACCTGTTCTTAGGGCTCTGCTTGAGTCCATCCAGGATCAGTCCAAAAGCAATGCCATGTCTTACCTCTGACGTTCAGCTTTACCCCATGCCAACTCCAAACCCATGTCTGACAAACACACAAACCCCACTGATTACCCCTCAGGTGGAGCAATGTGGTGGTACAGAGGGGTTTCCAAGACCTGTGCCTAGCCCATGGCAACAATCCAAAAATGACCATACAATATCAGCATCACAGAGTTGTTAGACAGCAGAGAAGAAATGCTCTGAGGAGATGAAGAACTGCGTTGTAGTAACACTTCTATCCTTCCTACAATAATTTAATACCAAGAGGAAAAAATACCAGCCCTTTCTATAAATAAAGTATTACTACCATGTGTGTGAAGAAGGGATTTTGCACTTTCTTTCATTGCAGAGCTTAAATCCTGGCACAATCTCAAGTGAAAGACGAAGCCAGGGGTCTGCTGCAGAGCCTGTGTGTACACCACAAACCACCAGGCGCCCTGGCGCAGCCCAGCCCCGCCAGCAGCTCTGCTCCTGAGGGCCAGGACCAAAATAACCCCGTGGGAAAACTTCCAGAGCCATTACCTACCCACTCTAACAAATACAACTCACTAATTGTCAGAAGTTCCCTGTTTTATTCACTGAATAACAAATACACATGAGGAAACCAGCAATGGAATCTAGAAGAAAGAGGTCCAGTGTTCAAAATTATGCCCCATGAAGATGTATGAGGAGACAAGGAACAGGCAACATCATCTGCAGAACAGACACTAAAGCACTTTTTGATTTCATCCACAGGGATGGCATCTCTTACACAGCAGAACCTGCACACAACTGTCCATACATGGAGCCTGAACAACAAAGCACTCATGTGGGAAATGCCCTAGGCTGGAACAAGCTGGTTTCTACCTGCCAGCCATCAGGCAGACCCAGAAGTCCATCTTTCTGCGCCCTTTCTTTAGCACTTGGACCTAAAGAAGCATTTAGGAGAAGGAGAGACAGGCTATGAACAGTCTCTGCAGCGTGACCAAAAATCAAGCCACAGAGTGCAAAGGGCTGAGACCACGAATGTTGTCAAAGGGCAGCCATATGGAGTGCCCATTTGGGTGACCTCCTGCCCACATGATTGAACTTACCAGCCCTGAAAAGCCATAAGTACAGCAAATGAAACACAACCTGGTGTCTCCTGTGCTGAACGGTCAGCAAGGGACACTCAAAAGCTGCCACAGCACCAGACCAACTTTATACATGCAGATCCTCTGATACCCCAAGGCATGTCTGAACAGGTAGATTCACCCAGGTTAAAGTAAATTTGTGTGCAAACCAAAATTACTCTTCTTGGTTAACGGGATATAGGATGAAATAAAATCAATTTGTAATAAAAGTTCCAAAAGGCCAACTGTCAGGGAATTCATCGAGACCTGCATTTCATGAGGACAGGTCCTTAGTTTCTTCCTACACCACCTGAGATCCTTCATCCAGGCAGGAAACCGCCAAATACCAACAAAAACAGTGAAAACAAATGGTCTCATTTTTCTGGAGGCCTTTGCAGTAAGAAGTGGGGCCAGTGCCAAGCGGAGAGAATGGATACTGGGAGCCATGTGGTAAATCACTCCCCGACCCAGACGCCAGCTTTTCGGAGAGAAGTTTCTGCAGCCTGCAAAGAGAAAGTCAGGCCCCAGGCTTGCGTCATCCTACCCCTGAGTCATCCCACCACGCAGATCCTGTCCCCTACCATCACTCCTCGGCCTGGCTCACGTAATTATTACTGCAGAGCTGCAATCATCCCTGTGCAGTCGGAGCAAAGCCGGCATCCCCACCCACACACAGAGAAAAGAGCCACACTCGCCCCCAGTTCAGCACCTGAACAGGAAACTCAGACCCCAGGATAAAAAGGGGAGGCAGGGAGGGCCTCCCCTCAGGCTTCCCAAGGGATTCAGGCAGGGGATGCTGCCAGAGATACAGGATGCCCTACATAAAGGGGACAGGAGAGGGGACAGAGCAGCGGTGGGGGATGGATAGTCTCTGCCTGGCTCGTGCCTGTGACCAGGTTATGTCAGGTGCTATTAAAGCACGAAGTGTGAGCATGTGTGTCTGAAACCCCGCTGCAGACTGCTCCAGCAGCCTTGAAATGAAAACTCCATTACAAAAAATGGATTTTAAAAAACCCCACAAACACAAAACAACAGCACACCCTATGCAGCAGTTAAGGGAGAAAAACATGCAACCAAATGTGCCCAGGGGAGCAAACCAAGGAGACCCACACCTCCAAAACCACCCTCCTCCCCTGGGCTGAGTGCTGCTGCTGCTGTTTCGTCTGCTCAGCTCCACCGCCCGTCCACGTCCCCCGAAGGCAGAGCTGCAGCCGCCGGGGAGCTCTGCCGTGCCTTCAAAGAGCCTAAACTGGGTCAGCAGAACGGAGAGAAAAAACCTGATTAAAGCATGAAGAAAGCAAGCAGACCTGCTGGCTGAGAGACTCCAGAAGGCAGGGAAAGGCACTCACGGGCTCTGCATCTCCACAGAAGGACAAGGGCTGGACAAGGACCCCCCTTCCACAACTGCAAGAAGGGAAATGCGTGTCACAAATCTGTTATGGGATGCACACATTTGAGGATGGGGGAATATAAGTAGATAAGTGTGTCCCTCTGTCCTCCATGCGGAATTCTGCCTAGGGCCACCCTCACCCACATTTCCAGTCAATTTATTCTGACTTAAACCAAGTGAAACAATTTAAATTCATGCAAATCTAAAACCCTTCATGAGCCTTATGGCTACGGTTTGCACCATCCTTCCTTGTGCCTGAGTAAACCCAGAGATGTCGGAGGAAGAGCCCCAACAGCTGCCAAACTCAAGCAGCATCTTTTGGATGCAATTAAAAATTATAAACAGGATAAACACAAGACCATGAGGAGGAAGCTTTTTTCTGACAGAGACTTCTGACCTTAAAATAAAACAAGCCAAAACCACTTCTGTGTCTGCAGGTGAAGTGCAGCAAATAGGCATGGGGGCTGACAAGTACCAGGAGTGAGGTGGATCCTTATGAAACACATGACTGCTGGACCTATCCTTGGGGTGACATCTGAAAACAAACTGAGTTTTGCAAACCATGGAACTCAGAGCAGCCGAAAGCTCTTGCAGTGACCAAGGCTTTGCTGATGTCCAAACCTGGTGATGGTGGACACTAGAGATGTTCTTATCCCCTGGTACCAGATCCCCTGGTACCTCCAGAACCATACACTCCATCTCCCTGAAACCTAGCATAAATCTAACCTCGCTCTGGAAAACACCTTTCCCAAGCCACATCGCTGAAAAGAGAAACAGGTTTTTCTCCACAGATCCTGGGAAGCCAGCTCCAGACTCCTCTGTGGAGCTGCACGCCCACCACTGTGGTGTGTGGGCCCACACAAAGCCATCACACCCTCGCCCTGACCGCTGGCTCCAGGGTGGGCTATGTATTTGCTTAAAGATTTCCAATGAAAATATCAGCTTAAGAAATCGCAGCAGCGCGGGATGGGTGGGGAGAACATTCCCCGCTAGAAAGAATCCGAGCTCTGCAGTTGCACATATCATATCTAGATATTGTTGTAAAGACCTCTGTCTGCAGAAGAGATAGGAGATTTGATCTAGTACGCAAATAAAAATCAGAAATCTCTCCTGTCAGCCATGAAAAAGGATATCAATAATTCATTTTAACAAAAAAGGAGATCAAAGAGAAGTGCTGTGTTAGTTTGACATTTTGATATGTTGGTTCAGGATTCTTCTTTAATGTAATATGTAACAAACAGCACAGTTCATCTACAAATGCCAGACATGCTTGTAAATTGTTGAATATAGCAGGTCCTATTAATATTCACTTAGACTTTTCAAATTAATTCACTTTCACTGCCTTTACATCACTTTTACTGCCTCTACCCAGCAGTTGTAGGTCAAGTGGAGCTCTCAGAACTGCTACACAGTTTCCAAAGATAAAGTTTCTGATTTGTAACCACATTTCCATCTATTCCTTCATGTTACCCACCACACAGGCTAATGTCTAACCCAACTTGCTTGACTATTACGTACTTGCTGTGAATTGCTTCTGAAAATTGTAGAGTCAAGAGCCAGAAGGAGGTGCTTGTGTCCTAAATCAACTGTCTGTGCAAGTTCACTCTCATATATTGTGGTTTAATTTCACTTACAATTTCCTTATGGGCATTTGGTGGAGTGGATGAAGTATATTATGCTCCAGAAAGCACAGGCTTGCAATCCACAGATTTCAGTGTTATGTTGCAAGAGGTATTTATTGCAGTTGAGGACTGTTGGCAAATTTAACATATATTGCTCAAGCCCAGTCTGTATTCCCTTCGCTATGCAGGAAACACAAGGGGACTCACATCTTCTAAATTCAAGCAGGGTAGGGCAAATTTCTTGCAAGATAAAATCCCCTCTAAAGTGCAGAAAATGGTTAACTCTCTGTGACTTACCTGTTCCAGGGTCAAGTAGAAAAGTAAATATTCCAGTTGTTACTTCACTTTGATTAAGGATTGTCTTTAAAGAACATTTTTAGGCAATATGCATGCAGTTCTTTTAAAAACTACTTCCCTAGAGTACAGTAAGTCCTTGACGGCAACAACCTTTCTTAGAGGCTGACACAGCATGTGCTGTCTTAGGAGGGAAAGCAGTGGTCACTAATGTCCTGAGCATGGCTGGATGGTACAGACTCTTGGATACAGACTTGTAGATCCATGGCTTTTCTACGTATTGTAGCTTTTAAATGACTATTTACGTTGGCTGCTCTGTCTAGGAAAGAGCTGTAGTTTGTTGGAGGAGGCAACCAACAGTTACCGAAAGTGGTGATAATTATCCAGATGATAATACAGTTGTATCATCCTTGTTACATCTGGCCTGCTGTGAACAGGAAGAGCCAAAATTATGAGGGGGTTTCCTTCCACCAAGTGTCTGCGGCGTGCCATGCTGACTGGAATACTATGGCATTGCCACATCACCAAAAACAGCGATCACAAAATCGCGCATTCCTTTGCTGGACTGCTTTTAGCCATGAGGCAACCAGGCAGATTGTCCTCCCTACCAAGGAGCAAACTGCCAGAAGAAAGCCTTTTCCTCACACACTTCATTCCCAGGAACACTCATTCCCGACAAATCCAATCCCCAAAACTCCCACCCCCACGTACAGTGTCTCTTGGTTCAGTGCTCTTTGTAGGGAAGCAGCTCCAAGAACAAGGGCTTAAAGCCAGGGCCACCCACATCTCTATGTCTGCCTGACTCTTTGGCATCCCTCAGACCATGCAGGTGTTGCATCACATTGAGGAGAGCAAGCCCTGGACATGCCTGCATTTGATATACCTGCAGGTGGGACCAGCTGGTCCCAAAGCTGGCCTTGGGCCTTCCCTTAATCACATGCTGAATATGCACAGAAAGTAGAAGAAAAATGTTCAAGGTAAAGACAGATTTCAAGTCTTCCTTGGTCTTGTTTTTGCACATGCTAATAAATTTGTTAAATCACTGAGATGCTTTTGAAAATTTCAGTCACTGTTGGAATAATCCCCCCAAAAATCCCAAAAGAATCTCAAAAAAGCCACTGCCATTCACTCAAAGGGCTACAGTGCAAACTACAAACCTCTGAATCCTGTTTTACAAAGCCACTCCAGAGCAGGAGGTAAGGAATGGCCACAGCCAGCCAGTGACAGGCTGACATGCAGCAGGGTCCCATCTGGCAGCACGAATTTTATTTCTGATTACAAAAAACACAGCCCAGAGGCGCAGCAGCTGGACAAGGATCTGGCAGCTCAGACTGCGACCCCCTGCTAATAGGACAGCTCCCAGTTCTTGGGGAGGGTCTGAAGCAGGTACCCTGCCCTGGTCCCAATCACACCACCAAACAGAGGAGAACAGGAGCACTGAGCTGAATTTATGGGGGTTTAAAGCACAAGACACAACTTTACATAAGCCTGACCACTCTAAGATCTTCACTTGTATCATGAAATCAGGAGAGGGGGGGGAATGCTTCCCTGACATGCAGTACGAACACAAACACGTTATTATCTGAAAGGCTGTACAAAGGTTAAGTCTTTAATCCCCTTAATCCAGACGACAAACAAACAAAACCCCAAGAATGGGATCCCAAGCACAGCTGAGCACTGCCAGGTCTCTCTATTCACATTGCTGCAGCCAGTGATGAGCCTCCAGCTAAAAAGTTGCTGCAAAGAAAATAGACACAGGCATGGTTTTATTCCCAGTTCTTTAAAGCTTATCACGGGCAATTTGGCAGCCTGGGCTCACGTTTCAGGGAGAAGGGTTTAATCCTCAGGTCAGTGGTACCAGGGTTACTGGATTTCCAGGTCTGGCTGCTGTTGCCCTCCTGCTGACTCTCAAGTGCAGTGACTCCTCTTGATACTCACACACAGGGAAAGTGCAGATCTGCTGAATAAAATCAAGAGTGGTCAAGGCAGGGGAGGAATCAGATAGTGACACAGAGCAGTGCCAGAAGATGAACTGTAGAGTGTTTGGGGCTGAGGAGAGCTCCTCTTTTGGTGCACCTTACAGAAAGAATTCCGTTCACTGCTATGCGTGCCAGCATTTGTACCACTCCCAAACCATGGCACTGTGGTAAGCAGACATCAGTGCAGGCACTCAAAGGGTTAAATGGATTTAGGACCTGACCCGGGTTTATAGAATACTGGGAAATTCTTCCACTTATTTCAGCAGGAATTGGGTCAGCTGCAACCATGCATCCTAAATGAACCGCAGGAAGAGTGTCGCTAATTTCAGTAGTAGTATTCATGCAATTCCAAGTAGCTGTGTGCTTATTTACCTTGCTGAATCAAGTCTACAGGAAAGGTCTAAGCCAGTGAAATAAGCAGCACATTTAAAATGGCACTTATCCTTTCTGCTACACAGCCCATCACACGCTGGTGAGCTACCAAAGATGAGGTGCAAGAGGCTGTAATTTAAAACCACATTTCCTCTCAAAGTCATTCTCATCTTTTCTGTATCTGTCTTACCAAGTATGAGCCATTCAGTGCAGAGCCTGTCAATTTAAAGGGAAGATTTGGTGGACATGATCTACAAGGTTACAACTTCAGCAGTATATAGATAAGCCAGCAGAAGAGTTAACAGCAATGGTACAGCCCAACCCTGGACAAGAATTTCTAACAGTCTTTTTGGAAACGAGAAGTCCCCTTTCTCCTCATTTTGGATACTCTCTGGGTTGCTGCAACAGCTCCCTAGGCCTCTCCCCACTTTGCTACAGGTTGAATCGGACCCAATCTCTCACTCTGAGCAGAGGTCAGACCAGTCACACTGACAGAGCAGCAGAGCACATGAAGGCTGGAGGGCTGCGAGGCATTCTGTGGTTGCTCTGGTGAGCATCAAACACACCAGATCCACATCAACAATTCTCAGGGTGGTACAGGCCACCACTGCAGTCCTGCTCACTGTGTCCCCACTGCAGCCAGAGCTGCAGATCACACACAGGAAAAGAAATGCAAAAGGCAATTGGATGCTGCAGATACAAATTGTGTGATCCAGCCTCCAAATATCAGCACACAGGGGTAGAAAAGGGAGGACACAAAGGCTCCTACCCCAGCTGGTGAGACAAGCACTAACCAAATTCAAAGCAATGTGCAATCGCACAGGCAGCTCCTGCTCTGCACAACTCTCTATCTGTCTCTGGTCTCAGCAAATTCTACTAAAGCATGTTATCCATTTGAGATTATATGTGCAGTGAGAGGAAAAACCACACGGGAGGAGGTAAAGAAAAACACACTCCATGCGGTTCCCCATTTGTAACTGGGCCCTGAATTCCTGTTAGAACAAAGCTCCCTCTGCCATGAGGACAGCAAGTGTCTGATCTCATTCTGTAAAACTGCAAAGGTCACTGCAAAATTGCAGCTCAGGTCTGATTTCATTTGAAAAGAAAAAAATTCCATGGTCCATTTGGGAGATCATTTGGGAGCAGGCAGCCCTCTCCCAGCTCCCAGCACAGAAGTCCCATCTGCCTAGCTTTTCGCCCCACTTCCGCAGAGCCCAAGTGTTGTGTTTCAAGATGCACTAGAAAATCGAAAGAAAAGGGGCAATGACTGTACAGCCCAGAAAGGGTGAAAAGGACTATGAAGGCTAATAAAACCCCTTATTTACGTGGAACTGCTCATATACTATCAGGCTGCCAGGCTCCCTGCCTGCCTGAGTGCTGACAGCCTTTCCATCCCTGACAGTTCACAAGGTCGTGGTCCCTGCTGACATTTCATTCCACTTACCAGCCTGGTTTTCCTTAGCCCCACCAATTCCAGCTCTGACCTCACAGCCAGTAGTTCAAGAATACAACAATTAAAGATTAATGTTATAAATGCATGGGAAGTCAAAAGATCCAGATTTTTTTTATGTCATGCCAGACCTATTCATTTTTAAATCTTACCCTTGCGCTTAAAGACACCAGGCCAGGAGTGACACTTTTCCCCGGCAGACTGCAAAATGCTTTCTTCCTTTCAGCTGCCACCAAGTTTTGTGGGCTTATATATTTTTCTTTATTTAATTATTCACTGGAACATATGAAACATTAAGTAGCTTCTTTCCATGAAGAAATGAGTGCTGTTTCCCAAAGACAACATTCTAAGTATCCTTAATAGCAGGAATGAAGAAATTAGTTGAGTAGAACAAAGGGGAAAAGGGCAGGGAAAATGAGAGAAGCTCGGAGCAACTAGAATTTACTAACACAAAAACCACATTTCTAAGAAAATGGTCACAATTAGCTGATCTGGGAAATAAAAGCAAAAAGAAACACACTTTTAAAGTGCAAAAATGTTTTCTGATATGACTTCTGGGCTACAATTCTTCTCTTTCTCAACACTGGCGGCAATGGGTCACTGAAAAAGAAGCCACAGATGCAATGTTACAGTATGTAACAGTTGTGTTTTCTTAATGGTGCTAAACCCCTGATAGCTGTGAGAAATGTCTGTTCTTCCAAAGAACAGAAAGTTAAAGGCTGAAGTCATTAACAAAAACCATTCCAAGCCACAAGTTTTCCTGTGAAAGCAGGACTGCAAACACAACTTCCAGTGTATGCTCTACTCATTTAATGTCTTTTGCAGCAGCAGCAAGAGATGGTCTCATCAGGTTACAGAGCACTGTGACCTGCTGAGAGCACCCCACACCACTGCACAGCAACTCTCCATCGATCCAGGACGGGGCAAACCTGGTGACCTTGACACCTCTGCAGGCTCTGATGGAAATTCCTCACTCTGCCCTTGAAAGCCTGGGTAGGATTGTGTGGGCAAAAGGATTTTTCCTGATTCTGGTGTTTATTTGTTGGGTCACAGAGGTAAAATTATCTCTGTTTGATGACTTAAAGCTGTTGGCTGTGGAGATAATCTGTGCATTAGCAGCTGTACGGTGGGTGGTTAGCAGTTCTGAATCTGTAGCTGGAAGCAAAGGAGTCATTTTGCACAGCACTTTAAAACAGAAAACTGAGCATACAGGACAAAAGGCCCACCATGGCCCCATGCAGGAGGTGCTTTCTGCAAGGAGAAATCCTCTCATTGGTCTGGCGACAAGGAGGGTGAGTGTCCAGCCAAGGAGAAATCCTCTCATTGTCTGGCGATGAGGAGGGTGAGCGTCCAGCCGTGTCCTCCTGAATTCCCCCACCTCCCCATGGAGAGAGAACACCTCCAGCAAACACCCAGTGGAGCCTTAACTCCTGCAATTGCAACATCTGTCTCTTTATGCTCTCACAAAAGGAGACTGATTACCAGTGGCACAGCTTAAAACAGCAGGTCTCAGCAACTTTGTTTAAGAGCCACAAACTTGCTATCACAAAGCTAAATCCCATCAGCCTTGGGAGGAAGCGGGGCTCAAACCTCCTACCTGGGCACAACTTCTCTGGGAAAGGTGGAACAATGCTCCTGTGCACAGTGGATAAATATTTAGAGTGCAGATGCTGCTGGAAACAATGATCTAAACTCTCCATCTGCTAGCCACCAAGCAGCTACTCCTTGCCCACTTGTGTCTGTAGGACAGCCATTGCAAGCTGCTCCTTCCCAAGGCAGCCTAACTTCGGTTTGCACATTTTTCTCTGAGGATTTGCAATTTTCTTCCTCTTACCTTCACTTTGTTTGCACCTGCTGAGCTTTAGTCCCCACTCCAAGGAGGAGTGGGGGCGGTTTTGGGCAGATTTCAGGCTGGAAGATTTATAAAGAACAGACATCAAAACTGAAGAGCAGAAAACTGATAGAAGATAGCAAGGGAGGTGAAACTTCCCAGGGATAGGGATGACAAGAAGCAGAGATGCATACTTGTTTTATTAAAAATCTGCATATGAAAGCCGAGGGGAGCACCCTCACACACAACAGACATGCTCCATGCTATCTCTTCACTTTGGCACGGCCTGAGACAAAGCAGAGACACACAGCTCGTGTTAAAGTCTCAAATATCACCTACAGGGGGTTTTTGATTGTTTGGGGTTTTTTTGGGGAGGGAGGGGGTAGCAGTCTATGCAAATGTGGCACACAGACACACGCATCCTTCACACAGCCACAACTGCACCAAAGATCTGTAGGCACAATTGATAATATCTGGAACACATTAAAAAATTAAAATGTATAGTTCCCTCAGCAGCTGAACTACTTTTCTCAAAGTCTTTCCTAATTAACATACATTGAGGAGCTACCAACAATCACAGATCCAAGGTCGTGTTTAGCTTCCTTTCTAAACAAGGCACAGAAAAAAATACCTTCAGCACTGGCAACACTGCAGTCTCACGTGTCACAGAACTAAAATTTCAAAGGGCTTCTTTGCCATAAACATCCCCTCTTTTTTTTTTTTTTTTAACCACATAAATTAATCAAATATGGTATATTGATTTGTTTGGTCCACCACCTCTCTTTTTCCAACCTCACCTATTAAAATACTGCCTGACTTTGGGAGCAAAACTGGAGTAAATTCATCCCTGTGGATTTTATAATGCAAATTATCACACTGAAAAACACACTTCAAGGAAGGCAGCCAACAAACAGCTCATTTTTGTGAAAGGGATGCGAATGGAGGACAGAGAGGCAGCCAGGGCAAGAAACTGCTCAGGTTTGCAGATCCCAAAGGCAAGCACTAAACACATTTTAAGGCACTCCCAACATTTCCACTGCCATCCTTCTTGAACTTTAAAAGCTATCTCCACTGTGCCACCAATTTCTGTGTCTTTTAGCAAATCCTTAAAGATAGCTTTCTCTGGTCATTACCTGAAAGAGTTAAAAGTTACATCGTCTGTATTGTCTTAGGATGAGAAATGGAACAGGCAAGGCAAATGTTTTATTTACGCTTTAAAATTGGATGTGGAAAGATTTATAAACGGATTAATTTTAATTAGTGTCCTCATTTTATTTAAGAAAAAATAAACTCAAAAGCATGCCTTAAAATTAATGCATTGCTACCCTGAGTATTAACAAATATGTCAAGCCTTTGCTTCTTTTAAAGCTCCTTTGTTACTCAGAGTTTTTTTATTATATATCAAAAGCAGCCTCTGATGAGGTTAATTTTCAAAAACCATGCTGGAATGGAGGATGGCGCAAACATTTTTCTTGATTTTTAACGAGGCAGGCCCAATATTAATCTCTGGTGTGAATGTTTGCCCTGTGGCCTTTCTGTCCCACCTTGCAGCATGGCAGAGGCAGGTCCTCCCTCCAAACTCATCCCAAAGAACCTCTGTGCTGTTTGGGAAGTTAAAACCACGTGCCCAGCCCAGGGCAGAAGCATTTGAAAAATGGCTTTAACGTTTGTGTGTCTCCTTGAACACAATTGCTTCTCTAGTTGCTGCAGGAATCAGACTCTTCACTGATAAAGCACAAGTGTGGTACCTGGGAAGATTTTTAGGAGACCACAGGAGATGTCTTGGCACTTGTGCTGTATTTCACTAGGGCACCAAGCAACATGGAGTCACAGCTAGGCCACAAGTAAAGACTTTGTTTTCCTGGGGTTCAACAATCCAAACCATGCCTACCTGAGTTCCTTCAGCAGATGCCAGGATCACAGAGAGCAGAGATGCCAACCACCACCCCTGATCCCCACCTTCTTCACACTGACAACCAAAGAGAGACACCTGCCTTGGAGCATTTACTTACAGCACAAACCAAGTAAGAAAGTCTCAAGCCATTTGCTATCTCCAGGATACCAAGGCTCAACTGCCTCATACATGAGCTCACTTGCAACATTCCCTTGTAATATTTTTGATGTTTTAGGACTGTCTCTGAAGGCATCCCCTCTCCTAAACATAGAGTGCCATGAGTAAGCTCTCTTGTCTGAGCTACTTTTTCCTGTGTAAGCTCAACAAGATTCAGCCTTCCCCTACCACCCACACCACCAGCACCCACCACTGAAGTTCTCCCCAAGTTCGCTGCAACCTCCTCCCTCCACACAGTTAATCTGACTTGCCTCCTCTACAGCCAGCACAACAACTGAATTAACTAATTTTAAAAGTTAACGCCACTCTATTACTATTATTTTTTCTTCTTCAGCTCCTTGCTGCAAGTATCTCCCAGTGTTGAACTTGTCATGTGCTTTAACTCTGCACACAAGGAGGGCAAGCTTGGCCCCTTAGTCACAGCAGCCCTTTCCTCAGTGGAGCTGCTGAAATTATTTCCTGTGCTGGAAAGGGCTGAAGAGGAGCTCCCACCAAATGCTCCTACAGCTCTGATACCTCCACGGCCAGCACGTGCTGCCTGTGCCCGCACCACACGGAAGGAGGACCAGCAGGTGACACGTTGAGGGGACCAGCACATGACACGATGCCCACACCTACACAAACCAGGACACATGGTGCTTCCAGAGAGAGGATGGGACCTCTCGTACCACCACATTCCCCTCATTGTCTTCTCTTCCACGTTTCTCCTGTGAGCACCCTGCCCTCTCTGCACTGCCCAAACATGGGGATGTGATTACTCTCTAGCTCCTGGCAGCCTGTCTTCAGACTCCTGCTCCTATGCTGGCAGTCCAAGAAGACATGAAATGAAACCCCTGGCCGCTCTGGAGGGGGTGTTGCTGTTGTAATAGCCCCAACACAGCCCGCCTGAGCATTTCAGGGCATCACAGCTGTGAATGATTGGCTTGTGAAGGATGAAGTCTGGCACCTTCCTGTGCTCCAGCCAAACGAAAGGGAGGAGGAAGACAGAGAAGTGACACTTTCCCCTCCACTCGATGAAAGCAAAATCTGATGGAAGTGGGGGGGGAGAAACAGTCTGGGCACTAAGCCCCTTATTAATTAATGCATGTTTTGAAAAAAGAAATGCAACAGTGCACTCATTTCGGCTGGTTTCTAGGAGCTTTTGTGACCTTAATAATTCATGTTTATGCAAGCTGCTTATCATGTTAAGCAGTTGGGTTTTGTAGATTTTGTCCATTGCATTTAACTGAGATGAATACATCTAGCTGTGAAATGAGGTTGGCCATAATACTCACAGGGACGCTTTAAAAAAAATTAGAACGCTTTTAGAAGGGCAAACAAAATTCACAGCTTTGTCTGAAATAATTTTCCATCTATTAATAAGACACACAATGTAAGAAACAGAATTTTATTTTTTTTCCCAGATTCGTCCTTTGCCTTTGCTTTTCACGTTTTGGCAGCATTTCCAACACCATTTAATTGCTTCTCAAGCACATAATCAGGGTCTCCTGCCTGTTTTGCCTTTCTTCATAGCAACAGGATCATAAGGTGGAGATTACAAATATCACAGTGATCAGGAAAACTAAGAGGCAGGTGGAACTCATATTTTGGATATCAGTTAGGGCTCCTGCAATGCAGAGCAGTAAGTAGCAAGAGCACTGCTAGCAAAAGGAGAGGGTTTACCCTTCCAGGCTTGTGCCCATCACCCATGGACACATAACTCCCCTGGGACACCAGACATGGGCCTGGACTGAGCAGCAGCCTATACCTGACCCAGCAGGTAGCCAGAAGAAAGAATGCCAGCACCCTGAATAAGCAGCTGCTTTTTGTCCTGATTGACTTTATAAGTCTTTCCCAAAACACCAGAGGTGATTATTCCTACACATTCTTCATTGAAACATGCAGGTCTCTGAAAAAAACCTGCATTCATTTTGTATCAAAACAAGAATGGCAACTTTTCTCACTACCCCTCCAAAATTTGGCCAGATTTAAGGGAAACTGAGAACCTGCTCTTTCCTGAGCATCTTCAACAAGGAGACAGGATGCTGCTGTAAAGGGTCACCTCTCTGAAATGCTGGCAAGCTTGTGCACATCCCTGCCAGGCCATGTTTAAATTGGAAGCTCTTCCATAAAGACTCTTAGTTGGTTTTTAACCTGACTTTGTTTAAACAAGTTCTTATTTAAGAGAAGCAGTGTTCATTTAAACTGAAATCACAGTTTGCTCCTCAATGCAATCTGCCAAAGGCACCTCCCAGCAAACAGAAAGTTTCTGGGTGCAGCAGAGGAAGAGCAAACTTGCAGTGCCAACAGCATCATGAACTTAATGTACGTGGGAGCTGAAAAAGAAAGGTGAGGCTAAAAGACACAGGGTTTTATTCCAGGTTTGCTCTGGCTTTAGCAGAAATGGGCCCCAATGGATCTTTCTTTTTCCCCCAAACAAGGGATGTTGACTCTTAACACAACCTACACACACACTGACACTCCAAGCCCACACAATGGCCTTGCAATACCAACCATTTTCGTTAGTCAGCACAGCTGGGTGAACTCCAGGCAATTACAGACCAAAATGAAACCAGGTGATTTTAAGGCAAGTATTAGGTCCTCCATACAAAACCTCAAGTTCAGTTTTGACAGACTAACATTTCATTACAAATAAAAAAAATAATAATGTAATCAGTTTTAGCAACTTACAGTAGTTTTTGGAACAGCTACCTCCCTCCCACCCACAACAAAAAAAAAAGTGGATCCAGAGATTCCCATGAGTATGAGCCCATGGCAGTATCATTGACAGTAGGTAATGTAATGTCCACTTGTTTTAACTATCTAATAGTACATGAAGTTCAAAACATATTTCCTTGTGTACTTAAATGACTCAAACTAATAGTTTTACTCTTTATAGATTAGATACCTAAATCAGTTGGCACCTAATCCAATCTCCAGCAAATTTAAGGCCATCCCTTTCTCCCAAGGTAGGATTATCTGCAATGAACACTGAGGAGAGACACTAAAAGATGTCATATCATACCTTCCAACCTGCAGCTCTTCCTGCCTCCCATCAGAGAGATTACCTCTGAGCTATCATCCCATCTATAGGAGGTATTAAAAGGCCACAGATAAAATCATTAATCTCAAAGCAGGCTGTCTCCAGTCAAGGTTTCCTGCTCACAGGCTTCATTTTTCCAAAGCATCCTGTATGCACTGGAAAGCAGCTCCACTGGAGGACCACTCCAAACACAAAATACCAATTCTAAACAGTTTCCCTGTGTTTCTCAAGCTGAGCTACCATTTCTGATGCTTGCCTGCATCCACAAGAGTCATGGAGGACATGCTGGTCTTCGGGCTGACAAACTTGAAAAAATAGTTCATTTAGGAAACTTGCAACTGCGACATCTAAACTTTCCCTACCTCCCAACCCAAGCTGCACATGAAAAGAGGGCAGCTGTCCCCTCTTTGGCTGTGTACAACCAAAGTGACTTCACATCTATCACACTGGAGCACTCAGGCTGCATCCATGCTAGGAGCACCACAGCCAGCCAGAAGAGTCTGACAATGAATGCTGTTTTCTGCAGCTCTAACTACAGGCCATTACCTTTCACATAGATTACATTTAAAAGTAAATAAATGTACAAAGTACCAAATGATTTAGTGGAATGTTCTGCAGACAAACAATGCTATCTACCCCCAGGAATCAAAATTAATTGGAGGAGGAAGAATCTTTTAATTGATACAGCTCTATACTGTAAAATGGCACTTGAGTGACAGGCAATTACACTTCAAGCAATTTCTATTATATAGTGTCTAACAGAACAGATACAGCAGGAAGGAAAAAAAAAGCAAGCCTAAATACCGCAAGAAATAAAATTTGTGTGCACTGTCTGTGTGATCAATGCAAACGTAACCACAAACATTTGCATTACAATAGTGCAGTAAATAACAGCCTCACAGCTGAGACATTTACAGCCACATTAGTAAATACACTTCCACGTCCAGAGGACAGCAATTCATTCAAGCGCCCCAATAAGACATCTTGCAATTGCGAGCCGTGCTTTAATTAGGAAGAATCCTCCCAAAAGCATAGCACAGGTGACCCAGCAGGTCCTTTCCACCCTACACATCCAGAAGCTGTGATTCACCACACTTGGGGGCTACCCACTGCACAGAGGTTTGAATCCTTTGGTGAGCATGTGGACGTGGCCTGAAAGACAAGGCTGCGGGGCGAGCCGAGCCCATCACACCCTGCTCCCCAGAGCCCCACACCTCCCAGCAGCCAGAATATCTGTGCCTCTTGGAACGGTGCCACCCATTTGTTTGCTGAATTTATTTATTTCCAGCTGAGCTACAGGACAGATTTCCCATACAGAAATGCTTGTAGCTTTATTCGGAAGATAAAGAGGAGGATGTCTTTTACTCTGTAGGAGGAGGGAGATGGATTCCTGCTGGAATAGGATGTGCCACATGTCATCTCACAGCCCAAGCCCCATCATAGCAATGAAGACAGTTCTCTGCTCAGCTCCTTACCCAAAGAAGTGGAGGATCCAAACACAACCCATATGGAGGAAGGCTGCTCCGTGGTACAGAAGAATAAAGGGTGGGGAAGATGATTAAGAGAAGGGGAATATAATCTATGCTGCTGAGAGCCTGGGAGGAAAACTGAAATCTGGCCTGAATTCAGTGTATTTGTACTCTCAGATAAATACAGTGAGCATTTTCCCAGCATAAACACCTGTGAGGAGGGCTTGAAAACTGGAAACTGGCACTGAAAATCTGGGATGACCACAAGATAAGCAGACATCATTCTTGAGCGTCCTTCAAATCTAGGCATGATGGGAAAACAGGTAAGAGCATAAGAACAGGATTAATATTTTAAAGATGAACAGCTGGTTAAAGTTTAATACCTGTCCCACTTGTCATTTGAAATCCTTCACAAAGGGAACTGGGTTCAGATGAGACAGGGACTTTAGTCTTTAACATGGGGTCAGTTGCCATCAAAGCTCCTGCCAGCCCTGATTAAAGCTGATGGGCTGACAGCCAGGCACTACAATGAGCAGAGGTTGCTGCCAGGGGTCCCATCCACCTCCTCCCCAGCACAGGGGACACAAAGGAGCTGCACCATGTGCATCAGAGCGTTAGGGTACCATTAAGTAAGCAAAGCCTTTGGGGTTTGTGTTTTGCTGCAGACTTTGGATGGAAGCTTTCTTAAAACCCATGAATTCTGAAGTCTGTTTTTGATTTTTGTATTGAGAATAAATACCCCAACAGATGTCAGTCATCAGCTCACACTGGCAACCTCTCTTCCCACATCCCTCGAGTGGATGGACAGCAGGATGGAGACTTTGGGGGACCAAAGTCCCTCCCACTGTAAGTTGAAATCAGGTCCATGACCACCTGGATACATAACATACATAACATACCACCACATCTGTAAGTCCATGGGAACCAGTGAAATGCATCCCAGAGTCCTGGAGGAATTAGCTGATGTAGTTTGCAAGACTCTCTCCATGATATTTGAAAAGTCATGGCAGTCAGGTGAAATCCCAGGTGACTGGAAAAGGGGAAACACTGTACCCATCTTTAAAAAGGGTACAGAAGAGGACCCTGGGAATAACCTATCACCTTCACCTCTGTGCCTGGGAAGATCATGGAACAGAGCCTCTTAGAAGTTCTGCTAAGGCACATGGAGGACAGGGAGGTGATTTGGGACAAACAGCACAACTTCACTAAGGGGAAATCCTGCCTGACCAAACTAGTGACTTTCCATGATGGAGTGACCACATCAGTGGACAAGGAAAAGGCTACAGATATTATTTATCTGGACTTTTGAAAAGTCTTTGACATGATCCCCATGACAACATCCTTCTCTTTAAATTGGAGAGAGAGGGATTTGATGAGTGGACTGTTAGATAAGAAACTGGTTAGAAGGTCCCATCCAGAGAGTAGCAGTCAGTGTCTCAGAGTCACTGACAAGTGGAGTCCCTCAGGGGTCCGTACAGGGACCAGTGTGATTTACTATTTTCATTAATGACACACACGAAGGGATCAAGTGCACCCTCACCAAGCTTGGAGATGACACCAAGCTGAGTGAGTCTGTCAACACACGTGAAGGGCAGGATGCCATCCAGAGGGACCTGCACAAGCCTAAGAAGTGGGGCCATGGGAACAAAGCCAAGTGCTACATCTGGGTTGGGACAACTCCTGCTATCAGCACAGGCTGGGCATGAACAGACCCAGAGCAGCCCTGCCCAGAAGGGCTTGGGGATGCTGGTGGGTGAGAGGCTGGACATGCCCCAGCCATGGCACTCACAGCCCAGAGAGCCAAACGTGTCCTGGGCTGCATCCAGAGCCCCGTGGGCAGCAGGGGAGGGAGGGGATTCTGCCCCTCTGCTCTGCTCTGCTGAGACCCACCTGGAACACTGCATCCAGCTCTGGGGTCCCAGCAGGAGAAGGACAGGGACAAGTCCAGAGGAGGGGGACCAAGATGATCAGAGAGATGGAGGATCTCTCCTACAAGGAAAGACAGAATTGGAATTGCTCAGCCTGGGGAAGAGAAGGCTTTGGAGGTGACCTGAGTGTGGCCTTCCAGTACTAGAAGGTAAAGCCTGCAAGAAAGATGGAGACAGACTTCTTACAAGAGCCTGTACTGACAGAACGAGGGGGAATGGCTTCAAACTGAAAGAGAGCAGGCTTAGACTAGGTATTAGGAAAAAAATCTTTATTGTGAGGTTGGCGAGGCACTAGAACAGGTTGCACAGAAAAGCTGTGTTCAAGACTGGGTTGGATGGAGCTGGGAGCAACCAGATCTAGTGAAAGATGTCCCTGTCCATGGCAGGCAGGTTGGAACTACATGACCTTTAGGGATCCTTCCAGTCCTGGCCATTCTATGATACTAAGACCAGCACATCTAGTAATATACACAGCTCAGTATTGAAGCCAGACTTTCCCCTACTACTGGGCAACAGCTTTTGCCCTGTAAGCAGAGAGAGAAGCAGGAGTGGGCTTCTTCAGTCAGATCACAATTACTGATTTACACAAGTGTTGTATTTGCATACAGCTGGAGGAGTGGAAAAACCCTGCTCCAGCAGGAAACAAGCTGTCTTTTACCCATCTGGGAAGATGAGAGCTTTGCTAAATGTACAGGCAACATGCAACAGGATGGGTAAGAGGATACGGAGTGAAGTCCAAAGTATTTACACAAGACCAAGCAGCTGGGCTGCTCTTATGCAGATCTATAACACTAGGAGGCAAAAGCAGGATGTTTTCCCTGGAAGGTAATAGTACACACAGTGGGTTTGGCATCTGTTTCAGGAGGTCCTACCTCTGTCAAAATTCTGGACAAAGCCTGTTTGTCTTGAGACTTTGCAAAGAGTGGAGCAAGCATCAAAGCTCTCCTTCGTTTTGTAGGTCAGGAAGGCTTTGGGTTTGGCAGGGTGTCAGCTCACATGTATTCTGTAAAATGCACTTTAATTTTTCATTGTAGCAGCACCTACAGACTTCAGTTGAAATAAATAATGAACCAATTTGTATTATGAATCTAGGAATCACTCTCTTCTGGTCTCCATCATGGAGAGGATTTTCTTCCCGGTGACAAGTGTTAATGCATTTATGCCCTAGTTTCCCACAGTGGGTGTCACTATTGAAGTGTCAGGAAGGAAGGTTAGAGCTGCTTTTTCAGACTGTTCCTGTCAGCCTCAGCAGTCCGTTTTGGATGAAAACATCCCAGCAGAACACAGCCTGAAAGAAAGCTGGATTTTTAAACAGCACAGCAAAAGTCTTTGTGTTGTATATGATTAAAATGTAACATTGAATAGGTCTTTTTCCGAGTCTGAGTCAGGAAGGACGGCTCCACTGTGTAAAAATTACAGGGTTTTTTTTCAGAATGACAGAAGTTTCACAAGTCTTAAATGTAGTTAAGAGACCATTTTCCATGGTTTTCTCATTTTGCAATGGTGTTCCGTCTGACAAGTCCCTCAGCACAAATCCTGACAGGTACTGTTCCACTTGTGAGAGCAGACAGGGGACAGCTGGCCCTTCACCATGGGGAGACCCCAGAGCAGTGCCTACCTTTGCTTCTCACACAGCAAAAATGGCCAGAACCACAACCCAGTGGCATCCAGACACTATTTGATTTGAACCATTCTGTGTGAGTCATGATAATTTTATTAAACACAGTTATTTGGGGGGGAGGGGGAGGAAGTCAATTATCAAAAGCAGCCTTACTGTGATTTCCAAGTTTTACCAAATCCCTTTAATACAATTCCATTTGGAGAGAAATTTAGATTAAATGCACACAGTAAGTGCTGTAACCCACCCAAATACTAACCCCCTTTGCAAACTGTCTAACACTGCAGAGAAAGTGAATAAAATGCTGGCCAAATAGAACCATAATGAAATTAAAGCACAACAGCATGTCTTACGACAGCGTTCTAGCAGCATCCTTGGGAGGCTGCAATGAAGAGGAGGTGCCATTAGGCAGGTATTGCAGGAGAAGTATTAGATTGCAGTATTACAGCCGCTCCCACCTCTACAATGTCACAGCAAGGCAGCAGTATCGGTGCACTCATACTAGATCAGGAACCCCTTTTTAGACAGAAAAGGATAATTATTTTCTCCTGGAGATTACCCACAAATTAATTTCATTCACCCAGACCACCTTTGTCATTGCTGGGAGCTGCTGCTGAGGGACTACAGGCTCTGCCTGAGACAACACGACATCGCATGCAAATCTCCAGCTCAGAACAGTGGTAGCTGCACAAGATATAATGTCTTGTGACACGGCCAAGGTCAGATTAGACTATTTGACCTTCAGGCTAAATTTATCAATTCAGTGAAATATATTAATAACACAGTTTTTAATTAAGACAACATAATAGAAAGAGCAATACTGCTTGGTCCACTGCAGATCTGTATTAAAGCACCGTTTTCATTTAATCACTTTTGTACACGATCTAGTTAAAATTAGCCGGGAGAGCTGTTACTGTAGCACGTGGGTAACAGAAGCAGAAAGCTGCGACTCACCAAAGCGAAGCCACCGCACTTCATTACAACCACAGCAGCCCCAGCAGGGCCAGACACGCCAGTGGGGAGCAGCACAGGAGGGAACGCTCAAGGATCGCGCACGCTACAACTCACAGACCTTAAGGAACGAAACGCAGCTCATTACCCTGCTATTGTTCTGGCAGAAACAAACCCCAAATTACTCATTTGCTGCTGCTATTTTCACTCCATCAGCCGCTGGGTACGCCTGAGTCGGCGCTGGACGCGCTGCCCAGCGTGGTGTAAGGCAGTGCCAGGCTTTCCCAGGCTCTGTGCAAGACCCAGCTGTCACAGGGACAAGGGGGGGGCAAACCCAGAAGAACACTCTTTTCTACTCCTTCTCTGCATACGTTAATCTACGTGCTTATTCCTGTTTATATTAAGAGGTGTATGTCATAAAAGAGCTCACAGGATGTGTACTGCAGCCAAGTTAATATTGCTGTTGGAGCCCCAGCCCCTGTATTTCCTGACTTAACATTGCCCAGCTAAAACTACTATTTTTTTTTTTTTCAATTCTGCATTTATCTAATGGAATTTATTAGTGGTTTGAACCCATTTCAGGTAAGAATGCTACACAGATCACCCACGAACACCTGCAGGAAACCCAGCAAGAGAACAAGTTCTATACTGGAGACAGTAATAACATTCAGAAATATTAGCTAGTATAGAAATGTGTACAAATACAATAAAGAAGCTACTTTAAGCAACAGCATTCAGAACAGCTTAGAAATGTGCCTGTATTATAAGACCTTTTCACATACTACTCCTGCGAAACCCAGAGCTTTCCATTTGGGGCAACTCAGCTGTCCTTTCAGAAGACAAAATGTGCTGTGTACAAGAACTATAATTTAAAGAAAAAAAAAAAGGGTTTTTTTCCACAGATGTCATGACTTGGATTTTAAAGGCAGGAAGCATTTCCCAACACTTGTGCAGATGAACTAAGGCAGATGGACCTTGTATTAAAGCCTTCCCTACCTCCCAACACAAGCATGCACTCTTGTGCCCAGCCTGCCCTGAGATGTTCCCTATTTCACAAAGCTACTGAAAAGTTAGCAAAACACCCATGGCAGTATCATGAGGATATGCAATAGCTTTTAAATTTGACCCTTACAACAACAAGGTTTGAGGTCACCAGCATTGCCAAATAACCCCTGCAGTAGATACCTGCCATGTGAGATAGCTGCAGCTCTCTGCATTCCTAGGAAATCCTCTGCAATACCACTTGGACTCTGACCTTCTCTCCCTACTTCAACTCATTTGAGACAATCAGTGTCTTGATTTCTGCCTTGGGAATCCTGGGCATCCCTTCCTGGACTCAGCCCTGCAGTGCCCCTGGCAGAGCTGCTGGCAGCTGCCTTTGCCAGCTCAGGATCTGGTAAACCAGACTAAGCATATACTCACTCATCAAGTTTCTTAGACTAGCATTCCCCTGTCAACATTTCAAAGGGAACACAGAAAAGACCTCATGTCACAAAAACCAAAATACTATTAAAAAAGAAAAAAAAGAAAGAAAAAATACATCCTTCCCGCTTCCATAAAATGTTGAGTTTTGTAAAAGTTTAAAAAAAATAGGTTTCCTCCAGGCTAGGCACTGAATAATTTTAAAGAAAAAAAAAATACTTCAAAGACACATTTTCCGATCTATTTGCATTCAGGCATTTTGTTTTTCGGAAAATTATTAACTCAGTAATATCACAGGCTATTCTTCCACACACCGTGAGCTTTGGCTACCCAGAAGAAAATTCGTCGAGTGCAAAGACCCATGCAAGAGAGGGAGAAGGCACTCTACAAAAGTTTGTGAGTCATCCCAAGGGATTAGCACAGTATTTGCAAGGACATGCATCCTGCACATGAAAGTGAGAGTTGCAGAGGGCGTTCAGGCATTGCAATTTGCCTTAAAATGAAGACAGAGGAACTTCCACCGAGGCGGCTGAGCACTCTGATAACACCTGCTCACAGCCACTCTGCCTGCCCCTCTGCCAGGGGTAAAACAAAGCTCAAGCCCTGATGTCTCCACGAAAAACAAGAGGCCGATACAGGGACAGTGCTTGACCCCACTGCCACTTCACTGGCCAGAGCACACCAGCATCTCGTGTCAATCCCCCACAAACTCCCACACCCCCAGGGACTGGGGAGGGAGTGAAGGCAGCTCTGGGAGACAATTCCTCTCCCAAGGCTTCACCGCGCTCGCTCCCAGCCAGAAGCAGAGAAGATTTGACAGCGCGTTGAGAGAAATTCATGAGCGTTGCCGTTCATTAAAAAGATACCGAGGGAAAGCACTGAGGTTAACGGGATGGGCTATATTAAGCCCATTTACAGCTTTATGACACCTTCAAAGGGGCACCAGAGCTTTTTACAGCCACGTAGAATGGTCAGATAGTTACAAACTGAGACAGGTTTAAGAGAGTACCCCAGGCCACCCGAAGGAGAGGCAGCACAGTTAACTTCAGAGTTTGAGGTCAGCTCTTGATGTTTTCCTCTTACATATCTCATCCACAGCTGCTCCCGGGCTTATAACACTGCATATATCACAGCCTGCTTTGTGCGAACAGGAGTATTTAATGACACAGAGAACTACCTTCTGATGATTAGGGGGGAAAAATCGGCCACATGCTTCATGCTGTCTGATTTTATTAAACTGCTGCGTACAGGGAAGGGGGATGGTTGCTGTTTTTTCTGCAGCGGCAACCCCTCTTCCTCACATCCCCGGGTCCTGCTGCACTGCAAGACAGTAACAGGCACTCTCACAACATGACCTAATCCACGGCGCGGGGAGATAGGACAAAGTGTCACAGCAGGAGATGGAGCTGCCCCCCGCCCCCCAGGCAGGCACGCCGCGATCAGCAGAGCGAGGGCTGGTCAGAGACCCAGCAAGCACCCCCATATCAGAGGAATGAAACCTCACCAACCCTGGCAGGACGGACCCTATCAACACCTGCCCCATTGACCTACAGGGCGAGGGACCCCACTGGCTATTGGACATGGACCCACCAGCCTCCTGGGGATGAAGCCCCCAAGACGATGGGGTATGCATCCCCCTGAACCCCTCCAGAGGAGATGCGACCCTCATCCACCCCTGGGGCTGGAGCCCCAGGGACCACGGGGAAGGTCCCCACTGACACATGGAGGGGGGGCTGTTGCCCCGCACAAATAACTCTGGGTAAGAGGAAGAGCCTCGGACGCTGGGTGGGGAGATGCACCCTGCCCTCCCACAGGAGACGAAGCCCCCAGGGAACTGGGGGAGGCATCCACGACCCCCAGCAGATGCAGCCCGGCTGGCAACAGCGAGGGGACTGCGCCTCACCGTCCCCCGGGGCACGAAGCCCCCGGTGCCGACGGCGGGGCGGGATGACCACAGCGACCCACGGGCGATGCAGCCCCCGCGTCCCGCTGCGGCA
>VZTN01027554.1:0-35762 GCA_013400515.1 Erpornis zantholeuca | reverse complement strand
CGCTGCGGGGGCCGGCGGGCGCTGCGGGAGCTGCCTGGCATCTACGGCCCCCGCCGAGCAGGCGTTGTTCTCTGCCAGGGATTTAATGTTTTCGGGCACATCGGGGTTTTTCAAGTCCTTTAAACGCTTTCCTTGTATCGCTTTTATCTTCGGTTCTCGCTCGGCGGGCAGTGCTAGTTCCAAGGATGATTTAAACGTACAGTGAATTACTCTTTTTTTTTTTTTTAATCTAAACTGATCCTTTCTAATTGCTTAATAAAGTTCTTTCTTTTTATTTTTTAACTAGAAACCTTAAGATTATTAAAATCAAACTCCATTCTGAAATGTTTATTTGTTTTTTTAGGTTCACTTTCCCTAGGCACTGCAAAAGAGAATGGTCAGTGTCTCTGTTTTCTTTCAAGCCAGAAGCCTTTCCTGACTCATGCCCCTGTGCAAGGCTCAGGGAGTGTTTTTCCAGCACTGCTGTTCTAAAATTAAATCTTAAAAAAAAAAAAAAGAGAGAGAATTCAGATCAACCAAAGTGTCTCTAAAGTATTGTCTTTATTAAAGACTCTGTCAGGTAATCACGTTACAATTTGGCCCAGATGCTCTACCTATCACTTCTTTGAAGATGATTGCTCGTGATGGCAATGTCTGGGCTGATAACTAAATCAAGCTCAGCGTTTAGAGCAGAAGGTTGTCTAGAGGCACTTGTTGCAGGCTCGGCACGAGGTACCAGGCAGTGCCTTAGGACTCTTCAGCATGGGAAGGCTGCTATGCGCTGAGCTGGATTGTTCTGTGAATGCATAATGCTCCCATGCAAAGAGAATAGTACTGCAGAGCACACCCCCAACCACCCAGAGCAGAGAGGTTTGCCTGGTGTCGGCCAGGCCGTGCAATGAGAAAAAAACCCAACCCCTTTCCCAGTGATGAACTCTAAGATGAAGAGCAAAAAATCAGGTGTGTGATTCCTGCTGGTGACCTCGTTTCCGTGAGGGAATCCCAGGCACATGGAGCAAGCCATTCCAGCTGGGACTGGTGGGAGAGCAGCTCCCAGCCAGTGGAGTTTTTTCCACCAGCACTGCAGCCAAACACGCTGACACCTCGCCAGACCCCATTAACCCACAGAAGACCTCGTCCCACCTTGGTTTTCCCCTGCATCTTCACGATGAAGTGTGAGCCTGTTAGGTGGTTCCCTGCAGAGCCAGGGTTAATCCAGCACACAATTCAGTGAAATGTCAGTGACAACAGGTTTGGAGCTGCCACCGACCAAGACACCATGTAGCTAATGCTGCCCTGTGACCTTGCTGGTGCAAAGTCACGGGGGAGCAAGGCCTCTCTAAAAGCACTGCAATACCAACCTAATTCAACCCCCTTTTCGTGACTTTTTCCTCTGGTTTGTAGGAACCTGCCTGTGAATGATGCTCAGTTCATTATTTATCCCCATGAGATGCTTGCAAATCACTCCTCTGTGCTGCCAGGTAGCTTGCTGGAAATGGCGCTGGCTCACAACAGCAAGATGGATGGGGTGGAGCAGTTTAACTCTGACAATTATACCCTCTGACTCCCCATTTCAAAACTGTGATTATGTCCCTGTGGGGACATGAAAAATTCCCAGTGGGCCCATGGCACCCAGAGTGCAAAGCCCTTATTTCAGGGCACAATCCTCCCTTGGGATCCATTCTGATGGAAAATCATTTCCAATAGCCATGCAAATACTGTGATTGACTTCAGCTGCAGCAGCTGCTGGATGGATCAAAATCACCAAAATACGCATGCACTAACTTCTGATTACCCATTATCCTAATTTTTTAAAAGTCCACAAGTCCAACCTACTCGTATAGCTCACTGTTAAGGCAAGAGAGCAGATTATGCCTGAATCACTTCTTATTCAAATCAGAGCAATTCTGTTCATTTCAGGGATTACACCAACATAGAAGGGGCATGGAAAGGGACTGCTTTATCTTTGTCCCATATAACAGTATCACTTAAATCTCCCTAAAGTCAGTCGTGTCCGTTTTCCCCATTTGCTGCATCAATTGCAAGAAAACAATATACAGCACTGAAGGCTGGGTGTCCCTGCTGCAGAGCATTTGGCCTCTGGCCGGATTGCACACTGGAGTCAAAGCTGATGCTCATAAACAATGTCTTTTACTAAGCTTTCATAGGCAGCTGTTGGCATTCAGTTTTGTGATGTAAATCAATCACAGCTTATGTCTTCTGATTTCAGGCCAAAAGGTGGGAAAGATACTGTGCTATATGTGTTGGGTTTATTCTGAAGATCTCTGTTGAAAGGTGAACTTTATCTATAACCAGAATCAGCCATTCGGGAGGCTGACAGCAATATTTTATGTTCTCCTGTTACACATCTGAGAAACACTACTTTTCCTACTGCTCTTCCTGAAGGTTATGCACCTCTTACGCAATGTGAGCAGGAAAATTCCTAATTAAATGAGGTTTTGTGACTGTGGATCTCCTGACATTGATATATAGGAATTGTGGTACTTGTGTTTTGCAGCCTGGTTAGATGCTGATAGCATCAGTAGCATTCTGTGTTTTTCTCAGACACCAGCTGAGTAGAGGTTAAATATATCCCTTAGTGTCTTTCATACTTCACCTCTCAGAGGGTGCCCAAAATCTCATTTTATATTACTTTAGATAAGGGAAGAACGTTGAAACTAAAACAGTTATCTGGACCCCAGAGGAACCTTGAAGAGGTTCTAGACCCCAAGGAAGAAGAGAGAAACCAGAAAGCAGAGAAAAAGACCAGATTAGGCTGATGGAATAATATTCAACTTTCAAGATTCAAATGCCGCTGAGATCATACAACCTTGTGTGGCGTTATCAGCGGCACTGAACTTCAGTAGCATATTTTCAGAAGCATGGAGTACTTTCAGAGTTGCTACACAGCAGAATTTTGTTACCCTAACAACATTTTATCCCAATGCCATCTTCAGCAATCTGTAATTTTGTCACATTTTCCAAGAGCAAGCAGGATTTTCTGCCCTGACCCGTGCCACCTTGGCAGTGTCCATCTTCTGCTGAGCTCTGGGGATGGCTGGACAGCATCCAGCAATTCAGGCAGTGAACTGCTGAGCTGTGACCTGCCCTCAGCTCTCCCTGAAATCCCCAGATATGGGGGTTTACATCACTCTGAAGTTTTCCTGTAGCTGATTTGATGGGTCCTTTTTAGCGGTTTGGGAACAGACTGTCTAGCAGTAGGTACAGAATAAAGTGTAAATGAAAAAGCACAACATCATCACATCCAGGTAGGGTGCATATAATGCTGCCACAACCAACAGCAAAAAGTGGGACAATAAGTATCTGGGACTGATTAACCTGAATTACAACTTTCCCCCAGCAGCTTCCAAATTTCAGGCTGTGATTTAAAAACCTCAGCATGAGTCCTGACACATTGTGAGCTCCACTAGCAAGACTTGTGCTTTGCTGTGTTTATGGAACAAAACTGGTATCCTTTATCTTTATTATGATATAATAATCTTCTCTTTCATCTTATATCTGCCCTTTACTCAGACTCCCCCATGGACATAGCTGGTATAAAATAGACCAAGGACAAGCCACCACTGGCTGTGCTATTATAAATTCCGTTCACAAGGAGGCTAAAATGAACTATTCTACATGGAAAAATTAACCAGCATGATTACAGTAATAACCTAGAGTTATCATGGTCCTCAGGTGGGCACACTGTTCCAATTTTATTTGGAAATAATTACTTCAAAAGCAGAGCAATTTTTCCAGGACGCTGCCTTACTTTGAAGGAGTGTATCCGTGCTGCTTCCACTGCAGCAGCAGTGACAGTGATTTTCCTTGCATAAGCAAAGCCCAAGAGAGGGAACACATTACATATGTCTCCTCCATAATGTGCTGCAGTAAATATGAGACTAAAAGGGCTGAGAAAGAGAAATCTTGGGAGCTGGATAGAGCCTTGCTCAGAAAGTGAACAGTCACGCCAGGCTCGGAGCCACAGTCACAATTTGGCTCTGTGCAGCCTTGTGTCATTTGTAACAGTGACACTCCACTTTGCTCCAGATTTAATTTGGATCATCAACCACAAACAGGAGCAGAAATAATGAAAAAACAATGATGCAGTATTTTTTACTCCTTTTCCTAAACCCTACTACACCTTTACAGCAAGGGGGAAAAACAAGCTTAGAGCTGTGACTCCATTGGCAGGGATTTCTCTCCATTTATATCTCTCCTGGATATTCAGACACTAACCACAAAGCCTAACTAGGATATAAAGTTCCCCAGATGCAATGAGTTTCTTCCAGAGCACAAAAGTGGTCAACCCTTAAAAAGTATTTTGTTTGAATTAGCATGAAACAGAAGCATATCTGCCTCAGACGTAAGGGGTGGAGAGGTAAAGGCAGGAAGCAAAAGGGCCATTATCAACAAGATCTAAAATTTGAAATGAGAAAATATGTGCTTAGATACATTTATTCTATATTGCTTGTGGATATCACACATTAAATTTTCATTTGCTGCAAAATCTAAGGTATGTACTCTATATAAATACTGTAAGAGACCAAAAATCAATATTTTGAGTTAAAGAGTCTCAAATTCAAACACTCAGCTACAACTCTTTATAGAAATATGACTTTTCCAAGCTCCTGAGTGTAAAAGCATTAGATTACTTTGGTATATACATAAGACACAGTTATCTAAACACCCTCTTCCATGGAATTCCAAGATCAACACTTGTTTCAATTTCAGTGATATAAGATATCAGAGGATAAATTCACCCACTGGATGAACTTGACTGTAGACAAGAGACCAAAGAAATAGATATATAAATTCTAAGGCTAAAATGAATCAGTCACTAGAGATCTTAGATCTTCTCATCAAGGTAAGATTTTTTGCTAATTTCTTTAGCAAATTAGTCATCCCCCTCTTTATATTGTGCAGTGTTTATCAAGTGTCCTCTGACTCTCTATTTGTTTTTCTCTGATTTCTATTATTAGGTAATCAATTCCTCCCTTTGCCTACAGCAGTGCCTTTGTGTGTCTTAGAATTCATTAGATTTCCTTGTTAAATATGTGGTCACATATATAGGCTCATTTACCATTTCAAAAGCACCTTCTTCAATTTGAACTTCATCTTTGCACAAAAATCTTTACCTTCTCGAGCCTATAGGAGAATCGAGAACGTTTTATTTACAATAGTTGAGTGTGTGCTGTCTCGACAGGATGATAAGAAAAGCTCTGATTGAACCCTTTCTGCACAGAACCGGCACCAAGGAGTTATCAAATAACTGTGCAGTAGATACCAAGCCTTGCTTAAACATTGCCAGAGCAATCTGTCAGCAGGGAATGTCCACAGCCTTAATGCACAAATAGCAGAGGCAGTGCCATGTCAGTATCACATTAATCAAGGGCTGTGCAAAGAGAAGTGTTTTAAGAGATTAGGGCATTCTGGAGAAGCACTGCCCCAAGGCTACCCAGCTGCCAGCACTCCCCTGTTCCTGGGTACTGGCACTGCTCCTGCTTTCCCTCTGCTTTATCCAACACGGGCTACAGTCCACCAGAACCAAAGGGATCAGCCTGATTTCATAACACAAACAACCAGTCTGATGTCCTCTCCTTGCAGGAAGCACTTGCCACAGACGAATCCCTTAAACTGTCTACTCGTTGTTCAATAAAATGCTTGTCACACATGTTCATCATTATAATCCTTTGCAGCCAGATAGTACCATTCATCTGATGAGCTCAGCCTACAAATTTAGCTTGAATCTGGTCTGACATCTGCCTCCAAGTATGCTTTGATTTGAAAAATCACGCTAAAACTCAGCCTAGAATTGTCTCTTCTTGTACATGTGGGTCTCTGTGTGCCTGGACACATGGATAGAAATTCCTAATATCTCAGTGCTGTTTGAATGAGTGCTGAGCACTGCAGGCCATCTGCCAGTAACTATTTTTCTAAACTTGGAAAAAAAATAAGAAAGGAAGAGATATTTTAAAGCTTTTGCTCATAACAGCAGTGATTTTTCTGGAAATTCAAGCAGCTCTGAAAGGGATATACCGTTTCCAAAGGCAGCTTTCACTCAACAGGTTTTTGAGTTCTCCATAATTCTATGTCTTCATATTCTACCACGTCAAATAAGGACAAAAAACCTACATCTTCATCTATCCAGGGTCCATATGGCAGGTGCCTGTCCAAGGCATTTGGAATCTCAGATGTAAAGTGCTGAAGAAAGGAAAAGCCATCTTGTTAAATGAGGGCAAGGCAGAAATTACGTGCACTGTCAGATTGTCTTAGTGGATAATGAAGTTCCCTGTAATGTTGCATACAGACATTCAATATTCAGGAGAGACTTTTTAGTTTAATCTGTCAATTTTTTTAAAGTATAGTATGTGCCGCATCCTTTTTTATTACTTTTTTTTGTTCCTACAGGTTTCTCCCCCGGTTTCATTTGTTACAGTTAGAAATCCTTCATCACGAGACTTTTCTGGGAAAACAACAAAGTGAAAAGCAACCAGAAGCACAAGCATATCACCAGCTACCCGGGCTGCATTTAGTATTGATCAGACTCCCACTGCACAGTCACAGCAGTCTTTCTGAACATCTTTTCATTGAGGTCTTTGCACTGTAACATTTTCTTTTGTATTTCTTCTGCTTAATCATCAAATACAAACAAACAATCAAAATACCCAGAAATAAACATGGGGGGTAAAAAGAAAGAGAGACACCCAAGGGCAGCAAAATGCTAACTGGCTAGTAGTAAAAAACTTCACACTTGAATTCTGTAGTCCTCAGAGCATGTGATAGGGAGACTTGTGAAGCAGCAAAAATCTCTCATGAGAGCTCCCAGATCTTCCCTCAGTGGTCATTTCTAGCAACCAATATTTGGTTTCCTTTTTTTGGTAAAACATGTTGTTATTCAGCTTGAACTACCTGGGGTCTAGAATTCTGGAAAAGTTAATAAAAAGGGTTTTCTACACAGTTCTATTTTTGTCTCATATCCAAAGCACTGCAAGCCGGAGCTGTTACTTCAAATGAAGGTTTTTCTGTGCCATTGAGACACAGGTGCATTGTAACAAGCATAAGAAATCCAAAGGACCCGTCAATCAAATAAATCACCAGAAATACTGATAGAGAGGAAGAGACAAAGAGACAGACCTGGAAAATTAAACTGCTACACTGCTCCTGAAGGACTGCAATTTACAGTGGTGAAAAATGTCCTTGCAAACAACATCATCGAAAAACTTCCAAGAGATTAAATGTCAAATACTAATGCAATTTTGCTAAATATTCCCCATACAAATCCCATTTCAGTGACATTAAAGAGTCAGAAGGCAGAGGATTACCATCCAGAGAAGGGAGGAGTGAAGATACGCGTGAAGAGAGAAGGGTCCAGCTGTGGGCCAGAATCAGCAGCCCATTAGGCTCCCCAGCCTGGTGAATTCCTGCATGGAAGTGAATCAGTACAAAAGCTGTTTATACTCCTATTTGTTTGTGAGAGTGGGAAATCAATGAGCCTTCTCTTTATCAGGAATCTGCCAGGTTTAATGGAAGGCCTAGTCTGATTTTGAGTTAATTTGCCTGGAGCAAAGTAGCCTAAGTGCCATAAACACCATGAGTATCAAAGGGGTCTAAGTGACACTTGTGTGATCCAAGTGCCTGTTATGCTGGCAGCCAAAGGCTTTTGCATCAGCTTCTTTCTTTTTTTTTTTAAGACTTCCTTCCCAATGTCAATCTGAACAAGTACCTGGTGCCAAAGGGATGCAGGGACAGCCAGGTGCAAACCCATCACTCCCCACCTGCACAACGCAGCTCAGCCAGCAGCTGCTCCTGCTCCACTGCTTTAGGAAGCTGCAGCACCACAGATCTGCTCACAGGAAAGGAAAAGGCAACACGGCAATGGGTCAGTAACCAAATTATGTCCCACGTGCTCACTTTGCAAGCTGGGAATGGGGTAGAGGCACAGGAGCCTCCTGCCTCTCACCTGGTCTCCCAGGCCAGCAGAAATAGTCCCCTCAGGTCTTTATTGCAAGGAGCCAGTCCTGCTTGGGAGCACCTGCAGGCTGTGAAAATCATGGCCTCTGGGGTCTTGTGTGGCAGCCTGGGTTCTGCCAAATCTTTGTCTCACATAGCAGATAGGTTCCTGCCTGTATGGAGGCCACTGGACCTTGGGCCATGTCTGGCCAGATCCAGATCCAACTTTTGAAAATATATTGATTGCAGTCTTTTTGAAGTTGTAATTACAGGGCTGGTGGAAGATCATTGAGCAAATGCCATTTCTGATGGTCCCAGACTACATACTGGCAGACCCACTTCTGACAACTTCCATCAGTCACTTTGGTATTTTTCCCCAGCCCAAGCTGCAGAGTGCCATAGTTCTCCTTCACATCCCCTCCTGGCCTGGCATCCTGTCTGCTGTGGGACATGTGTGAGACTGGGGGTGCTGAGCACACATCTCTGCCCAGCCTCATCTCACCCTTCCCCTGTACAGTCACTTCTGCCTGTACCCATCTGGATGGAGAAGCACACATGGCCCCAGGACCATGACTCACCAGCTTAGATCAACACAGGTACAGCCATGAGGGCAGCTGGCATTCATTCAGAGAATCACAGAGTCATGAGGGTTGGAAAAGACCTCCAGCATCGTCAAAGCCAACCTTTGACAAACACCACCATGCCAACCAAACTCGAGCACCAAGTGCCATGTCCAGTCCTTAAATATTATACCTGTGAATGTAAACTTTCAAAGTTACTGAGCTGCAAACCACATCTGTCTAGGAGATTAAGAAGGGTTTTCCACTCTGTATTTGTCCGTGGTGCCCAGGCCTGGACAACCCCAGTCCAAGGCAAGGAGCCTGCTGTGGACCACCACCCTGACAGAAATGCCAACCCAACTGTGATTCAGAACTCTTGTTCAGCTGTGATGAAAAAGCAAGACTTTTGCAGAGAAAAATCTCATTGAAAGCAACACCAAAGCTATTGCTGTGGGCAGAACCCTGCTGTGGCAGGTACAAGGCTAGCCAGAGCAGCTGAAGTGGAGAAGCCCACATCTGCTTCACTTTTCTCTGCAGCTGAGCTCCATGTAACGCAAAAAGGAAGAATATGCCGGATTGCTTCTTAGACAGAGAACTTCAAGAGGAATTCACTGCTCAACAGCCGAGCTCTGCCCATCCTCTGTTTCTCCCGGCATCTCTTTGAGCTGCTGCAGCTCTGTGTAGACCAAGTGGGGACTGTGAAGCCCTGACAAAGGAAAGGGAGCCAGTGGGATATTTCTATTTCTGGAATTGCCCATTAGAGAAGCTATTCTATGGTACGCAGCATGCCAGCACACTTTAAAAAATAAATAGGAACAAGAATATTAGCAGAGGAAGCATATGTGGCCCCAAGACCATGACTCATCAGGTTAAATCAACCAGCTGAGGTCAGTGCTTCTATTTATCAGCTTTTAGTTGCAAGAATGGCAATGGGGACTGTGATTCTATTACTTAAATTTTACATGCTGTGAAAAATACAGCAGTGATTAATGACTGTAACAGGCAGCTAGATGTGCTGCTTTTAGAATCTAGAAGCTATTTCAAGGTCAAGAGTTTTAGTTTTCTTCCTAAAGTGGGTTTTCAACCAGTAAAGGGAACTCCCCACAGATTTCAGGGTCTGTATTTATGGGCAGTAAAAGTATTCTGTGTTCTCATTATCATCCAAAAACAGCTGAACCACAGCTTGATGAGAAAAGCCCCACTAATTGCACTTCCACAACCACCCATCCTTTGTGAACTGTGGGACCATTGACTGTAAGCTGATGACAACCATCAGGCTATTTTGACAAATACAGAAAACATTTCTGTGATGTGCCATTGGATTCCTTTCTGGTGCCCCAGAATTTGGCTACAAGGCATCCTCCTCCTTAGCCAGTTTGTACCCTGGTCATTCATACCATCGGTGTCAGGGGTTTGGATTAGGTGCTGCAGGGATTCAGGCTCTCACCCCCAGTTTGCTCATGGGCTGCTGCATCAGGGCACATTGAAACTCAGGCTCAAAAAAGTGGTGGAAAATCACCTCTCTGAGGAAAGTCCACTTCTGCTGCCAGGACACTTGCATGCAGAACCTAATGCTAGTAGTAAAAAACTTATGCTAGGTGTAAACAGCTTTACATTCCTGCTGTCTTGTATGTAAGCTGTTAACATGGTCACTGTGAAATCATTCCATTCTGGTCCTTAGTGTCAATTAAAAACCAAAAATAAATCAGAGGTATTGCTGATGGGAGGACAGAACACTCAGAAGTCTGTAGACTTGTCCAGGTACCATGTAATTGTGCAGGAGGAGAGATGCCCCGCTCGCTTCCCTTTCACCATGAAAGCACAGAACGATGACAGGGCGAGCCCAGAACTGGAGAGTAACTGCATTATCTCCAGTTATCTCCGTTTCCCAGCAGAGAAGCAGAGGTAAGTTAAAACCCAGTGACTCACGGCTGTGATTCACATCCCGCTGCCGCTGCCCTTCATCCCGCTGCCGCACGGGCAAAGAGGGCTCGGCAGATCTGCCCAGGGAAAGCCAGACTGCTCAGGCAGGGGAGCTCATTCCAGGCTGGTGAGGCAGGCAGGGATTGTGGCACAGTCTGGTCTCTGCTGCTGCTGGTCAGGACTCAGAGCAGAATCCCAGGGAAGCCCCGGCCCAGCAGCTGTGCGGACACGGAACAGCTGGAGGCAGGCAGTCCCCTCTCCCTGGGCGGCGTGACTGGGGAAAGAGCCACGGCACACCGCAGGCATCTGCAGGCACGGCCACGGAAGGGACAGCGCCGGCACCGGGCGAAAGGCTGGGCCACACACACTGGAGTCTGCCACCCCCAGCGAGGGGAAGGCTGAAGGGCCTCTTATCCTGTTAGCCACCCCCTCCAAGCATTTGGGATGGCGCTCCCGTGTCTCCCCTCCCGGGCAGCCTCCCCACGCGTGCCCAGCTCCTGCAGGCTGTGCTCCGGAGACAAACCCCGTACCCCCAGCGCTGCCCAGCCCCGCACACCCGCCGCCGTCTGTCTGTCTGTCTGTCTGTCTGCCTGCAGCCTCTCAGCAGTCAGACACAGCCACCAGAACGCGTAAAACTTCCTCGGTAATTACAGGCGGACCGTGGTGCTGGTTGAGCCTGTGCTGTAAGCACCGGCAGCAAAGACAAAGCCTCCGTGCAGGCTCTCAAAGCTGTTTAGATGATAACCCCGCTCAGCCCGGTGCTCTCTGCAGCAGCAGCTGTCTTTCAGCAATGTCAGCTGGTGTCCGTGCAGGGTTTCATGCAGCACTACCTGCTCCCTCATTTCTCAGGTTTTTTGTTTGTTAGTTGAATTTTTTTGTTTGTTTTTTTGTTTGTTTTTTTTTTAAGGCCAACTTCCATATGAGATACTTAGGCAAGATTTTCTCCAGTCAAGCTCTCGCTAGACACTGCTTCCAAGGCTCACACTCATGAATTTCACCCTTTCTGATGGAAACGGCATGCATTCCAGGTCCCTAGAGCATTGAGAGGAGGTGATTTAACTACTAATATCGGTCTGATAATTTTGTATCTGGGTTTGGAGGCATGCTCTGCAGCCGGTTCTCCACTAAGTGCTCGGTGTGTTGAATTTTTCATGACTAAGACATCTATGACTAAGGCATCCAGAAAGATTATTCTTTTTAAATACAGGTTAGCTACTCTTTTATTTGATTTGTGTGGGTGTTATTTCACTCAGCACTTCAGTGTCTTGTGACCCACTTGCAGGCTGAAACAGGCTCCAGTGAACTTTCATGCCTTTATATTCCTGTTGCTCTCAACTTACAGAAAAACCCCCAGCCTAAACCAACCTATGAGGCAACTGTCCTTGAGGTTTAAATCAGAAATGGCTCCTCTCTATAAGTCATTGTAAAAGTGCTCTAGCAGTTCAACTCATGTGTCTCATGGGCTGTGAGGGCCGAGTGGCATCTCAGCAGGTCTTGGGGTGCTGGGCTTTGCTAGAAGGATAACTAGTGGCAGGGACTGTCATGAGCTTTTGTTAGCCCTTGTAAAAACTCATGTCCCACATCCAAGAGGGTCATGGACGCAGGGCATCTTCAGATTTACACACAGCATTTGGGGTGAAGCTACTGCAAAGGCTCAGGTGCTCCTCACCTACCTCCAAATCCTCCCCCAGGCAGGAGAAAGCACTGGGAAAGCTTCCAAGATCCCTTTGGAAGGAGTTTAAAAGAAAAGGAAAAGAAAGCCTATTTCTATCTTTCTATCCCAAAACAACAGTGCCCTTGTGGGGAGCTCTGTTGGTGCCTAGCACTTGATTTTACTGGTATAATTGCGCCAGGAGAACGTGCGTGCTCTTCTGTACCGACATGCTCTTAAGGAGTTTAAGCAGTTCAGTCTGTCTTTGAAGAAGTTGTGAATTGACTTAATTACAATGTCAATGCATCTTCAGAGGGAAAATATCTCAATATAATGGCTGGAAGTTACAGTCAGGATGCTTGCCTTGGAAATGTAGAGCCCTTGCACAGTATCGGCACCACCTCATCCAAATGAAGTTAGTGAAGCATGAAAAAGAAGCAGAAGACTCAGTCTCCTGACATCTCCTCACATCATGGCAGGATGTTTTATGAGAAAATCTGATTTAGCCCAAAGCCATGATGTACAGTGGGAAACAGAGGGTTTGGTCAGGAGATGGGACTAGGTCTACTGATGGTCTCTCCTCACCTCCAAAGTCATCTTCACTAACAGCCACGGCACAAGCTCCTGCAGCTTCAAGGAGAAGCTTATCCATCTCAGAGCATGCCAATGGATGATGTAGATATGTAGAAATATCTCAGTGACTCTTCACAACTTGGAATACTTGACTTGTGTGGAATACTGTGCATTTAATTTGGTTTGAGTTGGGTTTTTAGGAACCATGCAATATAGCAGGTCATAAAGGAAATCTAACAAGAAAGCAAAGTGACTCATTTAGAGAAAACACAGAGGGAAGACTAAGAATTTTCCCTTCAGTTCTAGAGTAAGAGGCACCTAAGTAAGGTGCATTTTATGTAAAAACTTGAGAAGTCCAGTTCATGCACTAGAGAACTCAGCAACTTAAATGTTAGGTGCTTCCGGAAACACACACATGATCCGTCCTGTGATAAAAGCTGGAGACCTCACATCCACATAAACAGATGGCAATAAGGACAAGAATTGAATGAATATAACATTTTTACCATCACTTATAAACAAAGGCAACAAGAACAAGAATTGTCATGATGTAACATTTTTACAATCGCACAGGACAAACTGTCCTCCAAAGGGAACAAATACTTTCAGAGCCACTGATTTCCCTGGGCACTGTGGTCAATCTGTGCTTTCAGTGAGATCAGTTCAAAGCTCTACCCCTTCCTTTCTGTTCCATCCTGTCTCTGGCACATCCCACTCTGTACCCAGAAATCCAGCTTCCAGTGGCTGCTGTAAATCATTCTTTTTTGATAACATGGAGCACCTGTTTTAAAACCTTCCCTTCCTTTTCTCAAAGATTCAGAAAGGTTGGTTCACATCCCCTGTGGCTTAAAGCAGACAGCAAGACTGAAAGTGGTGTGTAGTTTCTAAAGAAATCTGGAACGCCTACATGCTTTTTAATTATATAGCTATGTGCACACTTAATTTAATTAAAAAACAATTACCACAATTTATGATATGAGTACAACTCTTTAGCAAACCAGAATTGCAGCTGAGCTTGCTTTTTGACTCTTCTATTTTTGTTGTTGTTGATTCTGTGTAAATGATCCTGGCTGATGTTTCTCCTTATGACGAAATAATTAGAGTTTGTTAGGGTAGGTGCTCTGGCTGTTAATTTCTGAAGTGGCATTAGCCTTTTTCTCTTCCTGAGGCAGGTTGGACAGAGGTAGCAATTTGTTTATTGGACTTAAATGATGTTGAATTGAAAAACATGAGACTAGAAGAACCTATGCTGAACACTATGCTGTAAATGAGAGAGTCTCTTACTGTGCAGAGCAGTATGGCAGGAGAGATCTCTGCAGGGAATACAAGTTCATGCTACACCACTAAACTCCTTGATATTCATTCACAGAAATGAATGTGCATTAATTAGGAAAGGCAAGTATTTCACCAGTGCAGATATGTTATCTTGTCTTTGAAGAAATTGACAGGTTTATGTATTTGCTGAAAATATCCCATTCATGTTTTGGAACATAGTTTCTCATATCCTTTTAATTAACAGAAGTATCCACAAAAAGGATCTTCTTAACCCTTGAAGTAGTGAAAATAACTATAAATAACATCCACGGACTTGCAGGACATTGAGAAAGCTCAAAAAACTTCTCAGCTCATGCAGTTCTGACAGTAGTGGGCAGAGGTGCAGAGTCTGTCTCTCCCCACACCCCTCATGCCATGCTACAGGCAGGTCTGGTGCCTTCCTTGGGGTTTGCTGCCTGGATGAGATCTCTTGGTGCATTACCTGTCTGATGTTGTCACCATCTTGCAAAAGAAGTATTGGTTCTGGCAGTTTGGCTGTAACTCCTGTTTTTCTGTCAAATTAGACATTGAAAATCTGCATCTAAATCCAGTCCCATGAAAGAACTGAGTGAACTTCCTGGCACAATGTGAAATTTTGGGGCATCCAGGACAAAGCTGAATAATATTGTGAAGACTGCATTTCTGCTGCTCAAAGAAAACAAGAGCAGACCACCCTCTATTTCCCTGCTATTTGACCAACCTTTTGAGCAGGAAGCTTGTTGGAGTATCCAGCTTAGCAGCCACAGTCAAAGCAAAGAAGCTGATCAGAGGATTACAGAAATGTAGCTGAGAAGGACCTTTGGAGGTCATCCAGCTCCACCTCCCACTTGGAGCAGGGTTTTTGCCAAGACTGGATCCGGTCAGCTGTGGCTTTGTCTAGACCAGTGCACAAGACCTCCAAGGATGGAGGTTACTGCCTCCAGAGATTACTCTGTTCCAGGGCTGTAGCACACTCCTAGGGAAGAAATTTTCCTGAAGTTCAGTTTGAAATTCCAAAAGTGCAGTTTGATGTTATCACCCACTGGTGTATTACCTGCTGCTACTGAGATGAGCTGATCCCTGCTAGTTTTGTGACTGCCCCACCAAGTAGTTGTGGCCACCTACCCCTTCTCTTCCCTAGATTAAAATATCCCACCTCCTTCTACCTCTCCTTGTAACCATGCCCCCCAGGTCCAGGATTACCCGTTGCTGGACCTTATTTCCTCAACATTCTTTCTGAACCAGGGGATCTCAAATCATACCCACGCTCACACATTATTGCTAACATTGATAAGCTCTTCCACAGTTTCTTTCTTAAAGATGACATTAAAAATGACGAGATGGTGTTGAAGCCTCCCCGAAGCCAAGCATACACTGTAGCTCCCTCGCCCCCAGTACCCACAGCCAGGCATTTCATCACAGAAGGCAATTTCATCAGTCAGGCCAAGGTGGACTTCATGAACCTATGACCCTTCCCTAGTGCTCTCCTGCCCTGTTACATGTTTGGAGTGGACTCAAAGAGGCAGTACTTCCTGCACCTCCACAGGATTTGAGGCAAGGCAGATTGTACCCTGTTCTCCACCTCAAAGACAGGCACAACACTGGCCCAGTCCCCAAAGCTTTCTCTGAGTCACCGTGGTTATTCCTAGCTGAATCACTCCATCCCTCTCAGCTCCTTGGGTGAATCCCATCCAGCCGTATGGATCTGTACATCCAGCCTTCCTGAGCAGTCCCTGATGCTGGCTGCCTGCCTCCATCCCAAGATGCTGGGGCACACCCAGAGCTCTGGGGCAGGCAGGGAAGAGTACACATCAGCGTTTCCTGATCTCTCATGGCACTTGATTGCCTCCTCAATTTCAGACACACAGTGCTCACTTTGGGCTGCTTCATCTGGGAGCACCACACGTGACTCTGCCTTGTGAACTCGATAGATCCCCTGGGCTGAGAGAGGGAAGCCCAGGGACATGAGGCTCCTAGCCTGGGAGAGGGGAAGAGCCTGGGAGCAGAGCAGCTCCCACAGTAGCCTTGACAGTTGGCTGCAGATCTGAAACAGGCAAGTGGCAAATCTGCAGAGCCCTGGGCAGCTCAGAGACATTGACGTGGGAGAGCTGGGACTCATTTGACTGTATAAGCAAAGAGCTGAGGACCAAGCAGAACCAAACCTAATTCATTACTGCAACCCCACAGGGATTCTGAACTCCTTTCTGAGCTGCTGATGAACAGAGCCTGCAAGACACACTAAGAGCAGAATAGTCACCAAACTGCTTGTACCTCTAGTTATCTCTGAAGCAATTACCTTCAGAAGACATACTTCAATTAAGGCTGCTGCTTCTCTCTATCGCTGTGCAGAGAAATTGAAAATGTGCCAGATATTTCTACTGTTTGTGGCTCACAAATCCTTAACCCTTGTGCTGACTGTCAGCCATATGTGATCTTGGCAGAAGGTCCTGTCCATTCCACCCAGAAGAAAGAACTTACAACTAAAGAAAAGGATACTTCAGTACAATCAAAAGGCAACTTTGTCTCCTCTTAGAAGATAATGTTAGAAGCTGGTTCAAATGTCTATAAATGCTGTGTTGAAATTTCTTTGCGTATCAGTACTGCTTGTACCTTCTGAGGTTTTTGGCTGAGCGTCTCAGATTTGGGTATATTAAAATGTGTGCAAATCTTCAGCTGGATCTCAGAAGGAAGCTCTCAATAGCTGGAGCCTAACATCAGGCAGCATCCTTGCAGCAAGGCATCCACTAATGCAATGAATTTAGCTCCATTTCCTGTTTGCAACGCATCCAACAAACAGACTCCAGTTGTTACATTATGTGTTTATAATTGCATTTTATTTCAGGCCTGTTTTATTTGTACATATTCCATCTTGAGGAAGGTCACGTGCACTCCCTGGTTTCAAGGAGAGCCGCTCACCACACGATGTGGAGTTTTCTGGGCTGACTGGGCCCTCTGTGAGCAGCAGCTGCTCCCCTCCCACGCAGGCACAGGCGCGGCCCCAGACACATCTGCAGCGCGTTCACTGGTGGGCCCGAGCCAGGCTCCTACTGCACAGCTCCCCCACCTCCTCCGCTGCTCTCAAGAGGAAAAATCCCCAGCCCCAGAGGTCTCCTTGGTGCACAAAGTGCAACTGCTGGGAGAGCAGGCTCCAGGGGAGGAAGCTCATGGCCTGCCCGGATGGAGACTGGCTCCCACATCACCTGAGAGGCACCGACCCTTCCCAGCCCCTGGCCCACAGCCAACGCCAGGGTCACCGGGTGAAGAGAAATGAAGCATGTATCCATGCAAGGTCTTCATTAGGAACACTGAGAAAGGTTAATGACAGGAGGAATCCCAAATCTTTCCAGGACAGGAAGCTCCCTTGGACCAGTTTTTGTTCAGGCACCAGTGTGACTTCTTTGCCAGGGACTCTGCTTACTGCCACTGGTGAGGTGGGTTACCATAAGATTCCTGCTTGGAAAAATCTGACCTTTGATAAATTTCTTATGCAGCTTCTCTGGAAACACAATGTCTGAGATTTTTAATAGTGTGTAGAAGTTGTCTTGTTTAGCACTGCAAAATCTACACATGACTTGGTTAAATTGTATTTTTCAGAAGTGTCTGAGGTCTTGAGGAGCTTAAGGAGTCAGAGCAGGATTTCAAAAGCTGGTTGAGACATGATTTGGTTTCATTTGAACAGTCAGGAAACAAAGAAGGACCTATGAAGATGCCCTGGCAGTAGCAAAGAAAGCTTACAAACTGCCTGTAATTGCACTTTACAACCATAAAAGAATGGTTTTCTCTAACATCTACCTTCAAGATCAATCCCATGTCAAAGGGAGAAAAGAATCCAAGCTTTGAATAAATGTAAAAACAAAAGGGGCAACAGAATACAAATCTTGAAAGACTAGTACATTAGATGATGGCAAACCCCTTTTTGAGCAGACAACAAATGCAGTAGATGAGAATTAACTGAATTGGTAATCAAGAAAACAAATCAAAGACCAAAACATGTTAGTACATTGTGCCAAGAAAATGGCTTATTTGATCACATTTTAACTGTAACTATACCTCTTTCTTCTCCCACTTGTTCCTTTCAATCACATGCAAGTAAAGAAAGTAAATAATGTGTGTCAACACCTTTGTAAAAATAGATAGCCAAATAGAGATGGTTCTTTGAGCTGCAATAAGAAACTCAACTTTTAGCATGCAGAGAGCCCAAAAGGAAAAATTACTCTTGTATAGAATACTCTCACTGTAGAAAAAGCTTGAGTGAGAGATAGCAAGTCCTTGAAGCACTGGCTCACAAGATCTACTTACATTAGAGAACTGGCAAAATCATCATCTTCAGCTCCAAGCTCTCCCTGCTGTATGGACAATAACTTGCTTTAGAAGCTGGCAAAGAGAAGTTTCAAGGTAGATTAGCAGCAGGTTTTGTTCACCTTAACAAACCAGGGATTATGACCTGTAGCAGGCAGCCAGCTGCTTCAGTTCAGCCATCAAGGTAGCGGCTTTTGACAAACCCATTTATTGAAAGAGAGGGAGCTCCTTGAGGCTTTGACAGGGAACAAAATCAGAGGGGAAAGTGACTCTGAGGAGAGGGTAATGCAAAGTCAAACTTGGGTTGACAGTAAAATTGAGATGAAAAAAAACAGATTAGTAAAGAAAAATCAGCAAGAGCAGAAATATTCTAGAATCACAGAATCATTTAGGTTGGAAAAGACTTCTACAATCATCAAGTCCAACCTTTAATCAAATGCCACCTAAAATATAGGATTAAATGCCACATCCAGTGACATCCTGAACACTTTCAGGGACAGTGACTCCACCACCTCCCTGAGCAGCCCACTCCAGTGCTTAACCATCCTTTCAATAAACAATTCCTCCTCATGTCCAACCTGAACCTCCCATGGCACAACTTGAGGCCATTTCTCCTTGTCCTGTCTCTTGTTCCCTGGGAGAAGAGCTCCATCCCCATCTGGCTACTCCCTCCTGTCAGGGAGCTGTAGAGAGATCAGGTCACTCCTGAGCCTCCTTTTCTCCAGGCTGAACTCCCCCAGCTCCTTCAAGCTTCTCCTCATAGAATTTATGTTCCAGACCCTTCCCCGGCTCCATTGCCCTTCTCTGGACATGCTCCAGCACCTCAGATGTCCCTACTGAATTAAGGGGCCCAGAACTGGACACAGAACTCGAGGTGTGGCCTCACCACTGCTGAGTACAGGGGAACAATCACTGCCCCTGTGGATAATCCTGGCCACACTATTGCTGAAGTCACCAAGCAACAAGAGAAGAAACAGGCAAGACCAGAGCCCAAAGTCAAGGGAGAAAAAAGTTCATACTTCTCTGAAGCTGGAAACCCATCTCCATAGAAAAAGACAGATGGACAATAGGGGAAACTGGGATGTAACAGACTTTGGTTGCCTGAAGTGCTTGAAGCCCAGCTGAGGCAGAGTTAAGGCTTTGATGAAAACCTTGACAAAAGCTCTGTTTCCCCAAATGGTGAATACTGCAGCCTCATGAAAAACTGGAAATTACTGTGCAAATTAAAAAAAAAAATCCTTTAGGTATTGCATGCATGTGATACGCAGTAACTATCTGCAGCTCATAGCATGAAAGAGTGCTTTATTTTGTTACAGTACAGATTCAGTCCAGTTCACAGAGAAAACATCAGTTAATACGTATCTTCACTTTGTAGGAGAAATGGGCATGAACACACGAGCACGCAGTCAGCAGCCTTTTACCGCCATTTATGCAAATTTTGTCTCAAAATCAGCATTTATGGTACACAAGTTTCACTACCATTCCATGTAACAGCACTGTAACACCAGCTCTAGAAACACAGGAGAGCAGGATGTCAATCTCAAGGACAGTGAAAGTGTGTATGTGTGTGTGTGTGTGTGTGCATACATAGATATACACATACTGCTTGGTGATTTAACTTTCAAAATCCTGGTTTGGACTTGAAAGTTTGTTTTAAAAGAATATGTCCCTGAATAATACATGCTGTTCCTTGAGGCACATGTCCAAGTTCTGGCTTTGGATAAGAGTCTTCACTTGAAGCAGCCATTGAGAGCTGAGGGTTCAGAGCAGACAGAACTGTCTGCACACCAGGTAGGTATCTGTGAGCTGCAGTAGCAGCCAACAGGTAGAAGGGCACCTGAATCTCATCAATGCGGTCTCCCATGTGTAACCATTTTATTAGAACCTGAAATAGCAGTGAAGGCAACGATGTTAGCCAAATCAGTTCCTGTTAACCTACCAAACTTACCTTCCTGGAGGCTTTGGACTTTTTGAAGGGGTTTTAGGACTCAAGACTCCAAAAGTTCATCTATTTCCCCTGCACATCCAAATTTACACCAGGTGGTCCAGCAAAAGACACTCTTGCTCTTCACAAACCCTTCCTCACTTACATCCAATTTCTTTGACATGTCCAGCACAGACTCTCCCCATCATGGTCAGAGGTCCTATCTAAGCAAAATAAAGCTGAGAAATACTGTGTGCAGTTATCTTCTGTGTGGGAAAAAAAAAAAAATCAAAGAACTCCAAATCATCTTTCAAGGGGGGATTAAAAGGATGACTTATTTTAAACCATGCAGGTTGTAAGGGTGATAAAATTCCAGTATCCCACACAACCAAACATGAAACCACCAGGAAAATGGGAAATAGAAAATACTCAGAAAATGAAGAAGAGAGGCCAGACATAGGACTGTGAAAGGTACTTTCAGTCCAAAGCATGTTTCAAGCAGCTTAGATTTTCAAAGCCATTCTAGAAGTTTTGTGCACATAACTTGCTCCTGGCATACTCCACCATTTTTCTGACCTTTCCGCCTAATTACTTTTTCCTCCTCTCAAAGAGCAACAGAAAATGAGAAAACAGATCACAAGAGAGACAATGAAAGCTGTGAGCTGCATCTACAACCAAGTATACAGAAAGTATTCCACAAGCTGTCAAATATAAGAGCAGCACAGCAATTTTCGTTTTTCTTCCACTTAAAAGCAATCACAGCTTGAAATGTTTAAAAGACAATGTCCCAAGTTCATGCCCAAGCTCCTCAAAGTTTTAAACACATCATCTTACAAGTGAGAGAACACTGTCTTTTTATTTGTAAACCAGAGTTTGAAATACTTTACAATATACTTTTAATTTCATTTGTCTAAAGAAACAGCATTAAGAACTGAAAGAACAGTGTGCCATTAAATGTTAAGGACTGTATTTTTAAAAACCTTCCTTAAAAAAGGTTATAGAGGTAATAATGAGTTTAAGTTGTATTTTAAAGTCAACTACTTAAGCATCTCAATGATCAAAAATGAAGTGCAAAAGTGGAAGTCCAGTCACAGATGAGGCTGTAGAGCTGTGCTCAAGACTGAAGAGGTCTACCTAGGTCAGGCACAGCTGCATACTCCCCAAATAAATTCATCCTGTCCCAGCCATGAATCCTGCAGATCTGAGCGACACCACTGATTAAGTCAGTTTGAACTACTTAATATAAATTCTCCCTTTCTAATAAGAAGGACATTAACTAAAGCTTTCAGTTAGGCAATAAAACCTTTCTAATTAGCAACAAAAAAAATAGAAGTGACATGCTTACTCTGTTTCAGGCACTTTCAAGATCATAGTTTATTTACTGTAGGTAAAAAGCTAGTATACAGATTAAGGGATCTCTTAAATTTCAGCTCTACAGTTATACACCATCTAGTATTCTTGCTCTGAATATTAACCAAAAGGTTTCTAAACACCTGTAAGCCCCACTATAAATCTGCATTGTTATGAGGAAAAAATATAGAAATCAATGCGTAATTTTTTCAATGCATAATATTTACATTGTGAAACCAATGGGAAATAACAAGCAGTGGCAAAGAGGCAATAAATTTTAAAAAGCCAGAGTTTTATATAAGTTTTGGGTTTCTTTACAATAGTGTGCTAACCAGCATAATTGTATATATAAAAATTAAAATATAGCAGAGCATCCCATTACAGAAATCTGAATTGTCTGAACTGCTGCCATTACTTGCTAACCATTTACATGCAACACCTGCTAGGACTGACTTTTTGTTTTTAAAGTGTAAAATAGTTCAAGAGACAAACATTAATTTGCGTACAAAACCGAAAACTGCACTCAAGAATAGTACTGGTCATGAATCTCTTCCATACGGAAGGGGAGGGAAAGAAAAAAGTACCAATGATAGAAAGCGGTCTCTTTCCATTCACTAATTTTCAAAGGCAATGCATAGACTCAGAATACCTGGATGGCAAACTCCAGAGACTCTGGAAACAAACAGCTTTCACACACAGGACCTCTGCAGGCCTTTCTTTGCATCAGATGGCAATGGCTGACAGCAAATAAGGGGCACCAGGTGTACAAGTAGATCTTGCAAAATACTAAGATGGGGCAGTTGTTAATATACAATTTGAACTATATATACAATATAATGGAATGTATCCCCTCCTAAGACTGGTTTATGAAACAATTGGACCTTTCTGTACTAGTCTTATGATTCAGCTATCATTCTAATGAAAATATAAGTACACAAGAGACTTGCATGAAAATTAAATTTTATGGGGCATTTTACAGGAACTATTGACAAAGCTGCTTAATGGCATTTCTGCTTTTTAAGTAATTTTGTTAGATATAATTGAAAATATCTGTGTATAAAATGTCCTGACAGACACTCTGACATGGAGCTTTGGTGACAAACCACTTCAATAACAGTGTGGTGAAAAATAAAACAAAGCATTTATGGTAATTCAAACTGAATAGGAAATGGAATGCCAATATGGCAGTTAACCCTTTTGTCTGTTTTTTTAAATAGGAAAGTCTCTTGTACCAGCAGAATCCTGTATACAGATAGAGAAGTAGGGAATACACCACTTATAATTCCCATTAAACAAAAGCCGATTCATCATGTGAGAAGGTACAAATTACAGAAAACATGAATAGTCAATAAAAGAGAAACAACTGGTTTACATAAAAGAAGAGAGAACACTTCAGTCTGAATGCAGTTATTTTGTGAAAGCTGCTACAACAGCCCACAAAACCTCATTCGTGTTGGTTTTCATACATTCAACCTCGGGGTCTAAATCCAGGAGCTGCCGCACTCTTTTTGTGGCTAAATCATACTGCTCATCCAGGAGCGGGGCAAAAGCGTTCTCCAGGACATCTGAGGCGTGGGCTAAATACACGAGCGCCAGCAAGCGCTTGTCCATGCGGTGGGGGTCGTTCACCCACTTGTCAAGAACCGCCTCCTGAACCTTCTTGATGAGGCGCTGTTTGATGTTGTTGTTGGTGAGAGGGTGTGTAGTCATGTCAAAAAGAAGGAAGTTCTGTTTCTCTGTTGTCAGTACACCTTTTTCCACTAGATTTTTAGCTAACCGCTCACGGACATTTCGTAGTTGGTAATGCAACTTCAGTGGGTTCCATGTTTCACCTGAAACAGCGAGAAAACCACACAACAGTCAGTCAATGTTTAAGCTGTACTGTTGCAGTGATTTTTTTTCCCCTCTGTGGTGCAGAATGAGCTGTCAAAATCCTACAGCAGATTACAAGACACTGTGCTCCTGTCAGCATTTCTCTGATCCCAGGCACAGAGGCAGAGACCAGGAGAACATCCTTGGAGGAGCTCTGGGGTACATTTAAAATTTGGATGAAATGATAGTTAAGTCATGTCTTGATCACAGATAAGACAAATTACAAAACCTTGTCTTGTAAAACAAAAAACAAACCAGTTATGCAGAATGAATTTACTTTTAGAAACAATAAAAAATAAAGTAAAATCAGGCACCTTCTACAGTCTTTCTGCATTTTTCTGAGTCCAGCCTTTTACCATGTCAGAGACTGGGAGAAGTGTTACTGCCTTTCTTCTGCAGCAGAGACAAGCCAATGTACACTTACGTAGTGCATTTCTTTATTTCTCCAGGTTTCCACTCCTCTGCCTCTTCCTGCCTCCACCAGATGAAACAGTGATGATGTACTGTGACACAGGTGTGCACATACGAAGCACATGTTGGGCAGAGCCCATAATGTTTATATATAAATAATTTCTAATGCCTTTTGTTAAAGCAGAAGAACTGCTATGTGTGCCTACAGAGTGTGTGACTGTGTGTGCACAGAGGAGGAAATTGAAAAAGCACAAAATCAGCAACAACGGCTCCTGATAAAGCTAAAACTGTTTAGCAGTGAGAATTCTACCTTTGCTTAAGAGCTTACTTCACAGGCTAAAAATCTTAATTCCAGCTTATTAAGTATTTATCCTAAGAATTAAAATCCCCTCCTGATGTAAAAGACTATGCATTTTAAGTGGGAAGAAAAGGAACAGCATTAAGTATTTCTTAGATAGAGGTTTTCCATAAATGAAATGAGAATTTCTGAACCAAACTTTTGAAAAATTTATTAGTTAGCACAAAATAACAACAACAGTAAGCCACAGGCAACTTGGAGGTTTCTCCCACTGTGATGGAGGGTGACACACACTGTATCCAAGTAACAGCCAAGATAATTAAACAAATGAGGTGACTGCAACTGCAGAGTGAAAGGCAGAGAACCAACCAGGCCTGGATTACACAAGTCCTTAGAGGTCTCGCATGTCACTGAATGCAATTCCCCAATTTGATCATGAATGGAACTAGCACATGAACACAGAAAGTGGTTTCCTTACTAGCTTTCACAAGGCAAAGGCTATTTCCTAGATTTTTGTACAGCTGCCATGTGGATGAAACTCAGTGCTGTGGTGACACCTTGTGACCAAGCTTCTCAATTACACAGATGCAGACACAGATGTTTGCTACATCTACAGGAAACCTGACATTTTGATCCAAATTTCTGTATTCCCTACCCTTGCTTTCCTTAAAGGGTGCCTTACAAACATCAGCCTGGCACACATCACCTTACATGTCCATATACTTATTTCCATGATGGCTCTGAACTCACATATACTGTAACTCCAAGCAGCACTCTGGGTCACTGATAATGATGGATAGAGTAGCTTTTTTCCAGGATTGACCTGGTCCCCAAAGCAAAATTCTAACAGAGTTTATGAATTTATTAAATGAAACAAAACAAAGCAAAATCAACCAACCAATAAAAAAACCCTGCCCAGGCCCACTGAAATATTTTTCTTCAGAACAGATCTCTAAACTGCAGGAAATGCAAAGAACACCAATGTCATCCAATAATTAGTAATTAATAAACACACATTAGTAAAAATGATTGATTCAAGCCTTAGCCACAGCACTGATGACAACTATCTTCCCAGAGCCAAAGCTCAGCAGGTTCAGGAAAACCTTAGCTTAGCTCAAAGAAAACCTACAACATTAGTTTGTTCATTAGCCGACCTTTTTTCGAGCCAGTACTAACTTGATGTGCATTGCACTGGTAGAGGAGGTGAAATGTCAGCACAAATTATGTGTTTGGGACAGGAAAAATGAATTGTTTTTGCAGGCTGTAAGAGGGAAGGGGAACTGACTGAGAACTGAACTGCATGGCTCTGCAGCAGCCGTGCCCCGCCACCCTGACATGGGCTGCTTTGTAGTCCAGTCTCCCCCCTGTCTGACAGCCAAGGAGCAGGAGAGGACAGATGGCAAGGAGCTGAGAATGAGCTGGTGTGCAAGGAATGCTGTTTAAGGTGGTGCAAGATAAATGGGAAGAACAAAGGAAACAAGAAAGCAGAGAAAGGTGAAGAGATTTTGCTCTTTTCTGCAGCTCATCAGTTGTAACAGATTTTACACAGGCAACTTCCAAGTCTCATTACCCCCGACCTCCCACTCACATTGTTGACAAAACAGGGTTTTTTCCTGCACTGTTTGCACAACTCAAGCACAGCTCTGATCTACTCCAAGGAAGCTGTATTTATGTGTTTTGTGAAAACAGACGAATGCTGGTGATCAATGCTGTCTACAGTTCAACCTGGAGAGGAGAAAGCTCTAAGGAAACCTTGCAGACTTTCACTACTTAAAGGGGGAATTACAAGAAAGATGGGGTCAGACATTTTAACAGGGCCTAGGACACAGAGTAATGGTTTTAAAGTGAATGAGAGATGGCTGACATTAGATACAAGGAAGAAATTTTTCAAAATTAGACACTAGAATGTATTGTCCACAGAGGTGGTGGATGCCCCTGTCCCTGGAAACATTTAATGTCAGGTTGGATTGTGTTCTGAGCAACCTGGTCTATTGACTGCAGAGGGGCTGGACTACATGGCCTGTAAAAGCCCCTTCCAACCCAAACTATTCATAATTCTATGATAATTGAAATTTCATTTTCACAACTATTTACTAGCTTTACAGGGAGAGCTGTATGCAAAGTACTCATCTTGAAGACATTGTTTTGATCAACGAGAAGTATCTAACATTTTAAAATATTTATTACATTTCTTAAATTAATGAAAAAATAAAACTCCTAGTACTTTATATTTTTGTCATGATTAATGGCCAAATCACTCTCAAGTTTTACGTGTGAACTATGAGCTCTTCACCTCCTTTCTGTACTTAAAGATCTGAATCCTCAGTCTACAGAGTCAGGCTCCAAACTTCCACTAACCCTCATTTCCAAACACAGAGAAAGGCAGTTACATCTCCAGAGTGCAGTCCTGATTTACTTCAGAGTCAGCAGAAGGCACCTCTTCCACCAAGTTGAGATGTCCTCTGACACTTCCATACAGAGCCTTTCTGTACCAAGTTAAGTCAAAAGCAACAGTTACTTATATTTGATTAAAGGATGCAATCAACAAGAGACTACCCTAGAGGACAGACTAATTAACTTTTCTGCATATTTTCTCTGAAAAAACCTTGCAATACAATCTCTAGTGATGCCAGATAATTAGGTTTATTTGGATAAAAAAAGCAAATACATTATGTCCAAGGCTTACCACTAAGCAGTTCAATCCAATTTTGTACTGTTTCAGGAGGCTGGGTCTCTTTTATGTGTTTCAGAGCTTCATCAAGCAAAACATCCCCTGTAGGAGCATCTGACTTGCAAATCACCTAAGAATGAATAAAACACAGTCAGTATTTTGACATAATTCATATATGACAAACACTCACCAATAAAAAAGCCTACCTGTTAAGAAAACCAAAAGAATTTTTTTAAAAATAAGGAACTCACTCTTAAGAATATGCAACTTTGAAAACCCAAACCCTTGTTGTTAAAACCCCCAACTACCTGTGGCTTTAATTCAAAATACCTTAAGTCTGATGTTATCTGTAACTTAAATTAACCTTAATGGGATAAAATTATAGTAATAATAACAAACTTAAAACCTATTTTTTTTAGGGAAAATAACTCACTTATCCAGCCAGGTCCTTTCCTACCTCGCCAATACAAAATATGCTACACTAAATTAGTCTCTGAATACAGTCTATTTTACTACTTCAAGTCAGTTTATTCAAAATACTGAGTTAAACACTAAAGTTGCATGAAAATAACAAAAAAATCGATTAAAAAGTACAAAAGCTAGTTTTCTTCAATATATTAATGGATAAAAATAGGTTCATGACAACATCTGCAAGTTTTTCAGCTCTGAAGACCACACTGCCAGGTAACAGAGTTTCATTTAATAACAGTTCATTCAATATACATAACATTCATTTAATAACAGTTAAACCACACATATTAGGGAAAATACATATGTACTATGTTGCATTTAACATGCAACAATAAATGCAATACCATTTAAGTTTGTTATTTAATAGCTTCTAAAATTATTTGAGTTCTTCACTCAGTAAAGCACAACAAAAAATTTATTCACAATAACATAATATAAGAATTTGACTAACTGCTTGTTTACCAGTACAAGTAATTATAGAAACCATGTACAAATACAATTCTTTTTCTGGAGAGAAAATCAAGAGCACCAAATGAAAACTTACAGATTAAACTAGCTCAAGTCAATATGTTTAAATATTAAAATAATTACTACAGTTGTTAATAATAGTAATGTTAGTTGCTGTGATTGTTGTTGTTATTGTTAGACCTGGCAATTTAAATAGTTTTACAAGTTAGCACTTTATAAGCATCAGGTAAAAGGTAGCAGGCAATTGACAGAAAAATGAATACATCAATACAATTCCATATAAATATATATATATACTTATGAAAACCAGGAAGTGAAAGCTCTTATTTTTCCTAACACTTCAGAGTAATCAGAAAAGTGTTCTAAAAATGTCCTACTGAAATACATCCCAAGTCTTTTTCTCTTCCATAGCTCTAATAATCCTTACTACAAACAATAGAGTGCAATGCATTTTCATAGGGTCTGTTGATAACACTGAAATGAGCTGCAATGAGCTGAAGTTGTTGATAACTTTAACTCCAATGGTAAGACAACTTCAAAAGATGATCCCCAGGTGGTCTGCAAAAGTGTACAAAATCTATGAGATTAAATTAAAATTGCTCAAGAGATCTTTGCAAGTACTTAACAGGTCATAGCTGGAATGATTTTCCAATTCAGATGGTCTATATAAAGCACAGAAACTAAGATTTTCAATAAAAATCAGCAAGGATGAACCAGTCCACAAAGCCAGGCTAAAAAGAACAAAGTATATTTAGATCTAAAAGGTGAGATATTTTTAAAAAGAGGGTAACCAACAGCAAAGCGTTTACTTTGGGAAATATGAAAGATACCAGCTTCATCTGGAAATAGAAAAGACTTTGACAGACAAATTAAACATCCAGGGAGCTGCTAAATGGCATTCAGAGGAGAATTTTAAGATTAAATGTCTACCAGAGAGGGACCTATCTGTTACTCCATCAAGATTAGATCGTCTCTTGAGATACTGTCCAAGTCTCCATTTTGAGGAGATTACTCCAATATGAACTTTGGATATCTGGTTTTAAGAACACATCTGCATAATAACAGACATTCCCTCTTTGTAACTAAACACACATTACCTATTTATCTTTCTGATTTACAAGCTTTCACAACATCACTCAAAACCTTTATTAACAACATATAATTTTATTACACATCTTTCAGCTTTGTATCAAGATCCTAATTTTTTTTCAGTGCCTGTTCTTTCATTATACAGGAGCATACTTCAAAATGAGATTTTAAGCTGCTAGATTGCAGCTACTAATAGTCACCTTTCAGATACTAATTTAATAATTAGCCTAAACACACCCAACTTACTCATCTTCCCTTCTTTTCAAAACCAATGTTCCAGCAGTATTTTAGTTTCTTTCAAGTGGCCCATGTTTAGTTTCACAGTAACCTCAGTCACACTGGATAACTCCAGACTGCTGCAGTTGGTACCTGGTACTCACCATCCCACTTTAACAGGCAAGATGTAAGATGGGAAGTTATCTTTTTAACCTGATTTTTTCTTAAAAACAAACAAACAGAACAAGCACACCGAGGCGATTACAAATGCTTTTAAGTCTAGGATATAAGCACAGAGGGTTTTTTTAAGTTTGAAAATAGCCTTCCTTCCTTATTTGTGGTTAAAATACCTTTTTTCTATCACTGCAAAGAAGTTTCAGAATCTAGCATGAATATAACACACCAGAACAGTACCACCTGAATGTAAATGATGCCTTAGGTTTTAACTTTTATATTTTTCAAATCCTGTACTGCTAGTGTAACTCTGAAGTTTCCTGTAGCTTGTTAAGTGCTGTTCTCTATGCTAAGATAGACATAACAAAACCTCTAACTTGCTCTCCAAGGACACCAGAACAAGAACTGTAAACCATCATCTTGGAGAGAGGGGGGCAAGCTTGGGGAAATTCCATCACTGGCTGGGTTCTGGTTGGTGAATTTATGCTGATATAAAAGTGTGAAGAACTTGTGACTTGTCGTCCATTTTGGGATCCACTGAGGCAGGATCCACTGAAGGCCTTTCAAATAAATACCACCTTTTTCCTTTATTCCTGTCTAGCCTCTGTTTCTAGGTAGACAGTTTAAGGCTGGCTACCTAGAAACAGATACAGGCATTTAGAGGAAAGATGTAAGGAGCACAGAGGCCTCAATTCAACTCAGCCAGGATCCATCAGCTCTTGTGAACCCACAGTGCACAGTGATTTTGTTCCCAAGTTTACCCCTCTCTCCAGGCAGCAATACTGCACTGTTTTTCCACTTCTCTGCTACACTGAATATTCACAGCACTGTTTCTTCAGTCAAGATCATCTTTTCCCTCAAATAACTGTATCTTGGTTCACACTTCCATAATATTTCTCTCCCGCTCCCCTTTTCAGCACATGGAGACAGGCAACAGCAGAAGCCCAACCACCTCTGAATCTTCACAGATTTGCTCTCTCTTGAAGGACTTAGTGATGAATGCTTCTTGGCTAGTGCTCTTCAGAGTGGGAAATCAGCTGGGTTTGGGATTTAGTGAATTGAATCTCCACTGAAGATTTAACATTCACAACAGGGACTTTTTTCCTCTCTTTAACAGACGGACTGAGGTAGAAAAAGAAGTGAAGATCCTAGTTCTTCAGAGATGCTGGTCCTTAGCCTGACTGCAAATCTTCATTATTCCAATTTTTCAGTGATTGATCAGGTACTAGATTTGTCTGGTACTCATCTACTTGGGAAATTTCAATCATACAGAACATTTAATTTGCATTCTTCACAACACAGCTCTGCAATTAAGCAAAGCTAAAGATTAAACAATTCTTCGGCTGATTTTTAAGTAAATCTCATTTTCTAGTTTTAATACAAAAATTCACTGATGCATGAATTACTCAGAATTGTTAGCAATAAAATGCTGAAGTAAATCGGCCAAGGATTTGCTGGGATTCCTTTCGCTTTTAATAACTCTATTGATTTGGTTTGCTCTCTGAGGCTGTAAGGCAATGTAGAGTCCCACCTTCCATTCTCAATAACCACTTGCAAACCTCTATGTTCATTTACTTGTTTCTAATATTGATCCCAGTAGACAGAACTCCAAAATGACACAACAATTACATACTCTTAAGCCAAATTTACAAGAACGTTGCAAAGCCTAGCACTAAAGTTTCACTAAGGCCCATCAAGTCCTTGTCTACTCTTTTCTCAGTCTCATTTGACTCCCTATGGCCTTCAATTATGGATTTAATGCATCTTGATCCATTATGAAGTGCAAAATACTATTACAGAGGTCAACGTCATATAAGGCTTTAAGTGGAAATCATTGTAGCTATAATTTTTAAAGTTAATTATATGATCAAAGCCACAGTTAGCTGTTTATAAATCTGTGCTACTGCCCAAAAGACTAGTTCTACCCTCTTCTTGTCCTCATCTTATCACTTGTACCCCATCCTGACAAGATGAAGAGAGTGATTCATGTAAAAAGTAAACTGATCAAAGTAAATTAGTTTTTGGCCACTGAATCACAACCTTGGATATATTATTAGACAATTCTTTCCACTTATTCGGCACAGTATTTATTTCACAGCCAAAGCTAAGGGCACGGGGAGTAACTCCTGCAGAAGCAGGAGAAGGAGGACAGAGTAAACACTAAAATCTGGCCAACTCAGGAACAAGACTGAAATTTTGTGTTAATGGAAAACTTCAAATAAGGTGCCACAACATGAGTCATTCACAAGAATGATTTCTAAATGGATGGAGGTGGTGCAGCTAGTGATTGTATTTGCAGGAAAGTACTTAAGCAGAAAACAACCTTCATTTAAATTTTAAATTAAAGCCTATTTTTATAGAACCCTCCTCCCTGAAAAAAGCATCTCAAATGCCTTACAACAGCAGAAAAAGAAAACCTCTAAATTGCATAGCTTTTAGGTCACCTTAAACAAACACATCTACCCAATCCCAAAACCACATGATAAAATCTAACGAAAACCACCCAACTCCAAACAAAAACACCCCAAATACAACCCAGACCAGAAATATTGCTTGTATTCTTTAGTGAATATACAAACAAGTTATTTTTCCACTTTTTCCACCAGCACCCTCACAGTTAATATTTCAAGTAGCTGACAAGGTTTTCACAGAATGAAACTAACTCCTGACTGAATGCCTAAGAAGAACATTACTGAATGCCTAAGAAGCCAAAAGCTCTGGAGGAAAAAAAAATGTGCGAACAAATCAATGCTGAATATGCTTAAATGAGGCTAAAAGAAGTAGGGGCTGTTTGTCAGAACAGAGGTTCGATTTTCTGAAATGAAGGGAGCTGTGAGAAGGTTGGGGAATTCACAAGCTTTCCTTAAAATTTAGCAAAAGATAATATTGACAGGGAAATGTGCCATAAGAGAATTTATCTGTGGTGGACACACAACATCTGACCAGGTTTTCAATAAGCTTATTGTATGAGTGTCCTCTAATGCTGACAAAGTAAAAATTCTTCCAAGAGTGTGACTTTGCACATTTTGTATGAAGGAAAAATTCAGTGGTAAAAGTCAAAAATAAAGGCCCTGAATCTTCAGCCTAATTCTCTAAAGGACCTTAGAAATGTGGCCATCTTGAATGTCAGAGAGCACAACCAATTTAACACACCAGCCTCATGTATGAACTAGATATAGATTTGTGTCCTTGGGGGCCCCAAATATAAGGATGGTTTCCTTCCCATGCACTGCAAGCACAAACTGCAGTACTGTGTACACTAGAAGCAAACTGGTGGCTTGCAGGACACATCTGGCATCTGGCAGTTACCCATTCCTTTCAGCCTCAGCCCACATCCCACCGGCATTGCAAAAGCCAGTTCCTTTGGCAGACTGCAGCTGGTGCCACTGGCAGTAACTGCTGCCACCGCAGCCCAGCCAGAGCCACTGCCAACGCTGGTGCAAGGCTCCCAACAGAACCAGCATTGCATCCAGAGAACAAACATGGGTACAGAACAGGTACCAGAGATCTTCCAAGGCACTTCATCTCACCACTGAAACACTTCTTAACGTTGCACATCCCCTTCAGGTCATTACTCATAATCATCACGTAAAGAAAAAAAAAAAAATCTTTTTTCTTAGAAGCAGTTGTAATTTATAGCTCCTATATTGTGTGGAGCATGACAAGTAAATGTGATCATTTTCCTGCACTTACCTTTCTTGTTAGCAGACTTTTGCGCCTCATTCCACAGGCCTCCAGCTGGAGACGCCCCCGCAATGCCAATTCAATTAACATACAGCCACGCAATCCCGAGGAGATGCAATCATTCCAAAATGATGTGTAACCCTGTGAAGAATGGAAGACAGTGAGACATCTCCATCTCTACCTGAAAGCAAACAGAAAAAGTGCCCTGCTGCGTTCTCTAAGCAGTTCTCCTGCTTTCATACTTTTGAAGTGGCATCACTAGTCACTATCACTCCTGCCATGAAAACTTGAAAGAGAAACAGTCTAACCCTCTATTAGTTTTGACACTCGGTCTCTGCCTTTTGAGGAACTGGGAATCCTCAGGAAAATGATACAGAATGAAAGAGGGCAATACCAAGAACTGTGAGGTATAAAGCATAGTTTTATACATAGTCAAAATAAACATGCAACATTTTAAAGACATCAAGCATTTGGCATTATTGACATTACACAGCCACATGAGTGACTGAGAAACATTAAAATGATTTTACATGCATAAACAGAATGGCACTGATAAAGCAATAATAACCTGAAAATGGATATTAAGTTAACTATGGAGTATACTGGAAAACACAAATGTAACAATCAGTACAAAACACAGAACAGATTCTTTTGACTTGAACATTGTAAACTAAAAGATAAAAGCTTTCAAAGAAATATTTGGAACAGCTACCATTTTGACATTTAAATCCTTTCATAACGTATTTTTACAGCTTGAAGCATCTAGTTCTTATACAAACTGCAAAGGACATTTTTTTTACGAACCACACGCACCACCCATGATTTATGTCTATTTCTGCATTGATAGCTGTCTGCTTAAACGGCAGAATAGATCACTTGACACAATACATTTACTCATCAGTATCCAGAAACACAACTATTGACTTTTGTACTCCACTGTTCAAGAGTTATGACCAAAACAAATCTTACAAAAAGAATTCTCTTTGGAGAAGACAACAGTGTTCTTGCATATTTTTAAATATCTGAGCATCTAAGACAAAGCAAAACCACTGAGAAATGTTCTGTCTTTTGAGAAATGTCTGCAGAAATGTTTGATATGATTCATAAAGATCTTTCCAAATTCCTCTAGTGAAGCACTTCTCAAAATACTGACTTTGGGACACTTTAGAGAAAGGTGCTATACACAAGACAAGGAAGAGGGGAAGAGGAGAAGAGAGCTTACTTTTTATAAATTTGTCTTAACCAATAAAGAAGACTAGCTTAAATCAAGAGCAAGTCAATTTTATTCTTATTGCAGACAAAAGCTGCCAGTGTACAAAGATACAAGATCCTCATAGCCTAAATCCACAAAACTTACAAACCAGTCCCTTAACTAACGCCATCAAATAGAGATTTCCAGGAATGTGAGAATGCTTGCTTCAATTTTGCACTTAGCTGTTTTCAAGAGCTGTATTATATAGATGACCAGTACTTCTGAAAAGTCTAAAAAAGCCCTGAATCTCTAAGGTAATTACCAAAATAGGTGCCATATATTTATTTAAAACACCATAAACATAAGTTTGGAAAGGCATGTGAGAAGTTATCTAATCAGCCTTCTACTCTAGAGTTGATACTTTGCAAGTATCAGCTACTCTTATGATGCCATTCTGTAATTAAGATTTTGGTTGGCACCACACATTTCTTTGCCAAATAACAGACATGATAAGGTGCAGTATTTGCTTCAGCGGGAAGAGATATGACTGCCACATTCTATTTCCAATCAGTCTCTTTACATAGTAATTTCTGGAGTCAGACAATATATACACAAACTAAAAATCTACTGCACAAACTCACAGACATGATATATTTACACTTCTTTATATTCACAGCAAGTTTTATATTATTATGCAAACAATTAAAGTGCTGATCCTTTTTACCTTTTTTAGTAATGAAAGCTGAATTTATTTTTTAAATAAATAAAACTTTTTCAATGAAGTGACAATAACTACACCACTCCCAGCACCAATTACCAGATGTAAACTCCCCTGTTCCAGTAGTTAACATGGATGGCCATAGGCTGAGGGTTGCAGAGAAATAAGGGCTCCTAAGATAATTAAGGTAGAAAGTGACCACAGGAGTGTCTACTCCAACCTCCTGCTGCAAGCAGGTTCAGTTATGAAGTCAGGTCAAGTTGCTCAGGGTTCTATCCAAGCATGTGTCAAAAATCTCCAACGATGGAGAGTGCACAACCACCCAACAGTTTTTAACCAAGGGATGCCGAAAGACAGCTCAAAAAGATTGTATCTTTCATAAATGGAGCTGCTTGCTCTGATGGGTTAGACGACATTGAAGTCATGAGAATGTACACTGTGTCACCATCTTCTTATTTTCTTTCTGCCCCTCGGGCCCTGAGCTCACAGGCAATCCTCTAGAGACGAAACGTTTTATTTCCATACACAGAAATATCACAGCTATCCATGGTTAGGAAACAGATTCTTTTCAATCCATTAGACTGCTCTTTCCAGATTGTTCAGATATACGAACTGGTTGATTTTGACACCTACTGCAAAGATATCAGACAATCAAAGGAACCTTCGCAGAATATCAGTTTAGCACACAACAGTCCAACTAAATCATCCTTTAAATTAACTCAAACTTCCTGGAGTAGCTAAAACTGAACGGGAGGGACACTTATCTTTTACACTCCAAACATCCTTGCAACACCTACTTTAAATGGCATACAGCATAACAAGAAAAGGTGCACAAAAGAGAAACAAAGGGGTGGAGATTAATAATATAGGGAGAGGTAGAACAGAAATACAGAATGCACTGTTTGTAAAGGAAACAAGGGCTAAAAGGTTATAAACAAAAATAACGCAGAGGTTAGGAGTCAGTAGCCAACTACTTTTCTGTTTTTCCATTAA
>VZTN01027553.1:3520-14070 GCA_013400515.1 Erpornis zantholeuca | reverse complement strand
AGAATAAGTGAAGATAATTAAAATGGTAAAGGCAGAGCATATCTGAGTGTTGTCCAAGCTGAAGTGTAGTCTGACCCTTCTTAGGTGAGAATTCTATTCTAGAAATTTTTACTTCCTATTCCACCCCCCAATATCTTAATGTCTATTCATAAATTCTAAAACCCGTGAGGTAAGAAACCCTTGATATTCATAAAATTCTGAACTTGTGAAACACCAAAGCTAAAATTAAACACACCTAAATATGGCCTAGATATCCTGCTTAACTCATAAAAACAGAGTTCCACATTTTAGAGGAAAATATTTGCTTAACATTTGTCGTGTTATCATTTTAGAGATTAATCTACATCTGTTAAAAATCAAATCCAGGTCCACATGTCAACTGTCTAAAATTTGTTTGTATTCAGTATTCAAGGACTCTTGTCTTCTCCTTAAAATTTCTAAATAAAATACTACAATACAAGATATTGATTTTGTCCAAAGATCGAGAGTAGTAAAAATTGCAAAAGAAAATTTTATCCTAATCGTAAACAAAACAAATAAATAAATAAATAAATAACCAGATCTTACTTTTAAATAGTCCATACACAGGCCTTCCCCCACACATAAAAGCAGACATCATGGTTATCAACTCACTCAACTAATCATACTCATAGTTTTTTTAATGAGCATTAAAATATGGTCCTATTATTATCTGTTTTACTAACTTTTTACTGCATTTTTTTTTCTATTCAACAANGATTTTTTCCCTTTGGTGTTATTTAGATGCCTAACAAAGAGATCCATACAAGTGAGCTTATTAGTGAAAAGGTGCTGCAGCCTGTAGAAATACCAATGAGAAAAGCTGTACCCTAGATACCTTCTTTCTCAGAAATTACTGGGGATAAAAATTTTGAACCCTTTTCGGTGTATCACTTTAAAGAAACCTTATTGTGTCAAAATGCAGAAGGAGATGATGTTGCCCCCCCGACTGCTCAGTGGATACATGAGCTACAGATTATTTTAAGTCACTCTCCTGTTATGTGGTGGTTGAATGCTTATTTCCTACCTCCTAAGTGAATGCTCTCTCAGGAGCATCACTCTCTTGAAAAAAAAAAAAAAAGGAGGAAGCTGATTTGTTTTATGTAGCATCATTAAATATTCATCAGGCCAAAAAAAGGGAGAAGGAAGAAAAACTACAAAGAGTCTGGTGGTTAAAACATAAGGAGAGGGTATTCAAAAAAGGGAAAGTACTAAAGCTGCATCTGCAGCATCTTGTGTGAGTTTTCTACCTACCTCACTGCAAAATGAAAAACATGTAACCTCTCCTCCAGCCACATTTTGCATGGGATGTAACTCTGAACTCTGAAAATGTCACTGCCTGGCTTCCGAAAGAGAATTAGGTATATCTACTTTATGATTTCTGACAGTGCTTAGGCATTAATTGGCTTCTAGCTTCTCAGCAGTGTAAAGTTCAGATGCTTCTATGTGCAAGCAGATTGGGGACAGACTTAGATGACATTTTAGGTACCCATGGAAAAAAAAGCATGGAATCTTACTTTTTTGTACAGTTTCAGGCAGGTGCTAAGATACTTCATGTGGAGTCAGACAAATAAATGCATGTGGATGTCTAACCCTGCATGGCATGCCCTCACTTATAGCAGTAGTGCTGAATTTGATTTGTGTCTGATCTGATTGGGCTCCAGAGACATTGCTCCAAGTACCTGTTCAAATTTCGAGGACATGTTGACTCATATTTATAATGTAGGTCAGCAAAAGTTAGGTGTCTCTAGATAAGAGGTTCCCAGTATAGCTTGAGGAACTTGGTGGTAGAGCTCAAGGTATTAAAAGATGTTTGGGAGTCTAAAGACTGAATAGGGTTTTCAAAACCACTTGCATGCCCTGCACTTAGTCATACCAAGGAAAAAAAACTACCCACAAGATGCTTGTAAAACTCTCAGTGCCAATTTACCTTTAAAAATCTGGTCTGAGCATGGGCTGATGAAAGCTTTCATGAATGACATCCCACCAAAGAGTCTAAAATCTCTACTGTTGATAAGAGCAGAACTGACATAACGCACACTGTGTCCACGAGGAAGTCAACACTCAAATCACAGAACACATTTGCAGTGTGAGGGGCATAGCCTCATGCTGTCTTTAATAAAGTCAGTCTGGGCAACAGCAGCACTGGAAATGAACCCTCAGGACATTCCTGCAAGGTAGCTGGTGACTTAGTGTCCCAAAGTCTCTTGTACTATGCTGCCGTAAAACCTGTCCTGTCATCACTGTTACTGTCCCCTTGTGCTAACCAAAGTAAATCGATAAAGGTGGCTAAAATATAAAGCATCCAGATTGCAGTGGAGGTATTGCTGAACTGCCACAACTTCAGCTCTGCAGTAAATCAGTAGGATGTGCTGGTGCAGTTCTTATCCCTTATCTTTCCTTTAAATCAGCCGTTCAAAGATCTCTTCTTGCTGTGCAGTGGGCCCAAAGAGAAGATTCCTTCTTTACAACTTGCCAGTTCAATTACTAGCTTCATATGGATTTTGGAATTTAAGGAGCTGATGCCTTGCTACGATCTTTTGATCCATGCAGACAGTCTGACATCTTGGTGCCTTTCGGGTCGTTTATGTAAGATTTTCTTCAGAAGGAAAAGCTTAGAATTTGCTTTTGCTTATTTCTTACAAAGAAAAGCTGTGTAGGAACTTATTTTATGTTGCAGCAATTCCTAGTACAGCAGTGTCTGAATCCGGGTTTTGTGAAATAAAAACAGCTGTTTATGTTTGTTCACTCACTGCCTCTCCCTCCACAAATGTTAAGAGTTCCCCTCCATATTACCTCACCACAATTGCAAACAAAATTATCAAAAACAATGCTTTAATATATCAGAGTAAAGCTATTTTTACTACTCAACCAGGGTAAGATTTCACACCCCCCCCCCACTATATTAGAAAGTAGATGATCTTTGGAAGGCACACAGGATCATCCACTATTTGAACAACAAGGCTCTATGTCTCACTGAATTATGCTCAGTGATTAATATTGGTTTAGGACTTAAAACCTGTGAACAAAGGATTCATTCACGATCACATCGAAGAATGATGAAAAAATCCCAGGACTATCGAGCATCAGTTGAAAACTGTCTTAAAGGGTTTGGTTTGTGTTCAGCATAAGGTGATATGGAGTGAAAGCAGAAAGAAAAAGTGGATGAATTTGGAGCTACTGAACCAGAGAAGTAGCAAGTAGGGCTGATAATTTGAGCATCTGTGTCTGTGTCATCTCTTGCAAGGCCATAAATTGCAGGCTTGAGCACCTGAACCTGCCCTTGAGGCATCTTTCTCATCTGAATTCTCTCAAGGCTGTTGAAAATATTGATTACTGGTGCCTTATCACTAAAAGGACAGCAGAAGTAACAGGGGCTCAGAGGCAAGGAGTTAAAGTGATTGAGACATGAAAAGTTTTCCACATAGATCTTTAAAGATTTAATCTGTTTAATTTAGAAAGGAGACAAAAAGATGTGGCATGATAGAGATGTATTCAGTAGGTAGGAGTATACCAAAGCTAAATCATCTGTTCCTATACATCTTTTATCTTCCAGACTAAAAGTCAAAAATCTTAAAAATAAGAAAAGAAAATGTTTTGTAGGATGACATGATCAATTTAGGCAATGTACAGCCACTAGACATAACAAAATGGGGATTAGAAAAATATTTCACATGTGTGTGAACCCAGACAACAATGGTTTTTAAGAGACAGAGAAGCAGTAAAATGTGCTTGGATAAAATGTAGTCCCAAATAGGCTGTGACATTATAATCTGCCTAAATGTGTGTTTAACCTTCTCCCAGGCTCTAGTTCTAGAAATTTACAGAGACAGGAGGATAGATAAGTTTCTAAGGCAATGTTTCTGCAAAATGGGAATCTTAGCTACATAATTTTCTTAGGTTGCAGATAAGTTGGGATACTCCTTTAGATCACAACAAATGATAAAATTGATGCTTGCTGTACTAATAGCAATAAACACAGATGGAAGATGAAAGACATGCTCGAGGAGATCATCTCCAGCTATAGGCTTCTTGACCCCCTTATTATTGGACTGTCTGTTAGGATTCATATCATCCTTTGCCATTTAGAATATCTATTCCCAAAGCACCATGCCAACCTCAGTGGGATGACTAGCAGACAAAGAACTGTTTCCAGTGAAAACCAGCAGTTGTTAACAATGTGGAGCATAGTGTGAATGGTTATTTGAAGTTACACTTCTGACAGTACAGCAGGAACATTCTCCATCAATCCTGGTGCAGAGTGGTGCAGGTAATCCTTGGCTGGAGGTCCTCTTGCCTACTGCTTGCTGTTTCCTTGTTCCGTCAAGACGGCTCCATAGGACTACTGATACCTTGAGTGCTTGTGCATTAACACCCTTAAAGCTTACTGTGAAAATAAAATAGCAGTCCTGAGGTTTGTTGACAGAAATAATAGCTGTCTCTTTAGCAGTGTCAACCTAAATCAAGTCCAAGGCAGTATTAAAGATGTTGATATCTCTCCAGTAGATCTTCAAGTGAAAGCTGAACAGTCTGTAAAGATTTTCCTCTTCCTCTGCTGTCATTCTTTACTTTCACACCTGCCTGAAGTCAACTCCCCTTCTATTCCCAGTCTTTGCCTCTCTAATCCTCAGTGATCTCACATTTGCTGTTGGCTTCTGCACAAAAGGTGCTCAGACATAACTGGCAAGTAAGGCTGTCTAGACAGTGAAATTTTACCTTACAGTGAAATTTTAGATAGTTTTGGATTTTCTCTTCATCCTGCATCATTCCAGAAAAAAAAAAAAAAAAAAAAAAAAAATTGTCTTCCAANNAAAAAAAAAAAGAAAGAAATTGCTCTCCAGAAAACAATACTGCCACTGCCAAATTTTTAGCAAAGAGAAGTTTCTTTCATTTCCATTGGTTTTCTTCCTACTTGGTTATGACCTGTTTAGCTTGCAGGTTGACTTGTCTGGAAAATGTGACAACCTGTCTTGTCATCAACTATGTGGAAGAGACATCATGGAACAGGGAAACCCACCAGGTTCCCAGCTTTAGAGAATACTGCCTTGCCTATGGGTTCCAAGCCAGCCAGGGCTTGGCTTGTCAGGGTGATATAAAGAATGCTCCTTTACTAATACAGGAACCACCTGTTTAATTTTCCAGTCACCAGCTCACCTGTGGGATGACTCACTAAGCAGCCATCTGTTTTTTCATAAAATGTTTTAAGAGAACTTTAATGTTTGCACCTTTCAGTGTTACAGAAACTTAGCAAAAGTATCTCTTGTGGAAAGGTTTCAGTCAGCCCTATCAGAATCTTTGTTGAGCAAAGGCTGGAGGGATGTCATATTTCTGTTCCCACAAGATCAGTAAATGTTCCTTAGGAAAAACCTACAGTGTATGGGACAGATGTTGGACTGGATTGCCTATCTGTGCTTTTCCTTCTACAAACAAGGAGAAATGTTAAGTAACTAGGACTCATTAAATCCAAGGCTGGCAGACAGATACACCTACTAATTGGCTAACATTCCATTTAAAGATATTCTTGTATACGCTGTTCCTCAGTCTGCAGATAATTTTAGACCTTTGGTTTATGTAGATTTTCTTTTCCTAAGGTATTATTTTTAACTGCAGTGTCTTTGCTATAGACTTTAAGCCTTATGGGATTGTCTAAACAGAGCATAATTTGTCCTTAACAGTATATTTTTGATCAGTGATTTTTCTCTTAGCTCTTGTTAAGCCAGAGTCTCATGAACACTTTTCTTATCACTCCAGGCCTTCCTAGTATTATATGTAATTTGCCACATGGAGTTATTTCTGCACACAGAATTAAAGCCTTTAGTCATATTTGGTTTAGTGACTCCCATTTGCTTAGTAATCTTGAGACTATTTTGCATTCTCTTTTGCGCTCCTCTAGGCCTGATGACTTGATTGATTCACACAATCCATCAGTGACTGATTTCTTAGACTTCTTAGATTTCCTAGTGCAGAATATCAATCATGTCTGCTTTTATTATTTTGGTTTACTGCAGAGTAAAACACAAAAATGGCTGACTAGAACACTAGATATGCACTGACTTTCCATGTAAAATAGACATTAAAATCCTTTTAAAATTTGGCTTGCTATTATTACCTGCAGTGTTTTTATGAGAAGATGGGTAGGACATGATTATTTGTCATAAATGAAGAGCTGCCTTGTCTCAGTGAAACCTTGCACTTTTTTCTTCTCAGAAAATTTATAAATAGAACTGAGCATATAAGAAAAAAATTGCTCAGTGCCGGAAAAGCAACTTTAAACAAAAATAGCCATGCAGTCAGTAGCTTGAAAAGCAGCTTTTATAAAACATATTTAATGTTTACAGTCTCTCAGTGGCTGAGAACAGTAACAGTTTTAAAATATGTTTAATGTTTAAAACCACTTGGTGATCAAAAGAACAGCTCTTACTGAAATGATATTTAATGTTCAGAGTTATTTTTTGGTAAGAAAAAAGCAACTTCTTGTTAATTTTTGTCATTTACAAATGATCTGTGGCTACTTAAACTATCAACACAACATATTTCATGTTTACAGATATTACATGCCCATATAACAATTTCTACATCTTTCAATACTACACTTATATATGTCAATATCTTTCCGTCATCAGCTGTATGATTAAAAAAACCCACATAATCCCAACAACTCTAATACAATATATCTTGAATCTAAAGATGTCTATGCAAACAGCAAGACTGTACCAATAATTACAAAGCTTGTCCTTATATATAAAAAAATTAATACTCAACGCCACTGAAACTACCAACATATGCATTTAGAGCAAACCCAATAGCTTAATTTTAGTAGTGAAAGTAAAAGAGGTTAGATTGCATCAAAAGACATGTAGGATAAAATATATTATTTGATTTATGCTACTGAGCTGCAGTAAAGTCAGTGTGTGGATAGCAACACAGTGGTTTGAACTGCTATGACGTGGGTTCTAATCTTTGCCCACATACAGTCAAACACAATCACACAGAGAATCACGGAATGGGACAGGCTGGAAGGGACCACAGTGGATCACCTGGTCCAACCTCTCTGCTCAAGCAGGGTCATCCTGGAACATCCTGTACAGGATTATGTCCAGATGATTACTGCATATCTCCAGTGAGGGAGAGTCCAGAACCTCTCTGAGCAATCTGTTCCAGTGCTTAGTCACCGCATGTTCAGATGGAATGTGCATCCATTTCTGCCTGTTGACTCTTGTCCTGCTACCTGGCTCCTACAAGAAGAGCCTGGCTCCATCCTCTTGACACACTGCTTGCCAACATTGATTAGGTCCTTTCTCTGCCATCTCTTCTGAAGGCTGAACAGGCCAAGCTCCTTCAGCCTTTCCTCATAAGAGAGATGTTCCAGGCCCACAATCCTCTATGTTACTCTCCACTGGACCTTCTCCATGTCTCTGTTGTACTGTGGAGCCCAGAACTGGACACAGCACTCCAGTTATGTCTCACCAGGAAAAGAATCACGTCCTTCGACCTGCTGGCAATGCTCTTCCTAATGCACCCCAGGATACCTTTGGCCTTCTTGGCCACAAGGACAAGCTGCCGGCTCATGGAGAACTTGTTGTCCACCAGGGCTCCCAGATCCTTCTCCACAGAGCTGCTTTCCAGAGGTTCATCCCTAGCCTGTGCCGGTGCATGGAGTTATTCTTCCCCAGGTGCAGGACCCTGCACTTGCCTTTGTTGAATCTCAGTCAGTTCTTCTCTGCCCTTCTCTCCAACCTGTTGAGGTCCCCCTAAAGAGCTACACAGCCCTCTGGGCTGTTGGCCACTCTTCCCAGCTTTGTGCCATCAGTGAACTTGCTGAGGAGGCATTTGCCCCTTCATCCAAGTCACTGATGAACAAATTAAGCAATATTGGACCCAGTATTGAATATTTGGACACCACTAATGACAAGGCCTCCAACTAGGACCTGTGCCACTGATTAGGACCCTCTGGGATCTGCCATTCAGCCAGTTCTCAATCCAATTCACTGTCCACTCATCTAATTCCCATCTCCTGAGTTTACCTATGAGGATTTCATGAGAGACAATGCCTAAAGCCTTGCTGAACTTGTGGTAGAAAATATCCACTCTAGGCTTGGATATACATGAAGCAAGAACCAGATGCTTTAAATGGTTTCAGCACTAATACTGACATTTTGGGACTCTAAAAACAGCTTGCAAAAACCAGCTATCCAGCGTCTCTTTTCAGCAGCTAAAGCTTCTCAGCTTTGCTGAGAATTTTGCTGTTTACATGTTCATATACTCCTGTCTGTCATAGATATAATTTTACATATATTCTCTCGCCTGACAGCATTTGCCAAATGTCTTAGTTTTGCCAACTATACCCAACAGCCAGGGTGTGTTAAAGCAAACTCACAGTATGGCAAATAACCATTATCCTTTAACTAAGCAAATCTTGATTTTCTGCACTATTTTCTCCCTGCCTTTTGATCTAAATTTTTTTTCTGGCTCCTCTCCCGTAATTGAAGATGCCTAGGTTGCCCAGTTATCTATCATAAAGAAACACTTTTGTTTCAAAAGCTTTAGCTGCCTACTTGTAATATTATCTCAGTATCTCAGTGTTGGGGTTTTTTCCATTTTCTTTTTGTTTTGTATTATGCTTTGTGCAATGTCCTCTAAAAAGGGAAGAACACTCTTTGAGAAAAGGCTAAGCAGCCCTAACCTGCCTTTCCTCCTGCTCCTTCCTCAAAACACACTTTTCTATACAGTGGCTGTAAAAGTTAGTCTGACGTAGTAGTTGTTAGTCTTATGTTAGTACATGTACCTTTTCAAAATTAAAACAAAAAGAAAATCGGAAAGACAAGAGCTGTATTTATAAAAAAAGCAATTCTTAGTAGGAAACCACTGAAGCATCAATTGTGATGAGTAAACTGACATAGCCCCAGGAAAGAGTATGGAAAAACAGTGACGTGACATGAATTTTTCTGCAACGTGGTCTGAATTACTCAGGGCACCAGGGATGGTTACTCAGGTCTGACCCATGTGATGGACAAAATTTTTACACTGTCATAAAGTACCAAATTAGACGACATGTGGATATGACCCTGTAAGGTTGAATTCAGTACAGTTTTATGAAGGGAAGTTGCTCTTCACAAAACCTATTAAAACTATTGGGTGTATCAGTGAGTAAACAGCTCAAGATTACTGGAATATATTAAGAGTATCTAAATTTCAGAAAAGCTTTCAGTAAGGTTCCTAAGCAAAGACTCTTAAAAAAATGAAAAAAAAAATGAAGTTTAAGACACAACAGCTTTTCCTAAAATAATCAAAATAAAAAGAGATCTAAACCAGTAGGAATAAATTGCCAGTCTTTTCATGGGAGAGGGTTTGCCACTGGCATCTCTCATGGATCTGAACTCATAGGTTGCCAGTAAAAGAGAATATATGAACAGGTGACAGCTTGACAAAATGAAAACTTCGGTGGAAAGTGCTACAGGGGAATCTTAACATAGCATGAAACTGAGAATACGGAACTTCACATGGAGAAACACAAAGAGGCATGGGGAAAAGTAACTTATCAGTACTTCCACACAGGTGGGTTGTAGCTCCATTACCTATTAATTATTGATCTTGGGATCACTGTGGAAAATTCCCCCAAGTTTTCATCTCCATGATCAACAGCAGATAAAAAACTGAAAATGATCAATGGGAATAATTCAACAGGGAAAATTGGATAAAAAAAAGCATATTCAAGATGTTTGTATCTTAAATATGACATCCAACTCCCATCATTTTATCTAATGACTTTATAACACCAGAAAAAAAAACAAACCCAAAAACCTGGAGAAGAGGCTGGAGCTGGAGGGGCTGCAGACAGTGGCTGCAGACAGATTATGCTGTCAGTTATCTGTCCATGAGCATGCATAATGCCATTCAAAAGTATTTCTGGTTTCAATGGATTCCCCAAGTAATATCTTCTGCAGCAGCCTGGGCAGGTGTTTGGAAGCCCTTAAAAATATATTGCCAACAGCTAGGAATCTATATCAAAGGAAGGATCATTCAGCATTTGCTCCAATGCCCTATAGTCCTTCCTTCCCCAGCCTCTGCTGACTGTAAGCTTCAGGCTAAACTCAGGCACACTGTGATAAGTTGAGCCAAACCAGAGTGCAGGTTATTATCTACCACCAGGTTAATTTTCTACATGCTGTAATTCTTGCACATGAAACTACATAGATGGATATATTAAACATATATGCCGTTTGTGGGTGTATTTATATGCTCCATTGTCCATGTTCAAATGTAAGCCAATGTTTAAATACAAGTCAATTAAGTATTCACTTCAGAAGGAAAACTGCTAGAAAATATATAGAGACTATTTTCACACTGACAGTAGCATGGGAAGTAAATCCTTAACACTCTTCAGGTAGCTGCTTTGCACCACTGAGGAACACAGTAAAAATAACCTGATATCAACTTTCTATTATCATTGACCATTTTAGTCTGCCATGGTGGTCTGGAGTTCGTAGAGCCCCCCCATATCAATAAAGAGTTAATGTAGTGGAAAAGTATGA
>VZTN01027552.1:129473-164827 GCA_013400515.1 Erpornis zantholeuca | reverse complement strand
AGGCGCCTCTGCCGAAAGCAGGTGCGGTGTCCCGCAGTTCGGCCGGGCCGTGCGAGAGCCGCCCCAGCTCCTTGCACCTAGTGCCACTTGTCGCATTCCGCTGCTCCTCCTCCGCCGTTTCGTCTCGGGCAGGATGGATCCGCTCTCCGCAGACCACAGGGAAAACCGCACCTGGGATCCAGCCTCTCGCCACCATGGGAATGGAATAACTCGTATCGAAAGCAAACGTTACTGGAATTACTGCACCTCAAAGCATAGGTGCTTCTAGGTGACTGCGTGTTGGTATATAAAAGGAGAAGAGAAAATAGGTCAGTAGATGCACAGATCTCACCCGGAATCCTTCTGCTGAGTCACTGATGAGTTATTGATTACCATCGTGTCCACGCACGCCTGGTGTGACTGTTCGGATGAATGACATGGACCAACACATAGGTGTCTGTTTTTGGATTGGGGTTTGGTTTGGTTTGGTTTGGGGTTTTTATTGCTGTGGAACCGGTGATACCAGTGTCGTGAGGTTGCCATAGCTCAATTAGCAAGAGTCATTGGAGCAAGACTGAACAAAACATTTAGTTTGTCAGATATTGGCACTTGCTTTACTGCCTGACCTTTAGATTCCAGCATTACACAACATTGTAATTTTACAATGACTTGATACTTAGTCTCTAATAATGCACATTAGATGTAGGTAAGAAATACTGTCAAGAAGAAATCAGTGAGGAAATCAAGCCTCTTAAAGACATGGAGACATTATGATAACCTCAGGTGAAGAAAGTTTAGATGCAAAGCAACCTTGGTATTTCAGGGTCTATGAAATGGTGGAGTGTGAAGAAAGATACTAGCATAGCAAATAGTCTGTTGTGTGGAAAACACTGGGAAATCAATTTTCCTGCATTATGTTTTCAAAATGGTTTTTTCACTTAGGCCAGCTTAACATTAGGTAACCGGTGTCCATCAAATGGGGTGATAATGCCATCAAAACATTGGATATGAAGCATGAAGAAGAAAGTACTCATACCCAGCTCTGGGAGACAACAGCAGCAGGGAGCAGGAGGGGCTGAGAAGCCATAGTCGGCCAGGAAGGGAGAGAACCACTTCTGATGATTAACCTGAGTCTTACAGGAGCATAAAAAAGGATCAAATGAACCCATGCCAGAAAAACCTTGCCGCAAATACAGTAGCATGATAAAAAATCCTTATCATATTTTATTTCAGCAATTGCAGCAATTTATACTATCAGAAGATTAACCTGCATTTCCACTGCTATTATTATGCTGCTATTAATATGCTAGCAAAACCCTCTTGTGTAGACAAGACTTTAAGCATCTCCTGAGGGGTACAACTGTGAAATTATATTCCAAGGGAAGAAGCAAAGATGCTTTTTTTAATATCTCATTTTACAAAGTCTAAGCTTGGGCAGTTCTTAGCTCTGAGTAGGAAAATCACAGGGATTTTTTTAGGTTTCCCCAGGGAGTGTGCAGTCTGCACAAACTTCCAAAAACCTAGAGTGGCACAAAGGAACTGGAGCAAAGGCTTTCACCAAGATAAAATTTCCATTATTTCTCACTATCTAGGTGACATTTTGCGACCTCTTAAGAATTATATTTTTAATTTGTATAATGTAGTTTTCAGTCTCTGTTCTCAGCAAAACCTGGAAAGTCTTGGAGGTTTTGCTGAGAATAGAGGTTTTACCTGAAGGTTGGAGGTAAAACAAGGAATTGATATCTGTACCTTGTCAAATGTCAGATTCTCGGTCACATTTAGAACTTTCTTTCAAGTGAAATATATTGCCAAGCGGGATTTGCTGAGAAAAAGAGAACCCTAATAATAACAGTGTTGGAACACACAGTACCATAAACTGCATCACTGAAAATTCTTAAAGGTTCTAACTCTAAGTCATGTCTTTCACATGACTAAAAAACAAATGACCTCTGAGACAAATTTGAGAGGTTTTCCAGAGGTCTGTAATATTAATCTGGGTTGTATGCAAACTAGTGGTGTAAGACTAAAGACACTGGTCCTCACAGTAATTATAACTGATTTTGTTTTCCTAAAACAAATAATAATCTTCGAAATACTGCATGCTGTGGCAATGAGATCATATAATGAACAATTATTAATACATGTGCACATCAATTCCATAATGGGTATTCCAAGGATATGGAGGAAACATGCTTTTAAAAACCTCTACTATAACCATAACAAAGTCTAATCTTGAAAAGGACACATAATGCTTTCTGCAAAGTAATAAAATCTAAAGAATGCCTCAATCATAATACACTTAGTTCAGACAACATTTTGAGGTAGAGTATACATATGAGTATTTTAAGTCTAGGCAAGCTGTACCAAATCTGCACTAGGAAAAAGAAATAAGCCAGAAAAAAAAAAATAAGCAAGAAAAAGGGGTTAAAGAAAGCTGTAGCAACTGACGGTGCTATTAAACCTTCAGTCTGTAATTAAACTCAGAAACAAATAAGCTACAGGGTAGACGATACAGGAGCAGGGAATAAGAGAAGACCAAAACTGTCTCGGGAGCCAGGTCTGGGACTGAAGGCAGATCTGTCCAAGAGTGAGTGAGTGAGTGAACAGGTGGAAGGATTTTAGCAAGTCAGTGAAAAGGGCAGTGAACGTGCCTGGAGATTTACAAACCAATATATAATGCAGGGAATAGGTCAGTAGCAGAGTGCATGAGAGAATGAATGGATGAGAGGATAAAAGAATAAATATTTAGGTTGAATGAATGTGACTGTGAACAATTCTGAATGAAGTTTTAAGCTATACCTTTATATTGCTATGATGGCATGACGTTTCAGGTCACTTGTCATTGACCTAAGCCAGCATCAGAGGAAAACAATGCTTATTGCAGAAAAAAACCCTTCCCTTTTAACTGCCAGTTATGGGAAAATAACATCATAAAAATAAGGATTTTAAATACATTTTACAGTCATGACAATAAAAACAGTTTTGGAAACATTATTACAGAAAAATAAGCACATAAAAGGCATTTAAAAGCATTGCCCAATAAATTAATGTTGATTAATGTTATTAAACTACTAGAATTGACATAGACCTAAAATTATTTGCAGAGCAGGAAGATGCGATTAGCTATCCTAGTTAGAAACCTGATACACAACAGCTCAAAGTGATTTGTGCAAGATTACACACTAAGTCAGTGGCAGAACCACAGATGGATAAAGCCTTGACCTTTTACTTTTCTATCTTCTCCATCAGGCAGAGAAAATGCATTGACTTCACTTTTGCAATTACAGAGGCAATGAAACTAAATTATAATAGTCAAGGGGTGTTATCTCCTAACCTTGGGGTTTTTGGGTTTTTTTTGGACTGAACACTTCCTATATCATTATGGATAAACATGGCAATTATGTAGAGGATACACTCAGAGACTTTAAAACTCTCCCTGTATTTACCATGTTTGTATGCCTTAGACAGAAGAAGAGGGACCTAAGTAAATGTTACACAGACTTCTGCATTTAGATGGTGTACTGTAGGGGAAGCACATGTGTGGGTGATGTGGCAGAGGAAGGTCTTTTTCTCTGCCTTTTGTGGATATAGTGGCTGTAAAGGTCACAGAGAAGATTTTCCTTTCTTTTTATTTCCTAATCTGGAATAACAGATTTAGTGGAGCTACACTGTAGGTTACTGTCTAGCCATGGAGTTATCTATAGTCCCATCTCTGTTAAATCTCACTTCAAACCCTATTAGAAAGTTTTCTAAAGGGATAAGGGACACAGTGAATTCAAGGGAGGATGGCAGAAGTGGTAGGGATTGCCCTCGTCGTGGTGCTGTGTCAGCATTTTTATTTTAAAATGAGGTATCACTAGCAAATTATTAACATACTTTGCTCCTTGACAAAATAGCAACAACAAATACCTTGTGTTTTCACACTTGTCAATGTGCAAATACAGAGCCTTACACAAACACTTAAGTTATGTATATGGGTTCAAAATTAAGAAACTAACCACTCCAATGTCTTTTCATTGGAAGATGGCATAGACTTAGAATCAACAGTCAATGAATAATAAATAAATAAATTAAAAGACGCTTTATCCACTCTACATGGCAGCAGAAGTACATGGGCTAGTGAAGGAGGCACATGTTTATTAATGAGAAAAATAATAAAAAAGGTGTCAGCACTGCTTGCCTTAGGGGATAAGGTCAATGAGGCAACATCAATAATGTAGTACATTCAGAATAATGAAGAAACTAAAACTCAATATATTTTTTAATGTTTTTTGAAAATGCAATTACATTTCTAGAAAGATTGAATTAATGAAAATTGTTTAATGGAGTTATCACCAATCACAGGAATTATTTCTAATTACATGTTTTTCACATGTATAATATCTATATCAAACTATTGATGTAGTGTAACATGTGCCAGTCATGAATAAATATGAAACCAGAGAGGTAACAAGGGTGTTCAGTTGTTAAACACAGGAAAAGCAAGTGTAGGGTTTGACAGTAATGGATTGAGACATTTATAAACTTTATACTAAGCTTGCATTCTTCCTATATGAACCCTATAATTTCGTTGTCTGCACTATTACAATATTTTATGATGTTTTCTTATTTTTCATACTTCTTTTTATAGACTAATAACTTTATATCATGCTTTACAAAAGCAAATTAAGAAGTGGAATTACCAGGGATTTTTATGGTGACAAACTTAATTGTAAAAGATAGTAAGCACAGACCTGTCTCCTTTATGTATGCATGTCTCAGATCGTAGTGTGGCCTGAGAAGGGGAGAATGCATCACCACCGTAGCGAGTGAAGAGTTTGCCTTTTTATCATTCAGCACAGCATCTTAATTTGGTTACTTTCCATACACACAATTTACTCAGAGACGGTCACAAGACTAGTGGGATTTTTTGGCTTGTACCAGTGCTTGTAACTTATGCTGAATTACCCCTGCAGACTCCTAAGTTTGAACCTTGATGGAAAAATAGTATTAATGTTAAAACACATATCATAGTTGCTCTTGTTCTTGTATGGGGCATCTGTCTCAAGTAATGCACAAGCCGATTGACTCCTGTCAACACTCAGACAACCATGAATCTGCAAAATGAGAGATCAGCAGTGGAAATATACTGTGAGTAAAAGGTGAAAGCAGACTGCTTTCCTCTCCTTGTGTGACCTTTTTTTTGTTCCTTTTTTGTGCTGGCATCCCTTGTCCTTCTCACTCACAAAGAATGCAAAAACCTGATGTAACTTGCTTCTTGAACTAAGTTGCCCTAATAACCACCTCTCTGTCTGAAGCTAAACCAGGTCATGATTTCCCGGTGATGTCTGTCACAGGGGCATTTCTTTCCTGCCTTATTAGGTTTCTGTTACTTTATATGAAGAACAAAAGCAAAGGATCCAATTGCCTCACTATTATAAATTAAATGAAAGGACATACAGTACAGAAAAGGAGGGGTTTTTCTAAGCTGATATGAGCAATTTGCAAATAACAAAACCCTCTTGGGAACACAGAGCTCTGTTGTAGGGAATAACAAAAGGGAAAATAAAAGATAGGTTGGAAGGAACCAAGAATAGTCCTTGACAAGAGACTTGCAAAGATCATTTTAAAAGGTCATTTTAAGCATGCAGAAATTGGAAACGTTTTGTAGCTTCTCTAAGACTTGTATAACAATCTAAGTGAGTAGATGTGCCCAGTATCAAAATTCACGTCTGTATCTTGTCCTCTCTGAAAGGGAAGGAGAAATGCAAAGACTTATGATTACTTCCCTCACTGTGCATTGAGTGGTGTGGCTACCAGGAAAAGATATCTTTTATCTATCTATTCCCCTCCTTAGAAGTTCTTTATTCATTTTTCTGCAGAACTGTCAGACCACACAGGAAAACGTAAAAAAAAAAAAATTAGGAAGAAAAGGAAGCAGAAGTTTTATAGTAGAGCAAGTTGAGATTTTTTTTTAATATAATCCTGAAAATTCTCCATTGGTTAACATAAAAACAACTTACAGGGAAAGAGATTAAATACTGTGATTAAATACTGATTCTGCAATTAAAGTTAACCAAAAAAGTTAACAAAAATTTTTATCCACTAGCCAAAAGTTTTTTATCCTGAAGGTGTTCTCATTTTGAAGACTAACGTTTGTTAATTAACACTAAAAAAATATATATTTAATTACAGATGAAACAGTTTGATTAACCTTTTCTCTGGGAACAATTTCTCTATTGATTTTTTGGTGTTGTTTTAATATCAAGGAACCTTCTATGGCAAGAAAGCAGGCGTCCAAATTCCTTATTAGTCTTCAGGGAAAGAGAGCATGATAGGAAATGATGACAGTGAAAGTGTGTTGTTCCCTCAGGTTTTCATCTCATGATCTCGTGACGGCGTGTCTCAACTACGCGGCACGCTGTGTCACAGATGGGGGCTATGGTCACTGAGCAGGTTGCTGTCCAGAAGCTGGGCCCTGGTAACTAATTTACCTGTGCTGAGCCTGGCAAAACTGTTAAGTAAAACCTGTTAGCTCAGATTTTGGTTCTGCATTCTTTTACGTGACATTAAAGTGATTTGTTACCCAAACAGCTGCTTCTCTCTTCCCTCTGGCACAGCGTGGTCACTGGCATAAAGGGGAGGCAGGAAGGAGCATGGGAAGGCTGTACTGCACGTTGGGGCTTACATCCTGGACAAAAGTAAAACCTCTTCCTTAAGCCTCGTTGCCAAGGAACCCTGACTCAAGTACATTCAATCAGGTATAGCTGTCATAGCTACCTACTAACCTTAGGAGTAAACTAGAAGGTGGGAGAACACGATATTTACTCTTTGTTTTTCATTGATTAGGGCTTAAAATTTCTAATTATTTTAGGTTAAGAGAGGTAAGAAGGCTATGAAAAATGTCAACAAAGGAATTATGAAGGACCTTAGCTGATAGCCACTGTTCTTTGTTTTGGCTTTAGGAATGAAAATACAGAAAGAAAAGTCAAGTAGCAAGCAAGCATCTTTAGTAAGAAGCAGCCGAGATTTAAAAAAAAAAAAAAAGAAGTAGAGAAAAAAAGATCAGAGAAAAATATTAGAAAAATTTAAAAGCTTAGCTGGGCCTGTTATTTATATGTTTCTCACACTTAAAATATGTTTTTCCACTGAGATAAGGAGAAAGATAAGAAATATTCTGTAATTAGAAGCAGTAAAGAAAATTCACTCCCAGACTTCCTAGGGTTTTGAAATTGCTTTCAAGGCCTGTTTTTTCTGGTTGTTATATGCCTTCAGTGTTAGGGCAGGTCTGGAGTTTCCAGATTCTGGGATTCATTGAGTGATATGCCTAGGGGCAGACATTTTAAAGCAATGCTTTTGAGAGTCACTGAAAGTCTGCTTGCACTGTGTATTCAGTCTATATCTATTGTGTACACTCCATTATTGGGAAAAAATACCCTACAACAAAGGATAAGAAAATGGTATTTACTGTTTCATGTGCCCACTTTTTCTTTGACCTTGCAGCTGAACAAATAGCTCGGTCAAAGACTGTGTGAATGGATTTCAGGGATCAGTATCATATCAGTCCCTTCTGGTCACTGACACACTTCATACAGATACTCCTGCCTTCTTTCTGCATGTAGTCCCATCATTTTAAAGCAAAGACACACACAGCGCCAGACTCCCAGGCTGGTGCTCCCTTACCTGGTCCAAAGCCCAACCTCATTTGTTTGTCTGCAAGTTAGTCACTTGGAAATCATTTCATGCATAACAGCCAAGGAAGTCTGGTAGTATGAAATTATTAGATAGTATGTCATGTCGAAAAAGCCAACGGCATCAAAAGAGCTGCTCATTAGTGTCTCTGTGAAGCAAAGAAAGAAGTAAGCCAAGCCCAAATCCAAACATGTTAAGATGCCTGCTATTTTTGCAAAAATAACAGATACGTTGACAAACACTAAGTGATGGATCTTCCAAAGTCTAAATACAGATTCAAAATGCAGGCTGGAATTGCCCATTTGTGCAGGAAATTACCAGTGGTAAGAGCTGAGGAAAACACTGCCAATGGAACAGTAGGCCAAGTTGAGAAGACAAATTATCTCCAATCTCACTGCAAAGGACTGTACTATGATACATGGTACAACGTGCACTTGTACCATGTATCATTCAAGTTTCATGCAATACACTTACTTAACACATTTAAAAATGGGATAACAAACTGCTGAGAGATAAAATTTGACAGATTTTAAGCCTATTAATGTCCTACTTGTGAGGCATTATTGTCTTGTGTCCTTGTTGAATCATGCCAATTACTTTGTTTTCAATTAAATGGAGAAGGCAAAATGTAGAATTTATACAAGCTCCCTTTCTGGGCCTTGTAATGGCACTTGCTCATCTCTTCAGAAGTGAAAGACCATTCTCTTAGCCTGGCCAGCAGTTTCTGTAGGATGGTCTCATGCATTCCCAGCTCCGATCATCAACTGAATTTGGGCAGGGAGTGGTGCAAGACAACTTGCCCCTGCCAAGCTGCATTTTGTGGGTGCAAGGGAGACTTGGCTGCCCCTTGGTGTCATCCGCTCTCTCCCCTTTTCCCAGGGTTTTATAGCACCACAGCCCCTCTCCCCTTTTCCCAAGTGTCAGCAGTGTCCTCTCAGCTCAGCTCAGCACCAGAGCAAATTGAGCAAAATCCTGGCCTGATACAGAGGAACAAAGTTTCAGGGCAAACTGCTTCACCTCTAGCAAAAGGTACAGATGTGGAGGACAACATGTTCCTCCCAGGTAACACCTCCCTTCTCAGAAGGATTTGTGAAAATCCCTGCAAACTCAGCCCTCTTCACTGAGCTTTCCCATAGAAGGAAATAACAGAAGAAAATGCCATTATTTAGAATGTTCACAGTCTTTTCCTTGATTTTGCCATTTCCATCTCTGTCATATTCTGGGCTCTATCGGTAATTCTTGTCCTCTTCCCACCCACTTTACACAAATAGGTGTAGCTGGCACTGAAGCAGGAATTGGTCTTCTAGTGGCTAGCTGGAAATATACGTAGCGAAAAAGACAAATAGTGATTTAAAAACGTGTATTTAAGTCCTGATAAATCAGAATAGGATTTTTGTCCACATAGTTAATGCTCCTTTTGATGTTTCAGACCAAGGAAATTAAATCACACAAAATTTTTTTCCTGTCTTCTGCAATGAGTCTGACTGACTGGCATACAGCAATGAATGTGTGAAGACTTTTAGGGTAGTTTTGGAGTGCTGATTAATGATAATTTGAAACTGATTGAGCACAGGTATATGCCTAGAGTTAAAAAAGAAGTAAACACATTGCTGTCACTAAGGTATGGAGTGGCAGGTTTTACAGGAGTGCAAAACAGCCTGTCCACAACTCCCGTCCCTTGACAGCCCCTGTGCAATGCATGGGCTTCTACACATCCACCTTCCTTCCTTCTGTCCTCAGGCATCCAAGTGACCTTTATGGTGACAGATTTCTTAAATGACCAAATGCAATACTGATACCCAGTCAAAAGGCATGTTTGTTGTGCTTGTTTCGTTATGTGAATGGAGGTAGGACATGCTCTCAGATTCACAAAACACCTGAATGTTTTGTATCCACCAATCAGAACTAATTCACAGTATGAATTAATTAACAAGAAGTAAAAGCTCAAAAAGGGGAAAACTGATGATTTTCACCCTTTATTGTGTATTGCTCCTCCCTGTTCTAAGAACAGCTCAAAATGAGTTGCAGGAACTGTGATTTGCATTGCTTGGTCATGTTTATACACGTTGTTAAACCGCTCTCCATGCTGGTTTAGTTACACCCAGTACCGACACCCATGATAAATGCAGGATTTTAGGAGGCAGTTTATAAAGCTCAGATCCTTGTATACTAAGGATTCTGCCATAGATAACAGAACAGCTCATATCACAGGGAGCTGTGCACTTCCCCTCTTTCTGTTAGTAGGTTTTAAGGATTAAAGATGATTGATCATTCAGTCCTACCCTGTGTATCACAGGGGTCAGTCAATTCAGCCAGGGTTTCCTGCAGCTAGCACAAATGATAAGCATCATGGTTTTTTCCTGGAGCACAGTACAATAATCTTATTTGAAGACAGAGTAAAGATGGCAGGATACAACTCCTCCAGGTTCAAAATTAAAGATGGTGTTTTATGGTGTGGGAAGCTTATCCAGCTGGTATTCAAAGTATATGTAATTGCTTCTCACAGTTCTGCTTTGAAGGAGAGGCTGTCAAGTTTTCATGATTATCTGTCCAGCACAGTTCACAGACATGAAAGTCACATATAAATGTTTACAGACAGATATACATACCAACCATGCAAGATTATTCATCTTACTCTCTTACTTTCAAAGAGCCAGGAAGGAGAAGAAATGCTGTACTGGTATATATAGCCTCATGAAGAACAAAGGATTGCATACAGTAAAATAATGTAGCACAGATCTCAAGGGAATGAATGATGGTTTGGTTGTTGGCTTTCCCCCTACCCCACCATGGAGCCTGTAAGTCTGAAAACCAAACACGTGGGAATCAAACAGATTTCCTGTATGAGTGGTAATTCTCCAAGAGCAAGTCTGTAACAGAAATGCCTAACCAGTGTGTTTTCAGATCACAGCAGTGTGGGATCTGTTTAAACCAAGAGGTGATCAGCTAATGACCAATTGGACACTTTTTAGGCACTTGAGAAAATTGTAGCAACCCTCAAGCCTTTTACATCCCTCCACTGTGGCTGCAAGCCAACATGCTTCCTTGCTGAAGGCAGCAAGAAGCTTAGGCAGCTTAGCCCAGCAAAGTAATGAAATTACATGTCGCGGTTCAGTTCACCATGGTCAGTGCCCTCAGCCTCCATTTGGAGAATAATTTTCCTGATAGCAACTGTTCTCAAAGCTTGGTAATACCAGCTCTTGCTTCCTGCCAGTCTTTGTAGAAATAAAATCCCTTATTTTCTTTTTTGATTAAATAAAGTATCTCACAAAGCCAAAATGACAAAGCTTTAATGGTATTAGAAAGAAAAAACAATAAATTTGTCTCTACCTCAGAGACAAAAATACCAATCAGACTAGAGAGTTCAGAATAAAAAGGAAGGAGCACTGATGGATAACTCTCTAGGCATACACATACATATCCTAGCTGAACCCAGACACAAACACATCTTCCCTAATGGAAATATTATCACATTTGGTAGCAATTTTAGTGCTAGCCATGGTTGTCTCCTGGCATACAAAATACAGTGAGCTCCTCTCAGAGGAGAAATCTTCCTGAACGTCCATGTGTTTGGCAATGATCCAAGCTTGAGGCAGCCCTGCTTCTGGGTCAGTTTTCATTCAGAATCCCCCCTCTGCACACGCATGGATCTGTCTCAGGTGTGGTGTCTGTTTGTTCGCAGGTTTCATTTTTTTTGAAGCTGGGACATTTCCTCAAGCAGCTTGGAGCAAAGCTGCTGGAGTGGTCTCCCACAAGGAGCAAGCAGTGGGCAGGCAAGGGGAACAGGAACACCTTCAAGAAGCATTGCCACCAAATGCTTCATACCATAAAACAACAGACCAAGTAATTATACTTTTGTCAGCACTTCTCTTGATTTCATGGATTAGTACAAGGAAGACAGGCCATACTAGAAAGATCAAGGGCTGTGATGAGTAAGGAGTTAATTAGGGAGGTCTGAAGCTCTCAGTACCTTCCCAGCTCTTGGCAGACATACTATTGCTGTAGAGATGTGAGTAGGGCCATACAGAGAAGGCCAGAAGGTGAAGCTGGGTGTGAAATCCGTGCCCTGCTCGTGCGGCATTAAGGGCTCAGGGAAGCTGTTCCGTGAGGAGCCTCTCCTAGGAGAGTCAAAATGTTGCTCTGACAGCCCTTCTACTTTGCCCTGCCGACTCAGCCATCCTGTTTATGTATTGCTCCTGGATGCCTTTATCCTGCTCTGCAAGGGTTTGGGTGGCTTCTTATCAAATTAATTTCCCATCTTTCAGAACTTGTTATTCATTAGTAATGCAGAAAAGTTTCCCATGCACTACAATCTTGTAAATTGAATTGGTGCTGACAGCAGTAAATGCTTTGTAATGTTCCCTTCCCAAGAAGATAGTGTGTTGCCCCACTGCCAGTTTTCAGAAACATTTTAATTTCTCAAGTGAAATGTAATAGTAGGAAGATGCAGTCTGAGCTCAGAAATCAATACCTGCTGCTAACAAAGACAATCCTTTGGGGACTTATTGGTATGAACTAGCATGATAAATTGGGAGAAATTATGTGTGATCAGGTTTTGTAGAAAGCAGTTACATTATTATATTATTTACCATTTATGCACAGCATAAAATGGTAAGAATGACTTGTCCCCACATAAAGTATTTTGGTGTCATTTAATTTTCCTCAGCATGCATACAGTTACTGCTTAAACCAGAATTAATATTACAGAAATCTCTTGGTTTTCAGCTTGTTATGGTGGAGTCTAAAGTATTTGCACTCAATGGTTTATTTATAAATATTCTTGATCCTTTTTACTCAAATGGGATAAAGTCCTTACTTAAAATAAGTATTCTGCACGACTCCATCTTTTTTTCACTTTATACAATGTCAGGCTTCCATCCTGGAAGCATACAGCTATTCCCAGCCTGACTCCTCAGTCCCCACTGGGTTAACTACGCAAATTGATAGTAAGTGGTAAGCAGCCAAAAAGCACTTTAACCCTTTCAGTGGAAGTCCATAACAGCATTTCTTATGAATGAAGATGGGCATTCATTAAAAAATATAATTTTAATTCATTGCATGCTTAGTGAGTCCAGAGTCAGTGGACAGAAGGAAAAAATGTTTTTTACATGAAGTCTAGGCTTTTAAACAAGGAGGCACTGTAGCATGCAGAAAATACTGGCTTTGCCATATTCATGAAGGAAGGATGTGGCAAAAAGCAGCTTTTTCTGTCATTTAGAGAGTATAACATTTTGGTTTTGGGAGTTTTCTCTTTGAAACATATGGTTCAACATAAAATCTCTGAATTGCCTCCGAGACGTGCTGTAAACCTGGTAAAGTACCTTTTCATTTGTGAATCATGTATCCTTTGGAGGCAAAACGAGAAAGAAAGATCTCCAAGGCAGATGTGCACTTGTTGGTTGGCTGTCCTGCAGAGGTGTATGTAGTCTGTGGAGAAGAGCAGGGAGAGTTCTTTTTTTCCTTTTCAAGAACTTAATCTGTTCATTAATAAGTGAGGTCCGTGGCACCTCCAGCATGTAAATTGCCCGCGAGGCCCCTCAGAACTCCTTCTGGGTTGTCTGAATGTTTACCCTTCTCTTCCACATCCTCCCCGCCCCTGCCCCAAATAGCTTTTGTTATCTTTGTTATTTTCTGAATTTCGGTGCTTCTGGTGCTGGTCTTGGCCACTTTCCAAAAAGGCAGCGTGGAAGCTATCGCATGTGACAGGGATTGCCACCTGCCCGGGCCTTGTCAGACCTCCTGCGGATTGCTGCTGGAATAATCAGGTAGGAGTGGAAGTCTGAATTTAAATGAAGCTTTTAGACTAGACAACGGTGCTGTGAGGGATCCGATGGAAAAAGAATCTCCGCTATGGCTAGGGTTTGTGTAAGCATCAGGGCTTAACCTTCAGCTATGAAAAACAATAGGAGAGGCTGATAAGAGTGACATTGTCCTCCCTTTAGGAGGGCACTGGCATGTCCCCGAAGCTTGTGTTGCCTGCCTTCTTGCATGAGAACAGGCAGCTTGCCCCGGCAGTTTGAGCTAATGGCTATGCATATTCTGCACCGAATTCTTTCCTTTGAGATTAGGAATTCGCAGCTACAGCCTGAATTCCCGGCGGCCGCTGCAGAGCAGGGATATGCCCATCCATGCCGGCCCGGGCCCGCCGGGAGCCCCGCCGCCGGCCGCGGATCCGGGAGCTCGGGCGGGGGACACGGGACGGGACACGCCGCCTCTGTGTTTTGAGCCCTGCTTGCCTCTAATTTATTTTTGCGGAGTAGCTAGCAGCCTGCCTCTGTTGTGCAGCCAGATAGACCGCACCGACAAAGCCTTGGCAGAAGCCTGGACTTTGCTCATTCTCTCTTCGGAAAAATTGACTGAAAAGCCTACCTAAGAATATAAGCGCCATGTTGGGGAGGAGGGGTGGTGAAACACGGTATTACAAGAAGCATCGACTCAATATCAGTTATGTTTTGGCTAAAATTAAAATAGAAAATATGACCTGACAGATAATCAGACGCGAATCCGCAAGAATTACCAAAGATAGTGATGCTTAAGAAGATGTTAACAGGTCATGGTGAGGCCCAGAGCTCAAAGTTAATCACACCTAGCTAACGCATGAGTTCTTATATTTGGAAGAGCTGTAATAAAAATAAGGCTGTCAACATGTAAGGAAAAAAAAATTGTACATCTACATCATCTGCATCTACATATATATATATATATATATGTATGTATATGTATATATGTATATATATATGTGACATTCTTAGCACTTCCTTCTTAAAAAATTCAGAAGCAGATTTTTTCTCAAGGTAAGCCTGTCACAGGTCTAGGTCACATATTAGCTGGAAGCTTTTTGATCTCAGAGGTTCCTTTTGTTTCCCAGCTGGCCTTTTTGAGTGTTATGGAGCGAACCCACGAGGGCATATCAAAAGCAAGAGGGGTTTGAACTGCAGAGACAACCATCAATAAAACTAACTCTGTACAAAACCTGGGAAAATCCAGAGAGATTTCCTAAAATGAATTGCGCAAACCAAACACCCTGCGGCTGAGGAAGTTTCTTCTGTACCGATGCCTTATGAATCCACAAATATCACGGCAAAGATGGTGTATTAACTGCTGCTAATGAGTGCAAACATGAGTATAAACACTGGGAAATACTGTTGGTGTTTAAAAACAAACAAAAACCAGAGTGAAACAGAAAAACCCTCCTTTCCCTTTGCAGGACCTGTTTGGACAGGCTGCCAAATCCCTGCCTGCAGCAGCTCCCCATGGGAGCCTGATCCCAGCCTCTTTTCCTCATGCCCCTCCGAGGTGGGAGCTCAGACACCCTGCCTGTCTTCACCGATTCCCTCTCTGCCACCACCCGAAATGCAAGTGAGTGCCAGAGGGAAGATTGGGGACCCTTTTTTTTCCCTTGGTATCTGCTGCCTAGGTGATTTAACACATCCACCTTTTTTTGGCCCCTGCTGGATGTTAGCCCTGCTGTTCTCTATAGGATATTCTTCATTCCTTATTGCAAATAGTTTTTCCCTCCTTCAGGTTACTACAGTTATCCACTGGGTTAGATGAAAAACTGCTGCATTCCGATTGTTTTCTCTTCATCCACTGGGGAAATATCCCTTTCCCAACAGTTTAGTTGCTACCCCTCCCAACTGACTGGAGTTTGCTCTTGTGGATAATTTTAGTTGTCCTTTCTCCCCAGAGTCATCTTGTAGATGCTTGCATTGTCTCTAAAGGGCATTGTGACTTTCTACTTTTTTTTTCCTCCTCACCCATGATATAGCAATAAGTTTAAGGGACATTATTTTCTTCCTTCTACATCTGCCATAATGACTCATGTAGCTCCTGAGTCTATAGACGGTGCATTTTTCATCCCCTAAGTAGGACATTCCTGACAACCCTTCTCCTTCTGACAGCAGACCACTGTGCTAAGCAGCAATCTGTCATCTGCTACTTTGGGCAGCCATCCTGAAGAAGTGCTCTTGACACGCTGGGAGCAAGGACGGTAGTGTGCCACTGTTGGGATGTATCCTACACGGGGTTTGTCGTGTGTGGAGACCTCTTCTGTGCGTCCACATTTATGAGCACTCTGGGACGTGCTGGCCTTGCTGGGGAGATACAGCTGGTCAGGTGTGGGGCATGCTGGGCTGCCCTCAGACTCAGCCAGCATGGATGCATCTGTCAGGGAGATGTAATTGATAAGGACAGGAAACGAGGCCCACAAATGAAATGGTGTCAGGAAGTCTGCAACAGGCGCTGGAAGGGAATCTCGCCCCTGACCACTCCACTAATGGCTTAAACCATGTTGTGAGTAAAAATCGTATGTGACTTCACCTGAAAACATGTAAGGTACAAAGAACTCATTTATGTTCATCCCTTAGACTCCATTGCCTCTTTTAGGACTCTAGTCCAATATCTCTGCTCTGTGTTTTTTTTCTGAAAACTCTACCTCTGCCCAGTTCTATGATGTGACATTTATGGACATGACTGTTTTCTTGCTCTACTAGGTCTTTACAGGGCCAAAATTCTGTCCATGTCTTTCTTACTGTGAAGTTACTGCACAGTTTTGGTAGATTGAGAAGCATCAATCTCATAAGAGCTAATTACAAAAGGAAATAATTTTGCTATGTGTTGAATGAAATATCCCTCCCCTATGTTAAACATTTCCAGATCCACTGCACCTAGTTTTCAAGACTCTCTGGTTTATTTCTTGGGTTTTTTTACTATGTGACAATTTAACTGAGAACACATTGAACACAATGTACTTCAGTCTGCCTACCCTTATTAAAAATCAGTAGATTTTTCACCCACACTTTTTGCTTATCTCCAGAGCAGATGCAGACCTATTTGCTTAAATCAAGGCTTGCAATTCACCAGAACATCAAAAGAGCAGCCCCTATCATTTCAGTCGCTTTTATTATTCCACCTTGTCTGTGTGATCTCCACTGCATTCTTGCTGCAAAAGGAGGTCTCTTTATCACTTCCCTTCCTTTCTTTCTGCTCTTAGTGGAATCTGCCTTAGCAATCAGAATAATAATGATTTATCTCCAAGGGAATGTGAATGCAAGCCAAGTTCCCTTGGTACAGGGAAATCAGTTTGGTATTGTTTACTCATCCCCTGTGGATTCACCAGATGGCATCAGACAGCATAATTTGGATTCTGTACTCAAAAGAGAGGCAAGGCTGGAGCAGCAGGAATTGATACTATGAAACTACCAGGAACAGTTCTGATCTTTTTTTGAGGATATGGCATGCCTTTGTCATAGAGCATGCAAGGACCCAAAACAAATTGGAGCACACCTGGCCCCCTAACATGTTAAGTAAACCATTTTTAGTGTGGTCATTTATGAATTATTTTGGCTGCTCTTTTGATACCTGCTTGCTCTGGATGCTTTTCCTAGGCTGGGGTGAAGGTCCCAAGCAGGTCAGCAGAGAAGAGGCAGTGGGAAATGAGGCATTGCAGCTGTTTCCTTCTAGGCTAGCACTGCTTGAATTCAGTAAATAGAGGATTTAGGTTTCTGTTCTTTAAATATCCCAAGCATAAATTATTCACTCAAAATACATTTGTCAAAGAAGAAGCACTAGGAAAACAGAAGTGGAAAGCCTTAGCAGAGCCTGAACCAGCTACAGCTTTACTGACCGCAGCAGAAAGCACTCAGTGTAGCCTGGTGTCCCAGCCCTGAGGGATGGAGGGGATGATCTAATCATTCTTGTCCATCTCGTTGCTGCGATTTTATTATTTGAATTGTTTTCAGGCCAGATACTAAACCAACATAAGCTTTTTTGTAGTGAATCCTGCTGCATTGATTTATAGCTGCTGAGTGTCTGGCCTTCAAGGACTGTTTTAACCTTTAGAATATTGATTTCTCCTTTTATTTTCCCTAGTGCTGGAAGCAAGCCCCTTGGTCAGGACCCTGGTTGTGCAAATGCAAAAATGTGATGGTGCCATGATTTGTAAAAATGAGGAACCACAGGGGTGAAAAGTTCAGCAATCTTAGCTGCAGCACTGCATAATTGCTGTAAAAGGGGCCATGGCCTCCAAAAATCACTTGGCAGCAGTGTTGGCTGGGTGGGACTCATCCTGCTGCAGATGAAGGACCAGAACCAGAGGCAAGGAGCAGGCACAGGGAACCCAGAGGAGTGGGCTGGACGACCCAGGGCAGGCTCACGGCATTGATGGGAAGGATGTAAGGACTTTTTTGGTAGCTGCCAACTCAGGAACATCATCTCTCACAGGTCTTGTTGCCTCTGATCCTTTGTTCCTGGAACCATTGCCCACCGCATCCACACTCTCTTTTTCCCCTTCTCCCTGCTGCTGTCCTCCTTTCAGGGTAGGTCTTCAGCTCAGCCCCAGCTGTCAAGACTCCAAGATCCCCTGGGAAGTGTCCGGAGAAGACAGAAACACTAGTTGAAAAGATTGCTCATGGTGGAGGACAGTATATGCAGGTTAAGGAAGTGTGATGATCAGGAGCATAAAAATAGTTTGTGAAGTACCAGTGGTGCTGATCTGCCAGCCAGATCACTTCCCAGAAGGCATCCAGGAGGGTGGTAGATGCTGCCATCCCAAAGGTGAATTTTGGTTCTTGAAGGATAGTTTGTCCTGGTTCTCAGAAGGACAGTGCCAAGCTCCATCCTCACTGCTGAGATACCCAGGAAGAGGTATTGAAGGGAAAGGAGAAGGATAGGGACAGACCACCCTCCATGCCTTCATGGCAGCAGCTGCAGAAGGTGTTGAAAGCTTTTGGAGACACAAATCATGCATGGGCTTTTCCTGTGGCAGAGCCACCAGGATCAAAGGGTCTGGACTAGGAGCCCCAGTCAGGCCCCAGTTGTTCTTGTGACTTCAAAGATGGCTGGCCCAGCCAAAAGGGTGTCTGTCAGGATAAAATATGTCTCTCAGTTTTACCTAGGCCTGATGCAGATCTGCATTTCTTGAAGAGGCTAATTAAAGTGACAGAGTATCTATCATGTTCACCCACACATGCTCTGTCACAAGTGGCTGGCTTCCTAAAAGGAACATACGCCTGCCTGTGGAGCATCCCAGAGGAGACTCTTGCAGGAGAAAGTACTACCTTGTGCTGTCCCTCCTACGGTTATCTGTGCTGATAACAGTGATTAATAACATGTTCTCATAGCAAGAATTGGAATTCAGAGCTAGGAGTCTACCTGCTGTCTCTAAGCTTCTCTGTCCTCACTTTGTAAATGATGAAAAAAAAAGTGAGATTTTGCTTGATTTCAGTGCTGAATTATTGTTCAATAAAAGCTTATAATGCAGAAAGAAACCCTGGAAAATCTCATACATTCCAACCGGTTTTTGACATATTCATTAGGCATACAGTTACATACATATTTATATATGAGCACAGTAGTATTTGGGTATTTAGCTGCCAGGAAAAGGGTGTGATTTTGTTCACATGCAATGGTTGTCTCGCACAGTAATATTCAGATTTAAGTAATGGAATAGCACAATGCCTTTGAAAGATGTACATGGTATCTACAGCCTGGTTAACCATCACAGAAAACCTGCTCTTCTCCCTGGTGGGGAAAGTGTGCCAAGGGTGCAGGACTCACACAACCTTCAGACATCTTTTCAACTATGGTTTTCCAGCTCATTCTAGCCTGGTGGTCTTGCAGGAGTGGGGTTTGCTGTGCTAAAGCTTATGCAGTGGTGGTTGCCACTGTCTGGATCAGGTTCCTGCTGCAGATGGGCAAAAAGGGGGCGGTGGGGCAGCAGTTCCTTCCTCAGTGCTGTGGTGACTCAGAGTCCAAGGCAGTGGGGCTTTCCATGGCCAGCAGGCTGGTGTGGTGTTCCTGCTTTTGCGGGGCACAGGGTGGTGAGGCTGCCGGGCAGCACTGCCGCTGCAGCAGGCTGGGGCTTGGTGGTCTGAGTCAGTCCTTCCAGCCAGCCTGGCAGTGGGAGCCTGGGAGAGCAGCCTGCCTCCAGCCTGGGATGCAGGCATCTGTGCACGGGTGGTCTTCCATCCTGTACTGCCTTCCAGGTCTTGGTGCTTTCACCAGCGTTTCCTGTCCCCTCACTGGGGCCTCACATGTCTGGATGTGCTCAGCTACATCTTTTTTATGACCTTTCATCTGCAGGGTAGAGCAATGCCCTGCTCATTCGGGCCCACTTGTGCTCTTGACATTAAAGTGCATGAGCAATGAGGCAAGTGAGCCACTGCATCAGGGTGAGGTCTAACTGAACCCTGGCAGTGCAGGTCTGACTCGTAACTGCAGGGAAGCCAGTCCTTACCACCTGGAGCTCTTCCCAGCACAGTGGATTCCGGTTTGCAATGGGCTCTCTGGTTTAGGAGTAACCCGGGGGATGCTGTGAAATATCACACTCAGACACTTCCTTTCACTGCTTTGAAATACCCAATTCTCACAGAAGCCAATTGCCTTTAATGAAATGCAGCTGGGAATCTGGAAATACCTCTTCTAATCCCTCCCCTATTATAATGTGCCCCCTAGCAAAAGAAAGTCTAGAGAGGTGGGTAGCACAGTGTTGTGCTAGTCAGAAATTCACCACTGCTTCTTCTATGGCAGCCATCCAAGCTACTAGTACCATGAGACTGATGCAAAGTGATCCTCTTTCCTGTCTGTTTTGAAGTTGGGGTGGATTGGTTNCTTTTTTTTTTTTTAATACAGATTCCTCATATGGATAAAAGAACCCCAGCCACTTTTTCCCACCCTCTGTTACTCTTGATACCTACAGCAGTGTCCTGTTGGCACCAATTGCAGCTTGCTTGAAGTACTGTTTACTTCCAGGAACTGTAGACTGTCAGACAGGTAGAGAGAAAGGTATTGGCCAGCTATTTGTTCAGTTATGTACTCATCACCAAACTATTGCATGAAAGTCATATTACATAGTACAAAATATTATATGTTTAATACTTCTATTACTCCCCATTAAATTGTCTTTCCACCAAAGCTAAGCACTTATTAGTAGACTTGCTTGTTTCCTGCCTTGCTGTTAGCTGATCTCCTCTCAGGAAAGCTGTCACCCTCAAAATGTGCCCAAGTATATTGGTTTCTGTCACAGGTTCATTATTATACCACCACTTCCATGCAGCCAAAATGAAATCAGAAAATGCATTGGGAAAGACAGCTTAACATTATTACATTCTTATAGATACATTTTATTCTATAAGTATGTCCACATGTTTCAAACATTTTCTACTAGAGAATGAATAGAAACACTACTAGAAGCGGATTGCACTCAGAATTGCATTATTACAGGACCTCTTTCCTATAATTAAACCTTTTCTATAAGATTACCTATAAAAAAATACTATATACTTATTCCATTTATGTCTAAAATACAAAGGTTTATAAGAGCTCTACAACCTTGAATTATGTCTTCCAAAAGCATAACTGATTTGTATACCCAGAACTGTGGAAAGTCTTACTGACATAGTCAATAATTTGATCATCAGCAAAAAGTTCATACCCAAACCTGAAATCAGGAGGAAGAAATCTGTTCATCAACTTGTGTCAGTGGTTTTAAGATTGTCTTAATTACTTTAAGTATCCTAAAAAAGGCTGAGAATTTTCAGCTTGCATTAAAATCTGAGAAGTCAGTGCTCAGGGCTGTGCAAGAGCAGGCCTGAGAAAAGAACAATTACAAGTGTTGAATGCCAAATCCCTCACTGCAATAGCTGATCCAGGATTGAACCTGCTTGCACCACACATCGGTTTGGCTACAGCACAGTAAAGCAAAAGACCTTGTCAAGACAAATGTGCAGCAATATGCCATGTGAGAGAGGCCAAAGTACGTGTTAAAACACATCTTTCTGGCTGCCAGGAGCACTGCATAATTATTTGAGAGTGCTGTACAAAGTCTCGCTAAACAGGTCTCTCTGACTTTACCCATTAAATACGGTGAGTCCCATGACTGGCCTGTTTGCTGATTTGTAAAATGCAAGGTCTGTTAGTGAAATCTGATTTCTCCTCTCCGTTTTGCCTCCAGACTGTGTCCATTACATGTTCTGAAGCAAACATATGTAGCTAATTCTCTATTATTTGTAATTACAGAATGCTCTGCTTCTGTGAAATCAGGTCCTCTGACTACAGTTCTGCATTCAGCTGCCATCCTGGGTGTTTCATGGGATGTGTTAGCAGACAGAGCTGCCTGGCTCTCTGAGGCATCCCTGGTGTCTGCACAGCAGCAATTGCATACACCTGAAGAACAGTTTTCAGCTTCAGAGCCAAGAGCAGGTTGCAGCTCCTCCCATAAGTATGTCCTGGTCAGCAGTGGTCTGTAGTTTCTCTACAGTGTGGTTTTCCCCCACACTTTGCCCCAGTTTTGGCTCTTGCAAGGAATTGACTTGACTGGGATAAAAAAGTGACTTTTTTTACTAAAAGTCGTTTGACATTAATATCTAATCCAGAACAAGAATGAGGAGGGAATTCAGGAGGGGGCATAACACAGGCCTACTTGTGAGGGAACCAGGCAGCTCCATATCCTGGTTTTGCACTTAGCAGCTCTTGTATCATACACAGAAACATCCTTTGGAGCAAGGTTTGGAGCTCGAGTCTTCCAGGTTTTATTGCTAAGCTTAGGTCTCACATTTCTTTCTGTACTGTAAATAGCCTCAATACTGCACCAAGAGGTAGTAGGTTGAACTGTTTTTCAAAACAGGATTGAGGATGGTGGATTCTGGCAGCCCTGGCCCAGATTTACCCTCTGCAGTGGGATGACATTTCACATGGTTTCAGTGCTCAGTGCTTGCTTTTGTGCCTCTGTGAAATGAGTGTTTTGCATTGCCAGTCTGAGGCACCGAGGACTTCCAGTACGCTGTTTCAGCAGCCTCAGGTCATAACATAAAACTATTGATCTTTTTTCAAGGATCGAGGATTTAAAAATCATTGAAGCTCTTCAGTTCTGCAAATCTTTGCTGCATCTAGCTCACAGCCTTCTCTCAGCAAACTTGCAGTTTTCACAGAACGATTTCATTTGTTATGTAAATTACTAAATAAAATAATTAATGATTTCTACAATTACAGTCATTGGGCAAACAACCCTGAATTGAAATGCACTTGGCAAAACTCTCATGCTTCTCTAGGTGCCAGTTTTCCAGTTTTCATAAGATTAGGTAACCTCAAAGCATATAGATTAGGTTTATTACAGGCAGTACAGCTCTGCTGGGGTGCAGGGCTGTGCATCCATGCCATAGGGAAAATAATGTCGTTTGTTCAGATGTTTTTAACCAAAAAACATCTGTGTTTATAGATTTTGATGTGTAATTCTTAATAGTCGACTAAGTTTGGTTATAGTTACACCACTGAAGCATGAACTGATACCAAGAACATCATGTTCACCTTACATCAATGGGAGAATTTGCCCTCGAAACAACATATTCATGGCTTAAAGTATTTGTACTTCTGTGTCCTGCTTAAAAGTCTCTGGCACTTGAAGGAAACTTTTATTTCCCATTACCTAATTTCAGATGTTTTCTAGCAAAGTCTGGTCTCTGTGTAGAAGTGAAAGGTTTCCTTAATCCATGTTTTTGGAATGAGGAGACAAATTTCTGTTCAATTCACTAACAGTTTCATGCCCTGGAGCGTTAGTTATGTTCATTACTACCATTCTTAGGGACTTGCAGAGATATGCAGCAAGCAGAGCTGGAGTACTCCATCTGCTTTGTGAAAATAAGCATAGCACGATGCTGATGCAGGAGTGTTGGCAAGGAGCACCCTTTGCTACCCAGCTCTTGTGCCATAAGGACAATGTGCAATCTTCAAGCTGCTCTGTGGAAACGAAGGCATTTTACCACCATCAGCGCCTCATACTGTGTGTTAGATATCTTCTGTCCCTCTCTTAACAGAACCAGCCTGCTACAGGATTGAAAATGTGTGTCAGCAGGCCTGAAGTTAGTGTAACTCACAGTAAAAGCTTATCTCTGTTTCACAAGTAAGCTGAATTAAATGGATAGTCAGACACTGTTGGAAAATCCACAGATCTCTGTGAGGCTCTTTGATGGCTGCTTAAATCCTCTCTGCTCCACTGCCCAAGTTCAGAAACACAGATCTCATAGACCTCTGCAGAGAGAGCTGGAGAGAAAAAAGCTGCATTTAAAAATAAAATAGTAATTTCTGCTGTTTGTTGGTTATCTATTCCTGTGGACATGACCTGTGACAGAGGAACAAATTTCTGTAAATAACCTACTTCTGTAGACAGGTTTGTGGCCACAAGATCTAACTGGAAATCAAATTACTATCTACGTCCATCAGTGGCCAAATGAGTGACCAATAGCCTCTTGGCCTTTCTGTAGGGTGGTTTGTCCCTTTGTAAAATAGGAAAAACAATAATGATAATAATGATAATTATGACAATGATGATGATAATAATAATACTTGTGTCCTTTGTAAAAGGCCTCTTAGATTCAGTGATGAAAAATAATATTCAAAGTTAGAAATAATTGTTTCTTATTTTCTGAGAGCAATCATATTTCTTCATAGCTTTGGAGAATCAGAATATTTCAAACTTTAGGGAGTTACTTTCAAGCAGAAATCCCCTTATTTAAGACACTGTTTTTCAAAGAGTGCCTACATCTTGGTGACAGAAGCCAGGATGTATTTGAGTGCATGGCTAGTTTTATCGAGTGTCTAATCCAAGTTCAATTTTTATAAGAAATGGTGGTTTGAGGCACTGGTCATATAGGAGAAGCAGAGACCCTAGACACGCAAAAAAGGAGGAAGAAATATCAAATACACTTTCAGACTGTTTATGGAGACCATTCCCCTGGGTGCCATGTGGTTTTGACCTCCTTTCTGGCAGTGTCCTGCTGTTGCACCTTGCTATTCTCAGATCTGAGGCACCTGCAGCAAGGGGAGATTGGATGAGTTCCTTGGGACTGCTCCTCTTGTCTGTGGAGGACCATGTCAATGACGCTGCTCAATTAGACCCTGCTGGGATCCGCTGCTCTCCTTTGGGGCAGGGGCCATATGCCCCTCCTAATGCAGTGCTTAGTGCAGTATTTCCTGGATGTCTAAGTGGACTAGTAGGGGAGATGGCAAGGGAATCAGGCAAATCCCAGCCAAGGCTGAAAGTTTGTGAGGGCATTGGTTTGCTCCCTGGTGGTAACAGCAAAGGCAGGGCTTCTTTCTGTGCAGCTGCATAGAGGGGTGCATGCATCTCTCCTTGGATAAAAAGGAAGTCCTGGAGCAAGATAGGGGACGCAGGAAATAGTACAAGAAGCCATGAAATAAGTCAGTTTGGAGCTTAAGGGCTCACCTCCTACAGGACATCAAGGTGGCAGTGTGGCATGGCCCCAGCCCTGCCTTCATGCTGCCTCAGGCACCTGGCTGCAATGGGGAGGGCCACAAGCAGAGGCAAGGGATTTGAAATGGCTTCTCTGTGGAAGAGACATTTTAGTCTTTGATGGATGTGTGAAAGGTATGAGAATATAGGGTGATGATTACCTTCTGTTCCATTAGTGAGTGACTAGGGAGGATATTAAATGGCAGATATTAAGCTTAAACATTTAAATGTCTGCAGGATTGGATAACTTCCAGGAATTGGCCAAAGAGCTTTCTGAACCATTAGTGTCGACACAATGAAAAATAAAAAATGAAACAGTGAAGACATTGAAAAAGGTTGGAAAAAAGCCAATCTTTTAAAAGAGTAAATGGAATGAGTGGGGCAGTAAATGCTCCTGAACGTGACATCCATCACAGGAGGGAATGGAGTGGCTGGTACAGGATGCAATCGACAGAGTGAAGGGTCCTAGCCTCCATCACAGGTCGATTATAAACCAATAGTAACAAGTACTATACAAAATGACCGCAGCCCCCTACTGATTGAATTAAGAACTGGGGGAACCAGGGAGTGCCAAGGCAACCATACATGGGAAGCTGTCGTCCATTTGCAGCTGAACCTGAAAGAATCTGCTGTACACATGGCACCCTTCCACACAGTGTTTCTGTGAAAGGAAACCTGAAATTGTCACAAGTCAGGTGTGGGACTGACTTCACTGCTTGGAAGCAGTGGCATGAGCAGGTTAGCTAAATGTGTGGAGCTAGGCTGTTTATCTGTCACTGAAATGTCTATTTCAAAGCCATCAACTGGCAGATCTTGAAATAAAGAATATAGGCCACCGAGGAGGCTGAACAATATGGAGTGCTGTGACTGCTGAAAGAACAGGAGAGATCTGTGAATCTCCCTTACTGAACGTAGGCTCCCTGTGCCTAGGATACCAAATATGTTCCTCAGAGATAAAAGGCAATATAGTTAAATGTACAAGTCTGTGTGATCCCACTCATAAAGCAGAAAACTAGCACAGTTGAGCTCTGCCTCCCACTGCTCCATATGTAAATCTGTGTCATGTATTTTTAGAAATAGATAGCTGTTACTATAGTGAACTACTATAGTATTTAACTGTAGTAGTTAAATACTACTGCGTAGATGGTGTGAATCAGCCAAAACAGTTTTAAATTGGGTTAGGACAGCAATTTGTTTGTTCCCACGATACTATTCCTGCTGTAGATTCAAGACCTACGACAAATTAAAAATCAAAGCTGAAGAGCCCTTTCTGTTATGCCTCAGACAAAGTACAACTGAGGTTGCTAGTGACTTACTTTTTATTTTTCTTTTGCAATTGCATAGAAAGATGAACACTCATTTCAAGGGATAGCATTGAGTTTGGGTTCCAGGTGGTTTGGTTACTTTTCTTCCTCATAAGTGATCTTTCTTTGTTTGAGCTGGCCCAAACAGCTGCAAAATGGCTAAGTCAGACTCTTGCAAATTATTTAGTGTATGTCCTTGGGCTGTCTGCAATTCAAGTTTAACAAAATTATCTGCGTTCATTACCAGAAGATGAGTTTTAATGTTCTGTGAAGGCTGTTACATCTGAGAGAGTGTGAGCTATGTGCCTTGTTAAGTAACACAAGGGACTAGACTTCCAGGCTCAGCTTGCCTAAAATAAACCCAGCATCTCATACATTCCCATCTAATGCTCCTCCCGTCTCTGCCCCTAGACAAAGTCAGTCTGTGTGCTTGCAGTGTCCATTTTGTGCCATCCAGCAGCAGACCTTTTGTTAGATGAGTGACTGAGGAGTTGGCTCTTGCTCTTTGTTTGGCAGCAGAGGACTCTGTGGTACTTGCAGAGCAGGGTCTGTGGGGTCCAGGTGTGACAGGGACATAGAGTAGGGCACAGCCAGCCCTGCTCTTCTCCCCCAACATCTTCCTGGTGGCCAGCATTGACTGGGACGCTGGCAGGAGGAATGAATGCCGAGTAGCTCCTTGCAGCTTGGCGATACAATGGGCATTTCAAGGTCACAAATAGTCTTGAGAAGCACGCAAGTAATTGTGAGGGTTTATTCCTTTTGCACTAGAAATGGGCTGTAAAAGCATTACAGTTTTTGGTGCGGCAGCAAACTTGATCTGAAGAATCAATGAGGATTTCTCACAGCCTTCTGGAGGTTTCTTTGAGAAACAATGGTGTGACATTTTGAAGCATATTAGTGCATTAATAGTATTATTTTTTGGTTATAAGCCATATGCCAGAGATGTTCCATAGGAACTGCACACAGCCGGCAGGGCTGTGTGTGGACTCTGGGATATGCTGTACATTAAAATATATGACAGGACCCAGGCCATGTTCTGTCATTAAGAGCATGCTGTCAAATTCGCAAAAACAGAGCTTAAAGTATTTTGTTTCTGTTTTACTGCTTGAGAGCCCTGAATGAGAAAGAGAAGTCTTTATGTTATTCATATCAAATGCTACTTCCCCCACCCCTGCCTCCCTTTTTTTTTTTTCTTTTGGTCAAGCCACAAACTTCATTCTCAATTTCCTGAATGCTGATGCAAGGTCTGTGTTTAGTGGTGCATTTACAGTGTGTCAGCCAGCTGTGCAGGCAGGAGTAGGGATGTGCAGCTGAGCAGTTTACCACGGAAGTTAGGGGGAAGGGTGTTTCTCTGGGGAGCGGAGAGACTCCAGTGAGAGCATGGTGACCCCTGGAAGAGGCTGGTGCCTCTGTGTGTGCCAGGAGAATTGGTGCAAGCAGAAGCGGAAGGAAGCGTGGGAGACCCAAGGGAGTGTGCATCTTGCAGGGGGGAGGGTGCACAAGTGTGAAACTTGTTTATTTCTGCTGTCACTTCAAGTGTGCAGATGTTCTTTTACTGGCATTAGATGCTGGGAAAAAGAGCAATGTGTAAAACCTTCAGCTTTATTAATTATTACTATTATCATCATAATCATCTAACTGTTGTGTAAAATTGCAAATATTTATTCAGCTTTTATTCTACTATAATTTTAACCAGACTTGCGGATTTGCAAATTAGTGAAATCATAGGCTCCATCAGACATTTTACAAGTACAAATGCAATGATAACATCTAATTGCAGGCATCTGAGACTGTCTGACTGCAGATGGGATGCTATTAACCTCTTTCTGTGTGTTATGGATGTGTCAGAAAATTGTCAGGACAGTGCTAAAGACACCCCAAATCCGTGTGACGTAGCAATCTCTTAGGTCCTGACTCAGCAAGAGTTTAATCCATACTTAGGCAATGCGTTTGCTAACAATCCTGTTGCAACAGTACTTTCAAGTTGCTTTTGTGTATAATCTAATCCAGGCACAGAAATGGTTGAAGGAGCAGTATCCTGAAAAGTAACAATTACCTTAATACACCTCATCACAATGTATAGAAGGCTTCAGGTACTGGAATACTAACTACATCTGATTCTAAGTTGTGAGAGTAGGATACTGTGACAGTCAGACTGACATTGTTGGACGGCTGATTTACTTCCAAAGCAGTTGTTTCTTCTTTCATTCCCAGTCATGATCACTTTCATGCTTCCAACGCTAATACTTTTCTGTAGGTGCCTGCCAGAGGAGTCCTCAGCCCAGGCTTTGTGCTCTGACTTTAGAGGTGAAGCAGGGAACCTGTTTCCTTATTTCATACTGGTTCTGTGAAGCACTGTTTAGGCTTAGGTATGCAAAATCTATCCTATTTTGACCACTTTGTATGCAGGAGTTAAATTAATAAGAGTAAAAGAGAAGGCTATGTAATTAATTCCAGAAAGCGATGTCAGTGGAAAGTTTTTAGGTGTGCTCAGTGTAGCAGTGACCAGCAAGCACATGTTCAGTCTGGTTTCACCATGAGACACGGATGACCTGCCCCCCCGCGGCTCTAAGAGAAAACCCAGCGCTGACGGAAGTATTTCCCCAGCTTTCCAAAAGTCGTTCGAGAAGCTGCGTTCGGGAAATCTGCGCGAGTGTAACCCGTGGGTGACACCTTGTGAGCAAAGCTGGTGAAGTCTCTGCTGCGAAGCTCCTCGTTCACGCGTCACGGCAGGAGCGCGGAGCAAACCTTGCGGGGGCAGGACTGCTTCTGTTTCTTATCTGCCCCCGGCCTCTGTTTCTTATCTGCCCCCCTTCACGAGTGCGGGGACGGCAGCTCCGGTGGAAATGAAGGTGTGCGCCCGCCGCCCCTCTGCCCTGAGCACACCACCGGGAAGAAGGCACACTCCACCCCATCATGGTACCCGCTGATGAAAAACCGAGGTTAAAGTCATCCTCAGCTTCTCCGATGAATTTCCTGGCAGCTGAGAGTTAGAGCAGTGGTTTTTTGGGGTGGTCAGTTTTTTAGGCCCAGTCAGTGACAATACTCACCACCCTTCCTTCACAATGCTGACAGCTGCCAGTGTTGGCAATGACAGTTATGTGCTCTGTTTTACCCAATACCAAGGCCCCCCCACACAGACAAAAAGAAGTGTGGTTCAAAGAAATTATTATTATTATTGCCACTATTAAAATGTATTTATGCAGTTCTTTATTTATTTATTTAAAAAAATTCGCCTCAGTCTATGTATTTCATTCACTTCCAGCTTTTGTCTCAAGCCATGGAGGCCAGAAGGCCTTAATTCATAAAACAAAAAGCTTCTCTCCACTAGCATGAATCCAGGAACTGGGAGATTTAAAATTGTGGAAAGCATGCAGGGCTTCAGCCAGTCTGCTAATCCTGTTTTGCACATGTGGAACTAGGCCAGGCACAAAGAGATTTACCATTTTGTCCAGGGTTACATATAATGTTAAACAGAGTTAGATGTCCTGATGTCCAGATTATTAAACAAGTCTTCCTCTTCTGAAAAAGAGAGGTGACTAAATTCTTACAACATATTCCTCATTTCAAACCACGATATGAGGTCATTTGGCCACCACTCTCTTTAATCCTTGCTAGCAAACACTGAGCTATATGTGTAATTTCTGGACTTTTCTTCAGTAATTATCTTACTGTTTTAGAGTTGCTTCTGTGTTCCGAATGACAACTGTCTGTCGCACAGTGCTGTACAGTGGAGAAGATCTCTGTAACAAATTCGGTCCTACTATTTTTATATAAATGTTGTTGCCAATGTCCCCAGACATTCTAAATCAGCCGGGAGTGGGCCGCTTCTCCAAATGTGCGTATCTTCAACAATGTGCGTATCTTCAACACAATAGAAACAGAATAAAGTTGAATAACTGATAAGTGATGTTCACATCTTCCTCCTATTGTATCCACACAAACTGGAGCTAAGGGAAACTATATTTCTAAAAAAATGATGTCATTATTAGATTTTGAAATATACATCCAGGATCCCGAATGGAGAATTTCCCCTGAAAGATGGGAGGCAGGACCTGGCGGCGTGCTGAGGGTTTGAAGACATACCCATTTTAACCACTAGAGGTCCGTTTCACACAACTCCTTTTCAGGGTACAGAGAAGATTCTGTATTACTATCGAAATTTTAAACACTTGCACGCTATAACAAATATTTAAACAGATATTTAAATTATTTTGCATTAAGTGGCTGGTATGAGAATGCCACCTGAAAAGATAACATGTATTTTTTGTTTTCTGGTGTTTCTTGCAGTAGCAGTTAGATCATTTTTTCTTCTTTTAAACAGTCTTCTATTCAGCAGACTACTGAAGAATACTAAAAAAGAAGCTAGATTAGTATGTGTCTGCTGGTAATTTTACTCATTTCTCATTACTCATCCTAAATATGGAGGATGAAGTCACTGTGTGAGATAAGTCACAAAAGCCCACTTTGACATCCTTATCTTTTTCTCAGAATATTTTGAGGCACAAGTCAAAGGAGCTTGCTAATGGCCCCTCTTATCTATATTAGGCAAATTACAGAGACAGAGCACCGTACTGGGAAATGAAACAGCGTGCCCTAAAATGAATTATCAAATGAAGAACTGTGAGGAGAGGAGTCAATAAGTTTGTCTGTGACTCTGAAGAAGCCTTTCCAGTCTAAGATGTTGTGCATGGCTCTGGGTACACAGCTACAGAAAGCTCAGAAGAGTAGGGCTGGGTGGGTACAAGGTGAAGGGTGAAGATCTTATTCCTCCAGCATTTCCATGTGTATGCCTCAGCTTCCACTAGACACGTACCCCAAACTGAATTCTTGCCAGTGTGAGTGTCTAGAGATATTTCAGACTTTCAGTGCTGCTTTTCTACAGCTCAGCCGAATCTGCCTCCTACAACTGAGCTCTGAGAGTCCAGAGTGCACACTCTGTATCTTAAAAACTGGACTGAGCACCAAATGCAGCTGTTCTGCCTAGGCAAACCCAGGACTAGGGTCAGAGCTGTTGCTTCTGCCCGTTTATTCAGCCGGATGGAAAAAACTTTGCTCAGTGTTGTCCTACATCTCAGTTTCCATTCCCAGGGCTGTCAGAAGCTCTCCTTGGGTATATTTTTGGTTGAAACTACACACCACTGACGCAGTGCTTGACACCCTCTCTCTTCAGGCATTACAATTAGGGAACTCCACTCCTCGCCAAACCCTGGGATTGGTCACACTTGAGAGAGTCCTGCTCAGACACTGCTTCTGTTACTTATAGAAGGTAGCTGGCACTGGGGAAGCTGCATTCTGGTCTACATTAATCTTTCACTCAAGGCTTTTTGATGATGAACAACATCAGGTGTCAGGGGCCAGGCACAAATCACAGCTGACAAAGCTTATGCTGCTGGCGTGGCTACTGAAATTTTAATTGTCAGTAAGAGCATCTACCTGATGTCCAGGGTCATATACAAACTGACTGGAATCAGAGAAGTTTTAGGTATTCGCATTTTCTGAAAACAGTGTCATACCCATGCTGCAGATAGTAACTGATCACAGCACGTGCCTCAAGACTAGGCTACCTGCCACCCCACTTCCTATGTACACCATCTGTGCCACTGCCTGCCACACTTTCCCCACACCAGATGAACAACTATGGTCTAGGTGGAAACTTGTCATTTAGGTTTGAACTAAAATCACATACTCAATAACTGAGGAGTGGGACTATATGGGAAAATGACAAGGAATTACACACGGGAACATGAGAAAGTAAAAAGCAACAGTGCAACAGTGACAACATAGCCAGGTGGCACACACATAATTTAATTAAACTAGTTGAAGCTATCGTGGTGAATTTCAAGATGGACAATTAACTAGTAAAATGTGATAGTGAGGAATAATAGTCCTGCAGTTATTTCATATTCAAGAGCTTCCCACTGGCCTTTTGTCCTACACACTGTTAAACTGGGTCTGAATGTTATATTTCTGCACATTCATCAATTGTCACCACTTGCTTTTTGTAACCTTATGCATCAAAGAGTGCAACTACATTTCACTTTATGGGGTCATTCATGGCTCACTTCTCACTATGATATTTGGAGTGTTTGATTAACAAGATCCCAAAGAGGAAATCTGAACTTTTAGATACCATTACATAGAAGTTTAATTAATGTGCTTCTTTATATATAATGAAAATTCCTCTGCTCATCTTTGTGGGTGAAAAGGAAAGAGAAAAATTTGTCCATTTTCTAATTTTTAGCTTTTTGTATTTTTACTGTCACAAGGATTGTTAGATACAAATGCTTTGTTTTGATGTTGCTTGGGAGCAAGGAAAATTGGCAGTGAAGAGGTGTCTCAGTAAATAACTGAGATCGGTAAAGATTTTTGATGTTCTTACCTTTCATTGGTTTTCAAGAAAAGGGTGAAGGGAAGGTAACCCTGCCCCTCTGAGATCTCATTTCTTACCTGTTTAGATATAAGCCAGTTTCATAGATTTTTTTTTAAAGGCAGGAAAAAGCACATGGAAGAATTCAGAGTTATACATTTAAGGTCTAGGCTGACCATCTGAATTTTCATTCTCCTGTTGCCGGTCCTATTACACCTACAACAGAAGACATCAAAATATTAACAAAGGATCAGAGTATTTCACTCAGATAGGCACATATCTGCTGAGATACGAGAGGCTCTTGACATAGGGCAACACATCTACAAGTTACAGAATCACACAGAATCAGTTAGACTGGAAAAGACATCCAAGACCATTGAATCCAACCTTTGACTGATCACCACCCTGCTAACTACACCACAGATCTAAGTGTGACATGTAGTCATTTCTTGAAGACCTCCGAGGATGGAGATTCCACCACCTGGGCAGCCAACTTCAGTGTTTAGCAGCTCATTCTACTCTGAATTTAGCTCAGCTGGTTAGAGCATCGTGCTAACAACACCAAGGTTTTGGATTCAATCTCAATACAGGCCATTCACTTAAGAGTTGGACTTGATGATCCTTGAGAGTCCCTTCCAACCCAGAATACTTTGTGAAGAAATTTCTCCTGATGTCCAACATGAATTTTCCCTGATATATCCCGAGGCTGTTTCTTCTCATCTGTTGCTGGTTGCCTCCTGAAGAGGCTGATCTCTGCCTTGCTACCACCTCCTTTCAGGCAGTTGTAGAGAGCAATAACGCCTCCCCTGAGCCTTCTTTTCTTCAGGCTGAAGTCACTCTAAAGTTTGGGCAGAGAAGTGATTGAGAGTAGCCCTGCTGAGAAGGATTTGGGGTGCTGGTGGGTGAGAGGCTGGACATGACCCAGCCATGTGCACTCCCAGCCCAGAGAGCCAAATGTGTCCTGGGCTGCATCCAAAGCAGTCTGGGAAGCAGAGCCAGGGGGGGGATTCTGCCCCTCTGCTCTGCTCTGGTGAGAGACCCCACCTGGAACACTGCATCCAGATCTGGGGTCCCCTGCAGAAGAAAGACACAGACCTGTAGGAATGAGTCCCGGGAGGCCACCAAGATGATCAGAGGACTAAAGCACCTCCCCTACAAAGGCAGGTTGACAAAGTTGAGGCTATTCACTGTGGAGAGAAGCTTGTGGGGAGACTCCATAGGAGCTTTCCAGTATCTGAAGGGGGATACTGGAGAAGGGATCTTTTGTCAGGAGCTGTAGTGGTAGGACAGAGAGTAATGGGATCAGACTGAAAGAGGGAAATTTAGGTTAGATACATGGAAGAAATTATTTGCTGTGAAGGTGGTGAAGCACTGGAACAGCTTGCCCAGCTCAAGGCCAGGTTGGATGGGGCTTTCAACAAACTGGTCTAGTGTCAGCTGACCCTGCCCGAGTCAGGGGGAATGGAACTAGATGGTCTCAGAGGTCCCTCCAAACCAAACCATTCTATGATCTATCTTCATTATGAATTGCATTTCTTCATGCTGCAGAATTACCCAGTGAAATGAATAATTCTGACGGCACCTGGGCCAAGAGAAGATTTTGCCCTTTTTCCTTTTAACAAACAGACAGCTCTTCAGCGATCTTCTTAAGCGTTTGGTTTTTAACTTTTCTGGTCATCTCTACAAAATATCAGTACACAACAAAAAAAAAAATTGCTGATCAAGTTATATTCAGCTGTTAAAAAATTCACTTTGGCATTGTATGGAGCCATTCACTGGGAAAACCAACATCATCATTCAAATCTCTCTTTAATGTCTTCTGGTTAGACTGGAGAGATAGCAAAACAAGGATGTTTTTCAGTAGTTCTGTTCTGCTGGAAGAGAGGGGCTTGCATGCAGGCATTAGCAGATATGGCAGAAAAAAAATAAGGAACTAGAGTAAGTGGGGATCACAACTAACTCCTGTTTTTATTTGTAACTGAGCCTTACTTGAGACTGTTATTGGCTGCAGCTGAAAAACTGCAGTGCTGAGGGAATAGACAGCCAGAATATGGGATTTTTGATTTGCCCCCCTTTCTCCTATCTTGGATTATTAACAAATACAATTTTTTGTGTCACATAATTTCTTAACCTCCCATCTGAAGCCATCCTATGAAGTAAGGTTTCCAGGCATTCCTGGACAAGGTGTGTGCTCAAGAACAGTAATGTGACACTGCAGACTTCCTGGCAGGCAGGCTTCAATTGAACATGCGCGCACAATCTGTCCCATTTGGCCAGAAAACATAGGATTTACTGAGCTGGTGTTATGCAGCCATAGTGCATATGGGCTGTGAATGTGTCTAGGATTACCAGCCTCACAGCAGCCAGTCAGAGCTGCTGTGAATGCACAATAAGGTTTCAGTTGCTGGGCTTACAGTCACACAGGCTTACAGCCTGAGTCATGAAGGCTCTCCTGTCCCCAGAGGAGAGAGCAGTCCAAAGACACCGCTCTCAGCCTTGCCAGGCACACAGGGGACACTGGCCTGGAGAGATGTGTCCCACTCCCCAGGCTGACCAAGTAGCTGCGGGCACAGAAAATATTGATGTGACCACCCAAGTTCTTTTGGGGTGGTTTGTGCACATGAGCTTCTTGGCTGTGCTTACCTGGGAGTATTTCAGAGGGACACTGGGGACGGGGAGTTGCTGCTTGCAGTCAGGGATTTAGTGCCTTTGTTGCCAGCTTGCTCCGTTGCCTCTTCAGGCAGAGCAGTCAGGGGCAGGGCTCTGAGCGTGCCTGTGTTTTTTG
>VZTN01027552.1:27306-124939 GCA_013400515.1 Erpornis zantholeuca | reverse complement strand
TTTTCTTTTCTTTTCTTTTTTTTTTTCTTTTGGCATTTCTTTTCCCTTCCCTCGTCTCCGCTGGAAGCGCTGCGAACACGGGCACGGGAGGGGCCGTGCGTGCAGGGGGAGCCGGCAGCGATGCCCCAGGTGGCCGCGAGAGGGCAGCGCAGGCTGCGCTGCGGGCGCCAGGAGGGCTCTGCGGGGCAGCCCCGCCGTGCCGCGGCCAGCACGGGAACACGGCCCTGGCGCCGTACCCGGCAAAATGCACTCACTCGCGTCTCAGTGCTGTTGCCAGGTAATATTCACCACCCTCCCCCATCTCTCCCTCGAGATACAGGATGATTTCGAGCACTCGAGAGTTGATCCTCCAAAGGTCTGTGCCCACCCGCTGGATGTATTAAAAACATGGGAGGAAAAGAGCCAAGAAAGCAAGCAGTGGAGACTGGCCTTCACTAAAGTTCAGTTTGCTTATTACACGTCAGAGGTATTCACATCTGCAGAGCTGGTGCCTTCAAACCAGGGACGAGGCCTTGATGTTGCACAGCTCTCCTTTCTACACCTCCTCTTCTGCATCAGAGGCTGGGTGTTTATACTGTGGTTTGAAATCAGCTGGATCAAGTACCTAGTAATGAATGCTTCATGGCCTTCAGCACCATCTGTGCTAGGAGATACAGGAATAATGGGGCAAACTGAAAAGTAGGATGTCAAGAAGCCCTGATTCCAGGGTGCTGCATCATTAAGCGGAAACTGGAAGCTTTCATATGGAAGCATTAATGTGTTAATATGGTTCCATATATCACTTATGGTCTAGACAATTACATATATTTTACTGTTACATATGCACTGTTCTCCACTCTGAGTTACTTTGTCTTACTAATTTGGATCCATTTTAAGTGACTTTTACTGCAATGAGAGAGTCATCAAAGTCACAGCTGATATCAGCATCTTTCAAAGCTGTGAGTCAGTTCTGGACTTTCCACCTATTTCATCAGAAATAGGCCCTTGAATACTTCTAAGAGACATACCATTTAGTGTGTCTTACCATTCAAGCTATTCTTCTGCATCCGTCCCCATTAATATACTTAAGGAAAAAAAAAAAAAAAAAGAAAGAAAAGAAAGAGAGGAAGATGTATCAAGGATTTTTATCTTCCAAGAAAGAACAGTACATGCCACATGCACTATGCTATTTCCAGAAAGTGGAGATAATTGCTTTTGCATTAATCCAGACCAGGAGATAATTTTCTGGAAACTTTGCTTATCTTTTTTGAAGAAGGCAATCTAAGAATTTATGCCCTTCTCAAGCAAATTCAGAGTGACAGGTCACTGGTTTTGTTTCCAAGTCAAGAATGCCTTTGCACGTTAGTAGGGTGAAAGAGATTGTGAGGCTTGAGAATTGGTGTTTACAACTAAGAGTTTTTTTCCCAGTACTGACAGCTCTGTAGACATCCATGAAATATTCTTAGAGAGGCTGGATGTATCTCAGCAGACATCATGCCTATGTTGTCACTTGTTAAAAATGGAAGCTCACTAAAGTGATTACTGCGAGGTCCAATGCCGTCACCTGTAGTGACATCAGGGCTCTAACTAGAAAGAACTGGAAGTAGAAACACAATCAGCTCATTAAAGTGGCTCAGTCTGAGAAGCATTTTGGAAACTGTGGTGCTCAAAGAGTCTGGAACTACTGAGCAGAGTATACCATATACAGTCACAGATGAGACGTGCTTGATCCAGGACTCCCAGTGAAGTACTGAAAAGGAAATCCCTGGGTTTAAACACATTTGAAAGGGGACGGTGTGGCTGCAGGCTAGGGAAGAGCCAGGGTGAATAGTTAGAGACGTCTGTCTGTGCAGCCCGCTGGGGTCTGTCCGGGCAGGCGGCAGTAGCACGGCTTACCCCAAGGTGGCTCTCCACAACCTCTGTGAAATCACTTGGGGCTGCTCTGAAGCGGTGACAAGTGCTAATTGTGATCCTAAGCCTAAGGGTGTCACACGCTGAAGGGACATGAAAAGTGATTTGCCTTTTAATATTTCGACTGTGCTCATTCACAGCGGGAAAATTTGTTTTATTGTTGCTTGGTTTGCTGACAAACAGGTTCGGATTTGGGTTCAGCAATCACACTCATTTCATGCTGAATTAATTATGAAGGATGAACTGTTCAAATTGGAGCAACTTTCAATAAAGCCCGACGAAAAACAAAAAAAGATCTGTTCGCTCAACACCCCCCGCCCCCGCAGGACCAATAGAGCCTGCAGAAAGGTTACCAGAGAGCTCAGAACAGGTGTCTCAGGGCTCTGTTGCATCGGAGCTTGCAATTCTACAAGGATGAAATCTACACAGCCTCCCCGGACAGGGAGCGTGCTCCACTGCTTGGCTGTTCTCAGGGGGAAAGCGTTTTCCTTATATCCGATCTGAGCCCCTTGATTCACCTTAGGCTCATTGTCTCCTGCTTCCCCACTAGGAATTGCTGCGAAGACCCTGTTGTATTCTCGGTGATTGTTCCACAGGCTTTGGGGACTGCAGTTTGCCACCCAAACTTTGCCTTCCCCAGGCTGAACTGGCCCTGGTCCCTCAGCCTGCAGAGCAGGACAGCGCTGCGGCTCTGGACACCTCGGTGCCCTCACTAGCACTTGCTCCAGTTTATCAATGTGTTTCCCCTTCTGGGGGTGCCCAGACCGGACAAACTGCATTGCTGATGTCCCGTGAGTGCTGAGCAGAGGGGGATTATCACCTCCCTCAGCCGGCTGGCCATGCTCCTGTTCATACAGACCAGGGCACGGGAGGGCTTTGCTGCAGCCAGGGCACTGCAGGCCATGAGCAGGTCACTGCCAGCACAGCCCCAGGACTGTCTCCGCAGAACTGCCGTCAGCCCTGGTGGTTACAGGGGCTGGCCCTTCGTGGCGTTTACATTTGCAGAAACCATATTAACTAAACCTTTTGTTTCTTTTTTCTTTTAATTTTTTTTTTTATTCCCTCTGTACCGCTCGGATTTTCCGTTCTAAGCCTTGGACGCAAATCGCCCTACTACTTGCCAGTGCTCACCGGCGAGTGCTCACCGGGAATAGCCGGGCGTGCAGGTGCACCGCTGGCACGGCTGGCACCGCTGGGCCGGGCTTGCACNCAGCGCTGCGGCTCTGGACACCTCGGTGCCCTCACTAGCACTTGCTCCAGTTTATCAATGTGTTTCCCCTTCTGGGGGTGCCCAGACCGGACAAACTGCATTGCTGATGTCCCGTGAGTGCTGAGCAGAGGGGGATTATCACCTCCCTCAGCCGGCTGGCCATGCTCCTGTTCATACAGACCAGGGCACGGGAGGGCTTTGCTGCAGCCAGGGCACTGCAGGCCATGAGCAGGTCACTGCCAGCACAGCCCCAGGACTGTCTCCGCAGAACTGCCGTCAGCCCTGGTGGTTACAGGGGCTGGCCCTTCGTGGCGTTTACATTTGCAGAAACCATATTAACTAAACCTTTTGTTTCTTTTTTNCCGGCACGAGCCGCCCTTCGCTGCCACCACCCCCTCCCCCCCGCGCTTCCCCTCCGGCGCGCGCCGATTAGCATAATAAAGCCGCCCCTTTCTCTCCCGCCGGCCAATGGGAGGCCGGCAGGCGCCCGCGTGGGCTATAAGTAGCGCACGCCTGCCGGCTGCTGCTTCAGAGCGCTCAGGGAGGGCGCAGGGGGACGAGTGAGGGAGCGGCCGCCTCTGCGCTGTGGGGACTTACTGCTATGACTCTGGAGGAGATCCACGGACAGCAGCCCTTGCCTGCGGGCCACGACTGGTACGCGCGGGTGGGCACTGGGGAGCCAAAGAAAATGGGTAGTGGGCGGTTTCGGGGCGGTGGTGGTGGCAGCGGCGGCGGCACCGCTCTGACCCTGTAACTTCTCTCGGCCCGCAGGATGCAGGGCGCCGGCACGGCCCTCCACGAGCTGCTGGTGTCGGCGCAGCGCCGAGGCTGCCTCACCGCTGGCGTCTACGAGTCAGCCAAACTGATGAATGTGTAAGTAGGGCGGCGGGGGCAGGGGGAGTGTGCAAGTCAGCCCGGCGGGGCTGCGGGGTGGCCGGCGCCGACCAGGGGACTCATCGCGCTGCTCTCCTCTTGCAGCGACCCCGACAACGTCGCTTTTTGCGTGCTGGCCGCGGACCAGGAAGACGAGGGGGACATCGCCCTGCAGATCCACTTCACTCTGATCCAAGCTTTCTGCTGCGAGAACGACATCGACATCGTGCGGGTGAACGACGTGGCCAAGCTGGCGGCCATCGTGGGGCCCAGCGAGGACTCTGGGGAGCCGCGGGATCTCCACTGCATCCTCATCACGGTGGGTGTCCCGCGAGGGCTGTCCCCCGGCGCTGCTGGCTCTGCCCCGCACGGCCAGAGCCTGTCGGGGGTGGCCCCTTCGCTGCGGGTGGTCGAGTCCTCTGCTGGGCACAGATAGAGCTCTTGGCACACAGCGAGTCAGCTGAGTGGTAGTAGTAGGAGGAGGAGGAGGCAGAACTTCTCGTAACTGTGGGTTTCCTCTGCTGTCCACAACGGCAGCATCTCTGCTTCCTGTCTTGTCTGTGTCAGGACAGAAACCGTCTGGAAGTGCTTCCAGTCCTAAGCTAATGCTTCTGTAAATATTATGATGACCTCAGCTGGCGGGCAGCTCTCATGGTGTGCAACTTTTTTCTTTTTTGCAGAACCCGAATGAAGAAGGCTGGAAGGACCCAGCTCTGGAGAAGCTGAACTTGTTTTGCGAAGAGAGACGGAATGTCAATGACTGGGTCCCAACTATCACCCTGCCTGAGTGATGGTCACCTGGTGCACCAGGGAGGCTGAAACCTTTGTTGCATTCTCAACGTGCTGTGCGTTCACCAAAATGTGCAACAAGCTGCTGATTCCATGGATTAGCCTGGTCAAGAGACTGGATTAAGGTCCCTCAGACTGGCATGCAGTGGGCTCTTACGGAGGAGAAAGAGGAAAACAGCTCATCTCACCAGTGAGCCTCAGTAGCCTGCAACCGTGGAGAGGCTGACATACCGTGGAACTGAAAGAAGTATTGCAAGTTTGGCTATTGCAAGTGGAGCTGTTCCAGAAGGGAGAGGGAAAGTTGAGGGGAATGGGCCAAAACTTTCCAGAAGGACTGGATAGAGTACTGTAACTAGGAACTGTTGGTGCTGTCTGCAAAACACAGGAGAAAGTATCAATATTTATGGAGTATTGGGGATTGGTTATTAAAACAAATGCAGATATTCCAAAGCAGACAGACTTCAACAGGCCTGTTGGGTCACTCTGCAGATCTGTTTTAATACTGCAATAACTTTTATTGAAATATTTGCTGCTATTGAAGCTTTCATAATAAATTTTTGACAATTAATTTCTGGGAGTGTCTTGCTTGCTGGGTGTGGGGAAGCATGTCACTGAAATACCACTGATGTTTTGCTTGTGTGCTGTAGTCAAAGGTCTGCTCCACAGTAATGGAGTTATTGCTCAAATACTTTTCTGGGCTGGCTGAATGAAGTGCTGTGCTGTCCAAGTTGATAATTCAACCTTTTACCCTCTTGCAACAGCTGCTTATCGCAACAGCTTGCAAGACTAAGGAGCTGCATGCCTAATGAGCTCACTTATTGTAATAGGAGGTCTTTGTAGTCTACTGGAGGAACACAATGCATGTTAGAAACATGGATTTTTGGAATACAGGCCTCCAGTAAATTGCATCATTAGTTCTTAAATATGACTTAGATGCATTCAGAGCTGACGTGTTTCCACTTGACAGAAGCGGCTTAAATGTGATGGGGGGGCTGCAAAACTCCTTAGATGTCAAACACATCTAACATTTGCTTTGATTAGAATGACATCATTAAATCTAAAACTAGCAAATTGTGAATAAACATCACATCTGCCACAAGCTGCTCTCTGATTGCCATATGCTGTAACAATAGGAGCTGTCAGTCCAGAAGCCAATTTTGCAAAACCTAATTGCATGACAACACCAAATTAAGTCCAAAACAATTTAGGGATGATGTGGCCTTTTTTTAGAGATCCTGTCATGAAAAGTTAATATGGGCGTGTTGATTTGGCCCTATGTTAAAAGGGAAAATATCACCCTATTTTTGTGCACAAACTGTGCGCAAACTGTGCTCCAGGACTTGACATTAAAATGGCACAGTAATAATCCCCTCTCCACAGAGCAAGAAAGCTAAACTACTCACTTCCTTTATAGGCACTAAAACCACTCAGTTATCACAATTGCATTTCCTCTGGGCTGGCTTGCAGTGATTGACAGTAGCACTTGCTGAAAAGTGGTCATTTCCACTTGAGCAAGGAAGCTGCTTGCTCTCAGTTTCATTGTTCCTGATAAGGGAAGTTCAAATTCAGCTGCAGCATTCCTGGAATATGCTTCCTTGTACAGGAGATATCTAGCAGTGCTTGGCCTTTGTTACTCTGTCATGAGAGGCTGTAGGATGGCAGCATAATCAGAGCTTAGACTGAAGTAAACACTATGGGGGCCTCAGACCTCTGTAAGTATTTGGTTTTGCACTTAAGATACAGGAGTTTCTGCACAGCCTGTTTTTCTACTTAACCTGCACTCAGCAACTGGTGTCTGTCTAGGACTTTGAGAAAAGTCACATGGAGAAGCAAGAGAATAAACAGCTCTGGCAGCTGTGATAACAGAAACTGCCTTTAAGGCAGTAGCCTTGATACACAGAACATATCAAGTGTGGGTGCTTTATTAGACATTTTTATGTTTTTCTCTTAGCAAATGCAGGTTTCTTCATTTTACAGCCAAGAAACATATTTCTGCTCTTTGCTTGAGGCCTAATCAGTACTTAGAGCCAAGAACAGATTAAAGTGGACTGTCCTGAAATCAACTTTCATGTGAAGAGTAAGCAGTACTTTACAGCCTTGAGTGGTTTAAACAAGCCTGAGAAGATTGAAGGAAATTCTCATGCATGTATACAATTACATAGATCATTAAAGTATGGTAAAGTGTAACTGGTCTGTTGGCTGAGACAGTAGACATAGGTAGTGTAACCTGGCAGGAACTTTCCAGCTTTTATGGAAGGAGTATACTGTACAGAAAACAATGAAATTCATGGGGCCACACCAAAATACCCTTGTGAAGATGTTTTCTCTAGTCTCATAGAAGATGGGTGGATGACCTTCTCCTTCAGCCTTGTGAAACTGTAAGCTGTGCCCCATGAGAGGTACACAATTTCTTATTTTAGTGACCTGTACAATTCTCCTGAGATCCCTTTGAGATCAGTGCAAATACAGTGTGATCCAAATTGTATGAAACTGAGTTAGCCTGCTAATGTTATTAATACAGCACTGCAACCAAAGGCAGCTCTGACATGCAAGTTATGTGCTGCTGCAAGTATCTGTAAAGATCAACGCTACTTAATGTAGCAAAAATTCAGCAGCTGGTATCTACATCTTTGCATGCTCAGATATATAACTGTGCAAAGAGCAACTACACATTTGTTAAAGATAGAGAGTAGACTTGGGTATTATTGACTGTAGTGGGGACAGCTGGTCGGGAGATGGTTGGCTCACCAGATGTCTGGGATGTTTTGTCAAGTACCTGGGAGATCTGGAGTTTGGGACACTAGTCTCTTGTGTCTGTGAGCAATATGCCCTGAGTATTTTGCTGTCCCAGAAAACAGAAGTACCCAGGAGAGAGGCACTATTCATTTCCAGAACCACTGGGACCTCTGCCAAGGTGCCCACCCCTCAGCTGCATTGCACAGTGTGCATGGGCTGGCTTGTCCTGTCCCATAGTGGCCACGTCAGGGGCTCCGGGGAGGAGACTGAAGTTAATAGATGTTAAAAATAAAGGTTGTTTTTCGGGGCATGACCAGCTGAGGGACATGGCAGGAGGTGCAGGACAGGGAGTGGAGTCACAGAGTGGTGGTGCTTCTGGCTTTGCTTTTCATTAAACTTTTCACTTGTGTACTACTAGGTGATAAAAACAGTGTATTTCAATATTGTAATCATCAGCTTTGGTGTTGTTCTGACTATATTTCTAGGTGCATTTTTTTATGGAGTGATGGATAAAGTTTCATTTCAAATTTTTTGAGCAAAAACTTTGCATTTTTCTGCGTATTTATTTCACCACTTAATAGTAACGTCTGACAGGAATTTCCCTTCAGATGTGGTTTCCTTCTCTTAAGGCTGTTTTCTTCCTGTTACACTTCTGTGCATGACTTTGCCTTTCTCTCTTTGTGGTTATAGATAGTCATCTCTTCAGATCACCAACAATTTCAGTATGTGCTATATTAACTGCATTATCATCTTATCAGGATATATGTATGAATTCTGGCACACAGTTGTTGTAAATAATGCTTCCTCTTTGCTGTGGAGTCGAAAATACAAAAAAGAAGATAAAATGGATGTTATGAAGAGGAAGGCAAACTACTGCACAGAACAAAGTTTGCATAAAAACTGTGTGTATGCTAGATCATATAAACAGTGTTTATAGGTCTGGATGCTCAGGGAAGGAGCTTAGATTTCTGCAGACTGGTGGAGTTTTAGTCATAGGTGGAGACTCTTTGAATTGATGTATGCTCTGTAAGGAGAAGGTCTTTGCAAAATTGCTCGTGTCAGAAACATCCCATAGCACCTCTGTCTGACACACAAGGGAAACCTGGCTCATGTCAACAAACCTATTTCTGCCAGCTCTCAGATCCCCGGACATCAGGAGTTGTGCCCTTGTTAAAACATGGCAAGTATGCAGGCAGTATCTTACAAGTGGAAGCAAATGCCATCACAATGTGTGTGCAAGAGAGATGTGTGGAGAAGGATGTGTGACCATTGTATTCCTTGTAGGGACACACATTGTGGACAGCTGGGCTCATGACTATGCATCCACAGGACTTCATTCACTGCAGAGCAGCAGTGGCAGAATTCAAGGCTGGCGGAGGGACGGAGCTGTACAGACAGTGCATGTACCTCACCAGAGCCATTCTTCCTTACATGTTTCTGTGAAAACTGCTTTTCATTCCTGCTCATTCCTTATCAATTTCACCATTGCAGCTATGATTTACTCACTTAGTAAAGGTTTGAACATGCAATAATAGGATATTGAAAAAGCTGGGTTAATTCTTCTTGTATAATTATTTCATACAAAATAAGTGAATACTTGTGTAATTCTGCATTGTTCTGCCATAAGATACCATTATACAGAACATTCTGACTATTGGAGTGCCTGTGAAATACTGGTTTGAATGGATTGCTATCTTTAAAAGTATCATCAGATCCCATACATCACAGTTATAGTGGCTATAATTTCTCCTCCAGTCTTCCACTGCACTGGTCATGCTTATTTTCTTTTTTTGCCTGAAAATAACACAAAGTTATTTCCTTCTGTGTGTATAATCCTCTCTATAGAGCTGACTTTACTTTGAAATCATGACTTTGCAATGTTAGTATCAATACACACTGCTGATTCAAAATTAGTTTGTGCAACTATTTTTTTTAAATTGGTTTGGATGGTTGCTTGCTTTCTTTTTTCCCCTGGATTGGAGACATAGCTATAGAAAAGAATACAAGGTTTAGTTACTGTTTCTATATTGCCTGTGTGCTACAACTGGCAAGAAAAAAAACCCCTACCTTTAAAAAAATTATTTTCTTGAGAAAAGCTGTTATTACCCTGGTAGAAAGCCCCATGTATTATAATCCATTGCAGAATAGTGACAAAATTTAACAAAGATCATGTAACATGAATTTAATACCACAAGGCATTTCTCTCCCACTAGACCTTGAAGTCAAGAATTTTCAGAGTGGGGAGTAGTGAGTTTTTGGGGAGACCTAAGCTGTAGTAATCTAGCTTTCACATCCTATTAAAGCCAGCATGAAAAAATGGTGCTAGTTATTTCTGCTTAAATGCATAAGCAGCTAAGGCCCAAAGTTTCAAATTCGTATTTCAGAAACAAGACATGTACTAAGTGCATTCAGATACCAGTATGCTCAACTGTGAGCCCAGAGTTAAAACTCTCCAGTCAATCAAATATTTTAGCTGTACAGCCATACACTTGCTTACCAGATTGAGGCTTTGCTCCTCTGCTTAAGAATGTGTACTGTAAGGGTACAACTGCATTAAATGTTTTAGTCTGGATGGATCAAGTGGCTGGAATGACCCTGTGGATCTTCTCCTGCTAGCCTGCTTTGGTTCACACAGCAGAGTAGAGTTGCACCATGCAAACAGGATTTCTCTTGGAAGCAACCAAGCCAGAAGACATACTCTAAAGGACTGTCTAATGCTTTCCAGCTGCCATTGAGCATTCAGTTCACGGGACCACACTTGAGGTACATACAGTACAATTATTTGCTGATTAAGAGTAAATAGGCAAGTCTTGGCAGTCAAAGAAGAGAAGTACATTGGCCTACTTTTCACAAAAGAAGTGATTTTAGTGTAATACACATACCAATTTGTTTTAAACAATTGCATGCTCTTGAATTAACAGGGTTAAAAATCTGCTTTGGCAGCAGCTTGCTGAATTTAATTGTTTCTGAGGCAAGAAGGATGAATGGGACTATTTCTAGAAGTGGTTGCCAAAGGTAGTTTTTGTAATAGACCAGCACTGCCCAACTGGCAGCGTCAGGACAGCTTTGCCTGGCCTGATGCCTTTGTGCCTGAGGAGCAGGTGGCTTCGTGAGCCATGCGTGGAGATCCCGCCCCGCTGCTGTGCCACCCCACAGGACAGACAGCCACTGTGTGAGTCCTGTACTGGCCAAAGCAGGGGCTGTCCCCACTGTGGAACCTACCCACTCCAATTCCCACTTACTATGCAGCTGGACTTCCTACACAGGTGCAGTGGTACAAAATACTTGCAAATGAGTTCTGGATGACATAAGGATGAATAGGACTGTACCACAAGAGAAAACATTACACTAATATCTGAATCCCTGAATTAAATTGTAACAATGTCACAAACAGTGTTTTAAATATAAGTGCAAGGTGATGCATCTTATTGCATGGTAGGAGATTGTAGCTACTAAGTGAGAGACTGTGAGATCTTACACTAGTGCCACAACTGGTCTTGTATTTTGTCTTGTATGACATTTCTGTGCTTTACGTCTGCTTATTTTAAAAGCAAACTGCTTACTCAAAGCTATTTTTTGTTAATGCAACAAAAAAAAAGCATAATGGCAGTAGGTGCTTCTGTGCTGTTGAAGGCATGTTTATGGTACATGAGGAATGAAGTTGGATGTGTTTAAAAATGGAAGGATGGTAAAGCACCTCATTTTTCCTAAGTACCAGTTGCATTTTTCACTGATACAGATGCTCTCTCTCTCACATTCTGCTCTGTTTCTGTAGTGCTATGCCTGAACATGTTGTTTGGAAGCTGCCCCTCCTGCAGAGGAATGATAGAAGGGCTTCACACTGCCTATCTTGTCTGGGATGGGACTCACTCAGTCCCACTGATGCCAGGCTCAGCCTTGCATGGGTCACTGCGTCACGAAGTCAGACTGTATCGTACAAGTGTAAAAACAGGTGCTTTTGATTGTGTTATGGGGCCACAGCTAATAGAAGCATGCTTTCTGCCTATTAAATGTGATGACAAAAATTGTTCCAGGTCTCCCCAACCATCTGGCTATCAAGTCTAATTTACAGCAAAGGTAGACTGCACAGCTCTCTGGAAAGAAATGTTTTCCATTTCTGAATCTGGTTTCTTGATTTAAATAGCATTCAAAAAAATTTGAAAAGCTGCTTGTTTGCTTTTATAACACCTAAATCAGCTTTTAGGCATATAGCCATTCTCCATGGCCTGTAACAGATGTGAAAGTACTGTTTAATTGGGAAATATGTTGTGTTTTTATTCCCATGCTAAGGTACATTTAAAATGTTATAATATTTTTCTTCTCTTCAAGATATGTATAATACGTAAAGTAATTCCTAATTTAGCACAAAGCCATGAGAAGCACTGGAGGAGCTGGGTGGCTAAATAATAAAAATAGATAAATAACACTAGCACTGAGTCATGGTAGTTGTACTTGTAAAATAATTCAGACATATTTTTAGAAAAGAAACATTGGATTTAACTAAAGCTAGTACACATATCCTTGTAGTGTGTATGCAAAATATCTTCTCACCCATAAGCATTATTCATATACACATATGAAGGAGATGTAGAATGATTCAAATCTGACATTATATAAATAGGTTTTTATTTTGTCTCTGTGTGCTGTGCTCCATCTTTTGTCAAAAGAAAATTTACCACTAGAACACTGCTGCAGAATGGAGTTCCCTGCTTTGCCTCTTTCTGCAAGCCTGCCTGTTTGAGTAGAAGAGACAAACCAACAAACTCGATACTGTGCTATGAAGGTCTGCCTGCTTTGCACAGTTCCCATGGGCCAGGTCACTTAGTGGAAAAACAATAGCAGCCCAAGGAAAACTATCCTTGTACCTACTCTACTCGTACTTCTAGAGTGCATTTTCAAGTAACTATTTGTCTTGTGTGGTGTTTTCAATAGCTGTCAGTTCACTGGTGTCAAGGGCTCATGGTTTGGCATCTGAGGTGCAGGAGCCAATGAGGTAGCACTGAATTTATTCAAGCAAGAAAGGAAGGAGTTGTGCAAGAGTAGCTTTCCAAGTAGGTAAGAGTAACATGGCACGGTACTTTTCAAAGCAATGGTATAATAAAGTTTTGGCATCCTAATTATTCCATATATAACCACCAAGAAATACGTGTTGCTCTGTACCTGGTTTGCCAGAGGAGCTTAGTGGTCCTCTACCTTGCCTGAATGTGGAAGCAGGAGAAACTGTCTTTTAGGGAAGAACAACTGTAGGTAGATGGCTGAGTGGGAGGCATCACATGTGGAAATGGTCCCTGTAGTTTGGCAAAAGGACACATCCTATGATTGCAGGACCAAATACTTTATGAGTATTTGAACCACATTGGGGAGAACTCTTGAAAATAACCAAGTCCTACAAGGTCTATAAAAGTTGTTGTCCAGGTAGATGAGAGTAGCTCGGTGTCCTGTCTGGTGCCAAGCCTGCTGCATATGCTCATAACTTATTACGGGCTCCAGAAAATCATCTTTGGAGAAAGGATTTCTGAATGATTCAGCTGCAGAAACAGAACCTGGCAGCATGCACAATTAGCCTTTAAGATAGACATCTAGGAGAAAACAGGCACAGAGCTTGTGGACGTTGTTAAAGCCCTGCTGCATCACGCAAGTTACACGTGAGCATCCGCATGGATATGAAGAATAACATGATGCTTTGTTTACAAGGTAAACATTTGACTGGCCCTGCTGTACCTTCACCTGAATTACTAATAACTTACTGTGGTGTGTCATTTGAAGCAAATAGCACTGTTAATTATGATAATAAACCCATGCAGGCCAGATCCAGGAGGACCCTGCGGAGAAGATGCAGGAGCATGCTCTGCTCCCAGAAGTGCTGACGTTACTGCGCAAGCCTCGGCTTGAGGACATTTTGCAAGAACTGGTTCCCCACCCCCTAAACCTGCATTTCTCCCTCTTAGGCCCACATCCTGTATTGCTGCCTCTGCAGACCCCACAGCTTCAGATATCCGTGCAACTTCCCTGTCCAGAAGCAGGTTGCTCCAGGCTTTCCAGGGGCCTGCCTGTAAGATTTTGTATTTTTCTTGAGGTTTCTGCAGTGCCTCTTTGGCAGGGGCTGAAGGTAAAGCAGGACAGGGTAGGAAATATGTCACTGCTGTCACTCTCTGAGAAGCCAAAGGTGTAGTGGCCTCAGGGGTGTTGCAGCCCCAGGGATCCCGAGGTAACCAAACCACCCAGTCCACCCACTCTCCTGCCCCATGGGAAGGATATGGGTTTCCTCCCCACCCCAGCCCCACACAGTTCCCCATTGCCCAGCTGATTTATTTACCCTGAGCCAATTGCTTGTCTGCTAAAAGTGTAACACGGGCAAGTTCCTCATTTCTCCCTGCAGCTATGAAGAATATCAGAAGACTAGTGGGAAACTTCAGAAGCAGCAGTTCCTTCCACAAGCTAGAGATAAAATTTCCATTAATGATAAGTGCAGAAGAAAGCAGCCACCTGATTCAGCTTCAGTAACATTCTAATCTGCCACAGGCATATGGTTTGCTGAAACGAAAACTGAATATAACCCACAACTGAGGTTACCAAACATACTTACATAAATCCTTTCACAGCAGCAGCATATCAGCTGGTAGGGGCTGCTACTAGAAACCAAGGTTTCTTTGTTTCTTAGCAGCAGATGATTTCCTCTCCTGGGGCAATTATGTCGCCTAATTGCCTGTAATAATCATCCCTGCTAGAAGTGCCTTAATACTGGCCCTTCTCCTTTTTTGCACTGCTTACTGACTTTCTGCTTCCGAGTAGCAGAGATTAACTTTACACTGTCAGAAAGCACAGGCAATATTTAAGAATATATGTTTCTCTTATCTAATGCTCCTCTTTGATGCAGTTATTGGTGCCTAAACTGTTATTAAAAAAAATCATTAAAACAAAAGAGAAAAATTATAATGTTAATTTTGAGATGTGACCTATTCCAGAAAGATTAATTGTGCTTCCAGTCTTTTACAGTCATTTGGGTTGTATTTTTATTTGTAAGAGTTCTTTGTATTTATTATTTTTGTAATATACCAATCAGATGAGATGTACCGATGATGGACTCTGCTAAGCTGCATTCCAACAAGTTTTAAAAGTAAGCCAGAAAAATCCCTAAAAAAAGTCATAGGGTATGGACATTGGCAGGATGGATTAAATAATATATCTTTGCCACTACTGACTTTTGTGGTTTCATTTAGATGCGACCGGTGTTATTTTTCTTGCGGATAATGTTGTAGCAATATCTGATCATTCATAAACACTTTTTCCAGCATTCACATTCATATCTGAAGAGTAAGCTATAGAGCTTGATTTTTGGACAAAGTTCAGCAAAATACATAACCATACAGGCTCAAAACAAAGATCCATCCTGCCTAATATTTTTTTGTCTGTCAGTGGCCAAGAGCAGATGTCTAGAGAAGGATATCAGAAAAGGGCAAGCCAATTGGAATCCTTCCAAGCTCCTAAGAAATTTGCAGTCCTGGGAATTTCTGTGTCTAGCACTAGTAACAATACGTGTTTTTAACATAACTTGTTTAGAGGCTGAATGCTTAAAATTCAGGTGCTGGAGATAGATACATAACACGTGTGTAGTCAAAATCATAATAAAAGGAAATACAGAAAAATAGAGTTCCCTGGTGGAGTGTAAAAAGATATCTGAGAAGGAGATTGCTCAGCTAGCTGAAGTCTCTGTCTGTAGAACCCTTCTTCCTCAGCAGAGTGAAATTGGAACTGCATATTCTGTTTACTATTAAAGGCAGAAGTATCACTGCAAGAGTCCAGCAATCATGTTAATGAGGATGCCTTTTCCAAAAGAGGACTGCAAGGCTTCACTATTAATTTTGTCTGGAAGAAAGGCCTTTTATTCTGATTAAGTCATACTTTAGAACTTAAGCAGGACTGTACTTCCTACTAAGGGAAAAACTATTGCTGTTCAATGTATGCTTTTGATAGTGGTATTTTGATAATTATTTAAGGCCTGCTATTGCCACTGATAAAAATAAAAGGGCCACCTTATTAATGCCAAAGTTGAGTAATAAGGTTAAGCTTAAGTTTAAGTTAAAGTTTAAGTTAAGTGTGCCTGATTAATGCAGGCACACTTAAACTAGAGGAAGAGGGACAAACTTTATTTGGAGAAATTAAGAAAAAACCCTATAACCGGAAACCCTTTAAAGACCTGGGAAGTGAAGTTTTATATGCATATCAGAAAAAGGTTGTTTTTGGTGTGATTGGGCAGGGACTGCTCTCTGTGAAAAGCTGGATGCTTGGATGCATTGAAGATGAGGATGTGGGTGTGTTCAAAGAAGAGGTATAAATATCTTGCACCTTTAAAGTTTAACAAAAGTACAAAATGACGGTTCTTGAGGTCCAGGATCCAGGCCAGGTGTTTTCCAGCGTCATGTAATTTCACCAGCTAGAGGCTTGTAGTACCTTATAAAAGCTGAAGAGATCCCAGGGATGCAGGCTTTACACTACCTAAAAGTCACTTCAGCAAGGTGATCCAGCTGCTCTCAACCTCCTTTGCCTACTGACCCCCCTTAATGGCTGTATCCAGACAGGCATTAAGTTCTCTGACAGTGGTGGGAAAGAAGTCAAAGGAGACTTTAAAGGCAAAGGCTACAACCTGTTTCCTGAATTCTGAACTTGGCCTGTAGACCTGAGCAAAGATGCAGGAAGACAGCTGTTGTCTGAAACAGCAACAACAACAACAAAAAGGTTTTACTTGCAGCGAAATGCCATCTCTATTAGTTTTCAAGAAACATTTTCTCCTTGAGGTGTTTGGCTAAGACAGTATTATTTCATAGACTCTTGGTGCTGTAAGTAAGTAGGGAACCCTGAGCATTCAGGAATCCCAATTAGGAACAGCTGACAAAATTATGTCAAATAAAGCTGAGTAAACCTAATGGGTTTTTTTCCTCCCACCCAAATCATACAACAGAAGCAATGTTGTTTTGGGCCCTATCGCTTTACATGTACAGGAGCACTAGTCAAGTTAGCCACTGTTGTGTGGCTTGAAGGGAGATGTGAATGAAACTGCACAAGAGTTAACTCTAATCTGGCCCTTTTTGTGAGGACTGTCAGTCTATTGCTGTCACAAATTGCCCCGAACAGAAAAACTTTTGCCCTTTCTCTAGGGAAATTTCATTTCTTGACCATCATTATTTCAGGCCTGGACATTTGAAACCACTGAATTTTGCATCCCCCTTAGAGAACCAGAAAACCCATCAGGGATTTGGAGAACCTCTCCTCTGTATATGGTGTTGGTCCTTATCAGGAGCATGCAATAACACTAGAGAAATATTAAATTTTGCAGAAGCTAAAGGAACCACGAGACCTCTGTTTATGAATGTATTTATATAGTAGGACATTGTTACAGAAAGTCAGAGAGAAAGAGAAGCCACCGAGAGCAGTTTTGCAAACTGCTGCCCTTACATAATTCACAGAGATTGTACTGCTGCTGGAAAAGGAGGGATGTTGTGATTAACTATAACAGGGAAGTGTGAACATTGGACCAAAGTGGTGATAGCTCTGTCCAATTCAATGTGATGAGATGAGCGTTAAATTTGTCACTTTGTGACTGTCTCCCTTGGGAGGCTGCATGAATGCTTTGGAGTCCTTTGGGATTGATTCCACCCTTGACTTTCCCTGGTTATTTGCACGATCACTAGAACTGTGACCTTGAGACTTTGTAAGCATCGTGCCAGTGTAGCTCATGTTGCTGAAGGATCTGAAACACACAGTACCAATGCTGGATACCCTTTTGGAACGTATGGGCATGGTGCAGCCGAGATATGTCCCTCTTTGTTGGGGAGGATAAAAATATCTCCCTTATGGTTTAACTGTCTTCAGCTTTGCTTAGCTTCTTTTAATTAGAGGTGGCACCTAGGTCTTCACGTTGAAATATTAGATTCTTTTATGGAGGCATTGTGTGTAGCTCCCTTCAAAAAACACAGCAAGAAAAGAAAACCCACCATCAATAGCACCTACTGATTTTTCTACACAGTGTGTTAAAGGGGAAGTAGGGAAGAGGGTTTCAGATCCTACAGCTGAATCAGAACACATCTTTTTGTAGGAGAGGAANTTTTGTAGGAGAGGAAATACTGCTCTTCCAAGACTCGTGGTCTACCTTTTCTACCTTAGTGGTGAGGGTAATATGCAGTTTTAGCTTTTTGAGTGTGCGTGGGGGACTGAAACTCAGCATGGCATGAGTGCTGGGTACTCTGCATTCCTGCACAGTTACCTCAGCTGCTGTTCTCTCCCTCCCTCTCTCTCTCTCTCTCTCTCTCTCTCTCCCCCCAGGCAGGATGATTAGCCAACAAGTCTATCTATCTTGTAAGCATGTGGGTTGTCGCTCCAACTATGCACACTCACCCACACTCACAGTCATGCAGGCTGAAAAAGACAAAGACATGTTTTCCTGGCATGGCAGTAATGCAGTCAAAATTAAAAATGAAACAGGGAAGAAGCATAAAACTGAAATGCAACTATTAAGTATGTGATTGCAATTCACTATTTTCTTCAAAGAGCCTGCAAGGTCTTTGATAAATGTGACCCCCTGTAAGAAAAAACAGCCATGAAGTTTGGGAAGCTATTTATCTACGAATTTAGGGACAGTTTATCTTTCACAAAGGAAAAGTGTAGGGCATACCTGCTCCATGTGCTGCATGCAATGAGACATCTGAGGGCTGAAGACGAGCGGAGCTGGTGAGCTGGTAAATAAGCAGGGAACCATGAGTATTCAGGAATGCCAAGTTGAGGTGCCAAGAGCTGACAAAATTATGTCAAATAAAGCTGAATAAACATGATGAGTTTTTTTCTTTTCACCCAAATAATACAAAAGAGGCAATGTTATATTGGTATTTTTATCATTTTACATGTGCAGGAACACTCATCTAGAACTAGCCTAGTCTAGAATTGCAATGGATGACAAGGGTGATCAGACCAGGAGCCAGGCTAAGCCATGTGGCTGTGAGGTGATGCTCCTTTGTTTAGAACTCTTTAAACTGGAGCATGGTCAAAAGTTAGCAGAATTGGTTGTTGTTATTGTTATTTGTTATTTGTTATTGTTATTGTTATTGTTATTGTTATTGTTATTGTTATTGTTATTGTTATTGTTGTTATACCCCTGACCCTTGTGTTATTTACTAGCTGTGTGTAGAGGGGTATTTTACCCACAGTGAAAGCACTTTTTTCTCTAAAGGTTTTGGTGGACCTGGCAAGGGGACAATGTCCTGGCAAGTCTCAGTAAAATGTAGATAATTTTAATTCCACCACTGTGTTTTCCTAAGGATATTGCTGTACTTTTTTTTCCTGTGAAGGATTGGATATATCTTTCTCCAGTGCCTTGGAAGAAAACTGTATTGGATGACATTTGTATATAGCTTGCCCTAAGAGGGCAGATGCTGTGAAGAGAACTCTGTCCAGGTTGACTTTGACTTTTTGAGAATCCTAAACAACACCCTGGGTCACTACAATCTTTCTGCAGAAAATGAATTCTGTGAGCCAAAACCACCAGCCATATTCTCTTTAGGGTAAGCTGGAGGCAAAGACAAAGTGACCTTTCCTAAAAAATTGGCTCAGTGGATGATGCCTGCAGGTCATAATTTTTTCTTCTGTTTTTAAAGCCTTCCATCAGCTAAACTGGAGACAGCATTTCAGAGCAAAAGCACACTCACAGATTCTGATATCTTTCTGTAACTACACTCTTGGAAAGGAATTAAAACTCTTTACCTTAAGAAGAGAGTAGTGGGTCCACAGCTATTTTTACTGTGGGCCTGGTTCATTATCTCATCTTAAGAAAAAAAGAAATGAGGAAAGTAACTTCTTTGTGTTCTGTCTTTTGACATAGTGAGATGCATGTCATCTTAAGCTTTCAAACTAGTTTGTGAGGGGAAATTATCACTATTGGGTATGTTTAGAAATTAGTTTTGTCAATGTATTGTTTCACCTTAGAAAGAGATCCAGGACACTTTTCTCAAATATTGCAGGCCTACACTTTCTATAATTTTTCTTTAAAATGTCATTGTAAAAATATATTGAAATGATGATGGTACTGCTGAAGAGAAACTAATTGCTAAAAAGAGAAAAGAGAAATGATAAACATAACTGTGCAACACTGGAGGAAATCAGCCAGCAGAAAACAACTTCTGCTCTAGGGATGCTGTGCCTCAAAGGAAAGAAGAGTGATGGGCAACTAATATGCATTTTACTAAGGAGGAGTTTTGGAAAAGGATTATTTTAATTCTGTGTATAGCAAAAATCCTCAGAGAGTATGAAGTAAATGTCTAAAACTGACAACAAATATTTTGTAGGAATTTTTTACTTGTAAAAGCACATAAATAAAAAATACATGCTTGCAACAAAAGCCGAAAGCACTGTGAACTTACCAGTACTGGGTCTGAAAATGTCCACATGAGACATGTCCCTGCTCCCCCTCTGCTCTCCTCCCCCCACTACTTAGGAAAAGACTCCATCAAGCATTTCTTGTGAGAAAAGTAGCATTTTTGTGGAAAAAACTCCCATGTCCTCTCCCTTTGGAGGAGGGGCCAATTCACAGTCACTGTGTGTTGAAGGGACATATAAAGCCAATGGGAAAAGTGTGGTGGGTCTCATTTCCACCATCCAAAGCTTTGGACATTCATCCCAGTCTTGGCAAGGCGCAGGAGCTGGGATGAGAACACCCCAAGTCTGAGGATGCACTGTTGAGAAGTGGTCTTTACTGAGGACATCAGTACTGCTGTGCAGGGTCACCTCAGCAAGCTGGAGCTCATGGCAACCCCCTGATGGCAGGAAGTGTCACACCTGTCATTTAGGATGGCGTGACTCTGTGCAACAGAGCGAGCTGGGGGCTGTGAGTCCAGAGCAGTGCCTGTGCAGAAAAGGTGGTGAGGGTCCAGCTGGCTGGCACATTGAGTGGGCCATCCAGCAAGTAAATTGCACCCTGGGCTGCTGTGTTTTTTTCCTCTCTTCTCAGCACTGCTAAGGCTGCAGCTGGAGTCCTGCATTCTGCACATGAAAGATACCGATAACTTGGAGCAAGTCCAGGCAATGAAGGGACTGGAGTGCTTGATCAATTGCTGCTGTCAACTCCCTTATGGGTGGCTGTGGTGTAGATGGGAGCCAAACTCTGCTGGGCCCTGCACAGTGGGAGGATGAGAGGCAAAATGCCACAAATTTCAGCAAGAGAAATTGGAACAAGCTATAAAGAAAAATAGTTCCTTTCCTGGTGGGCGTTGAATACTGGGGAGGCTGGGTGTCCCCATCCCTGGAGACATTCACAGCTTGACAAAAAATGGTCCTGGTCTCACTTCAGAGTTTATTAGCCCTGCTTTGAGAAGGATGGCTTCCAGTAAACTTTTCAAATCTAAATTTTACCCCATCTTTTTACCCATAAATCACCCATTAGCCTTCCTGTTCTGCAGGTGCTCTCAGGCCCTACTTATTTCTGGACCTTGATACTCAAGGGAAATTCAGCTGCTTGATCACTACTTAGAATGGACAGAAGAGGAAAGCCTCGTTAGGTCACATCCTCCTTTACCAATCTCCTGGAGCTGCCATGAGTTAATTCACCCTTTCATCTTAGATCCCAAATGGCTTGTAAATACACATTTAAGGCCAGAGAAACACAGATCAGCTCTCAGTGTCATCGAGGATCAGGTAACAGAGCCTTCTAATAGAAGGAGCTGGACAAGCACTTGAAGATTTATTTCAGGTGTGTATCCATAAAGGAGGCACTTCTCTTGCCTTATGCTGCTCCCACCCACGGGGTGACCAGAGAGTGTTTCTTGGGAAGAGCACTGACTGGTCTGCAGATGTTCAGAGAGCATTCCACATTGCTCTTGTCTCCTGCTGCAGCCAGTGTGTGGGTCTGCATGTGCAAAAACTATTAAAAGTCTTGTTTCCTAAGCATTCCTGCCTGGTTAAAGACCTCTTGGCCTCACACGAAACCCATATGCACTCTACTCTCTTTTGGTTGGTGCTTGCCCCTCCCTTCCTTGATATTGTCCCCTGATGCTGGCTCCTGCCAATGCTTGTCTGGCTCCAGGACCTATTTCACTTGGCAGAGCCCCTGCAAATGCAGACATGGAATTTTGCAAATCCCATACTCCACCCTTCTTTCTTTTTCCCCTCTTGCATGCCTTACTCTTACATCCTTTCAAATTTTCACAGATGCTGTCAATTCCAGACAGCACAGTGATGTTCATGTTACATGCTACAGTCTGGGGTTCCCAAAATGTGCTCAAAAATCAGGTCTGTGTATTGTCTTCTGTAGGAAAACACACATTGTCTTTCTTGAGCCACACTGGTCCATTATACTGGTTTTTGTCTGGCTCTTTACAACACTAGACACAATTGCACTGATCTGCACAGATTTATAGGTAGCAAATTAGTTCAGACTGTTGACTTTTTCTGCATCAAAGCATACCCAGGACAAACAACAAAAAGTGATTTGTACAGGCTTTTTTTTTTTTTTTTTTTTTTTTTTAATAAACTCACAAACTTAGTGCTTTGACATAGTTGAAAAAATCTCTGTAGTTGTCAAATGTGAGCCAGATGCAGAAGTTTCTTGCAGTGTTCTCCCTGAGCCAGTGATTCCTTGGTCAGGTGCTTGATCACTCTCTCTGGCTGTGTTCCTCTTCTTTAAAAATTGGCAACCATGTAATCACAGAAAAAAGACAGCCCGCAAGTTTAAGGTGAGTGTTTGCTATAATAAATTGTTGATGTAAATAATCTGTGAGTCAATTAAAGGCTAGGGCTTGGTCATCCGAACCATTTACCAAATACTTGTGAATTACTAAGATGTAGCAAGAAGATAAGTTCAACTCATAAACAGGGTACAGCTAAGTTTGCAATATGCTTTACTGAGGGTAAAATGCAAGCTGCCCATCTCAGTGAAGAAGGTATCTGTAGGGGAGAACAAAATCATAGCAAAATCATGCATTTAATGTTTTTCCTATGTGGCAGGTCACTGAATTTTGCTCACTGCTACTGTGTGTCTATGGATTCATTTGCCTTTTCCTTTACAATAAGTTGTAGAACTTCAAGTTGTATCCTCCTGTAACCCATCTTTCCCAAATTTCCAAATATGACCCCATTTCCTTGTTATCAAATAATGTTTCAGGTTTCTAGAGTAGTATGTCATGCTGGAAGCTTTGCAGCTTTGATGTTCAGTTCTACAGTGCTGCTTGAGGTCTTTTTATCTGTCCCTGCCCATAGACCAAGGAGTGAGAACGAATCACAGAGAAGTATGATGTGACAGTACTTACATGCTATCAGGCAGGTGAGAAAATCCCTGCTGGCAGGAGGATCAAGAAAACCGATCTCTTTGCAGTTCTGGCCTATGCTCTCTGCATCCTACTTATACAGCTTGAACCTTTGCAGGGATATCAGTAACATTGCTCTGCTGAGGCTGGGAGGCATATAATTTAATAAAGGATTGGGTCTTAAAAGTGAGATTTACTCTGTTCAGGTTGCTAGTAGAAACCTATTTGTGATATGCATTCTGCTCAAACACTTAAAAACTTTTCTAATTGCCATTAAAGTGATGCACAGACATAAAGTTAATCCTCTAAAAGTTTTAAGTATGAACAAGGAGAGGGGCAAAGGAGAGACTTCTGGCATAATGTTGGACGTCTTTTCTGTCTCTCTGTCGTGCCATTGCTGGCCCATCTTTGGGTAAGAGGTGAAAAAATGTGGGATGTGGAAAGCGACTCTGGAGTAGGCTCCCTCCATTTTCCTGTTGGGATTTTCTGTGGGACAAGTAGGCGCATGTTTCCACATTCAGGCTGACTTCTCTGAGCATGCAGGCTGTTGAGGAGTGCAGAACTGCTCCATTGCCCAAGGGGAGCTGCCCCAAAGGCAGCCCAGCCAAGGCCCTCTCTTCATGCAGCAGCAGCAGCAGCAGCAACGTCTTGCACAGGCAGGCATGCATCTCGGCAGCAGCCACAGCAGTGAGAGAACACAGTGGTTCAGGAGTAAAAAAGGCTGGATCCAGGCAGTCACATGAACAGGACAATGCATAAACAAGGTCTGCAATTACTCTAGCTGACTCCCTTCCCCAAAGCTGAGCATAAATACATATTGGAGCAAAGCTGGACTGGCAGCTCGGTTATTTTTTCCATCCTTTGGCCAAAGAGTCTGTGGTGGCTCCGTTTAGATCACGCGTCCTCAGCATTCCTGTGATTAGTCATCAGGACAGCATCTTGAAACGAGTGGTAAGCTGAAGCAAGCTTTATGGAGAGCTGCCAGTTTCTCTTCCTTGATGTTGTTATTTAGCTGGCTACTTTTCCTGAGGAACTTTCTCTTCAAATGGGTGACTGAGATGGGATGGCTGAATATATAAAAGCACATATACAGGCACAGTACTTGAGCCAGAGATGTGTAGTAAAGGTTTCACAACTATTTTGGGCTTGTATTAGCATTGAAAGGATACAAATTTTTCTCATTGATAAGCTTGCTTTCATGAAGGTAACTATATGTCCTATCTGATTTATCTTGCTTTGTGATTTCCTTGGCCTTGTTTGTAAACAACACCTCCCATAGCTTCAGTTTCAGAAATTTACATTTCAAAAAGCATCCACCAGAACCCAGAGTGTAACCTGATATTACCAGAAGAGATACACTTGTTGCCTAGATTTCACTGAGATCACCTTATTTTGCAAAATAAAGTCATTTTTTTTAAATGTCCCCAATCCTTTCCTCTCCCCTTTGAAATTTATCCAGAGCACTGCATCACTGTGTTTGCACTGCAGTCAGGGTCGTGGCTGTGAAACATTGCTCAGTGGGACAGTGGGGCAAACAGATTTTGGAAGCACTGTGCAGGCAGGTGGCAATTCTGGGGATGGCCCAGGGGCCCATGCACGCTGGTGTACCTGTTGGACCCAAGGCTGTGGTCAGCCCTGTGGGGCCAAAGCTAGTCCCAGTAAAGAGGGCTGGCTGCCCCACACCGCTGGCCCTCCTACCAAGACTTGCCTAGGGTCCCTGGTGACTGCCAGCCCCTCCAAGGCCATCAGGCTCGGCCAGCCTGGCACTGCACACTCTTTAAAGGGCTCCAAGTTTGTTTGTTTCTAAGAATGTTTTTTTGGTAGCTTTTGGAAAGAATTTATAAAGTTTGTAATAAGTGAGGAAACAAAACAAGGCAAGCAAAGGCTCAGTGTGTTGGGAATACTGCTGCTCTATTTGCCGAAGGTCCCAGGTCCCTGTGCACCCTGAGTGTCCTCTGCTCCATCCCTGAGCCGTGGCTGCACCCACACAAGGCTGTCAGGACACCACAGCTGTGTGCAAGGCAGTGCCAGGTAAGCTTCAGAGCCTCTCGTGTATTTGTCTTTCCTCTTGTCAGCTCCCCATGCTGTCACTATCTCCAGGTAACTTAGATAGCCTCCTGGCATGCTCCATGAACGCTCAGTAGTGTCTTTTCAGCATGTGCAAGGGCAGGGCTTCTCCTGCAAAGGGTTGCTGGTGCTACAAAAGTATCTTGAGGATGAGGCCAACAAAATGTCCACAAAGGACTTCACCAACAGGCACACTATTGCTTTTCTTTAGAGTCTGTCTGCCAGGACACAGACTCCACTGTTCTACTGCATGTGTGCCTTCTGCTAAATTCAAGATCCTGTGTATATCCCAAAGATTAATTAGTACCTTTCTTTGCAACCATAGAGCGTGACACACCTGACCTCTTTCCAGCTCTTTTGTAACCCCAGCACAGTAGCTGGGGCACACTGCTGGAGGAGGGGGCAAGCCTGTCCTTTCCACCAGCCAGCCCTGCCGCTGCATGCTCACGCCAGAGGCAGCAGCACTGCCCTTCTGGAGAATGCAGAGCCATCTGTGCACTGCTGGCTCACCAGCTGGCCCAGGGGACACAGACAAAACCTCCAGGAATACTCCTGCTTTGAGGAGGTCTGGTGAGGTGTGAGGAGGAGCCTGGCAGTGTGTGCTGCCTCTCCGTGGGTTTTCACCTTCTGAGTCAATGGAAGCCTGCCCACCAACTAGTTTTGGAGCCTGTGAACCCATCTAGATTTACTTGTGGCATCTTACTGAGGATATAATGTCTGGACAAGTGTCTTAAAGCATAATCCCCATTAAAGCCAACTTGGAAAAGCCCCTGATGACTCTCAGCGGGCATTGAGTCATACCTGTAGTCATCTCCTTTTCCAGACATCCTGACCATGCTGAAAGCCATCTGAAGGGAACACAGATTGGGAATACCCATAATCTGTTTGAGTGGCCTGCAAAACTAACTACCAGGGACAAGACCCTGGCTAATCAGTGGAGCTAGGAGTGAGTTAATAGTCCTGCATTTTGTCTGTGGGCAGAGCAGGGAGTAGGTACAACTCCAGTTGTGAGCAAATCAGTCCCTGCAGCTGGCCCATTTGCAGAAGGCCAGCTCAGCCCAGAGGAGGGAAAGGTGATCTTCAGAAGTCAAGTTTTCATAGAAGTTAATGCAACAAAGGCAGGGGGCAGGGGGAAAGAATAGGGTGGATACAATGGGTCTTATTTTCATTAGAGTATGAAGAGGAAGCACAATGAATGAGACAGTTTGTAAGTCAATATGATACCTACATGGCTGTTCAGATTTTATTTTGCAGAAGCTCAACTGTTCATACCTTGGACTTGAGACTTTGCGGTGGTGGGAAGAGCAAGCCTCCCAATTTTACATATTCCGTGGGAACATAAAAACGAGATTAATCACATATTTCATGGGGACATAATGGTTTCTAAGTAGACATTCAGTAAACTTTGTTAAAACAATTATATTTATTACTTTTCTCTTTCTGCTGGACACCAGTAATATTATAGTAGAAGGTTGTGTCTGAAATTTGATTTTTTAGTTTGGTTATAAAACTGTCAGAGAAATTCAAGGCTGACCTAAAAGGAAATTTCATTTTACTTTTCTTGCAGAAATTATGTTCCAAGAAATGTCTCTTTTCTGACATTCAAAAAGCAATTTCTGACCCAAGATATATGTGTCATCCCCATCTGGACAATTTCTAATGACACCACACAAATGAATATCTAGAAATTTTTCACAAAAGAGCATGGACTTATACTTCTCATGTCCCCAGCGAATACTCTATTCAATGTTATTATTCAGTGTTCTTCATCAGACTGTCTTAGTCTCTCTTTCTCAGTTTCTCTTGCATGTAGCTCTTACATGCATGTTCTTCACACATTCAAAGCCTTAGTTGTTAAGTTACAGCGTTTCATCCACAACATGGACCTGGTTAAAAATCAACAGTCTCCACATGCTGTGTACTTTTGGTTATCCATTTGATCTAGTGATTATTAAAAGGTTTTAGGAGGACAGTGTAATGAAAGACTGGTGTTATTGCAGCCACTTGAAGATGAACAGGTCGGTCTGCAAAGCTGAGAAACATGTGAAGTGCAGGAACCCAAATTTTCAGTAAGTGAGCTCAATCGGCACAGCAAAAAATCTGTCAGCAGCTACCTGTGATCAACCTAGAGAGCACTATCTTTCCTTGGGAGTGCAGAAAAAGCATACTTTTTATTTAGCTCTTCTTCTCGGGGAGCATGAGGAGTGTCACTGGTTTCACCATGCTTTCACACACTGGATTAGGATTTTAAATCCCAGTCTTAATGCAGTACGTGTCTATAAGAGGCAGAGTCACAAACCCACTGGCTCCCATTGCTCAAATTGAGTGAGGTTAAGTGTGTACTCACTTATTTGACAGGTCAAAGCCTTTCTTTGTAAACTGTTGGAGGGGAGAGGTGTGTTGTATGATGTATTTCATAAAGATCCTTTTTGTTGTCTGGTTTTGATTAGGATAATTCTAATTATCCAGTCACAGTCACCTCTGTCTATCAAGAGAGCCGCTGTAACCTACAATTTGGTTTTCAGTCTAAATGGTTATCTTTACAATCTCTGAATGTGTGTTTTGCTAATATGCACTTCAACAATGCACAGGTTCTGAAAATGTCCAAAATGTCCCTCTCAGCGAAGTAGTCTGGTGGCACAGTCTTGAGAAACAAGGTGCAAGGAAGATGGAATTCATTCCCTTGCTTGAGTGGGTGGTGTGGGTAGTGTCAGGAGTTTCTGCCCAGCTTCTGCCACAAACTGGTGCTACCAGCTTCACTTTTCTGATATCAGCATTCCAGTTCATGTCTTCTGGTCTCTTTAGTGCCAAAACAAGGGCTGGATCACTAAACATTTTGCTGCAAGCTCTCTCGGGGTCACTGTATGCCACCAGAATTTGACACCCTTCAGCTCACCTGATAAACCCAGGGAGGGTGTAGTATCTCAGCAACTTTAGCTTTATCCTTCTTTAGCTGCCAGCTGAAGAGAAACACATTTCTTCAGAGCATCTCAGGTCGTAGTTCAATACCTGTCACAAGCTGCCTAACATTTTCTGTTCACTTTAGATAGATGACTATGTTGGGGCAATCATCTGTGGCCTAAGACTGGACCATCACTTCATTTTAGCAGTTGACTAGGATATTTTAAATTTACATAGTTCCAGCACAAAAAGATCCCTGCAGGTCAGACAGATAATGTACATTAACATGAATTCATTTCCTCATAATTGGCTTTGAATAAAATGATCAGATCCTTCTTTCCTGTCAAATCTCAGCCACCAGCAGCAGGAGATGCTTTCAATCAGTATGCAGACTTTATCACACATGTAAGGAAGTCAGGCTGGTTAATCTCAGATGCTCACAGAGCAGCACACACCCCATTTGACAAAGTTCACTACTATACAAGGGCATTTCCCCAAATACATTTCATAGAGAAGAATAACCAAATACATGGAACTAGTGCTCCACTCTAAGCACACTTTTGTGAACCAATTTAAATGCAGTAAAGTGGTAGCTCTAATTTTGTTCTGTTGTGACAATACTTATACAAGTCTAACATAGAGTGGTTTAATTTGTACGTGTCTGACAGTTGTCTGACTATCCAGACTGACTATAATTTATTAGCTTCCTCTTAGCACTGTAATTGTTGCTTTTGCAATTTTATGTTCTGAAGCAAATGGTGGTAAAGGCTAACTAAAATCGTTACAAATTCTAAAAAAAAGCATTTCACAACTATCTTAGTATCTAGTATCACTGGAAATTCACAGCATATTTCAGCAGGAGTCTGTCAGTCCCAAATAGGCCATGGTACTGCCATAACCATGCTGAACTTAAGTTTGTTTGGTTGTGTTTTGGGGCTACTGTTGACGCTCCCTAAATATCATGGCAAGCCAAAAATCTTGTAGAAGATGTAGAAGCTGAAAAATGTCTGTATATATGAGAGGGAAGCCATGGTTTATGTGGAAATAAGGCCTGTTTCCCAGATTCCATCTTCAGGATTTCTGGCTATCTTGTACAGGAGGAGCACTGAACTCCATTGATGTGGTGCTTTGCCATGTGTTGTTTTGGTGCTGAAAGCACTCTGGCTAACCAACCCCGAATTAACATCCTGATAGCAAGGTGAAGATTTGGCAGATAATCTGCAAAAATGACTTGAATGAGTGAGAGTCATATCACTTTACACAAAAAAAGTCCAGTCCACTTTTGTACATTAAGTTCTTCTAACATATTCCTTCTTGGATTATGTTCATGGAGTTTCTTCTCTTGGATAAAGAGACACCCACCAAGGACATGCCTCAAGGCTAGGAGAAAGATCTGCCCACAAGTGTTGATATAGGTCAGTGACATTAATCTCTATTTAATGATTATTTCTTTTTGCCAGCTTTAATATAATAGCTTTAATATAACTGCTTTGATACAGTGCACTATCCTGTCCTATTCTTCTACCAGTTTTAGCTTTTATACTGTGTAGTAAATAATTCTGATCAAAACCTTTTGTCTAATCATAAAGAATTCATATTATATAAATATATCTGATTTGCCACATTTAAATCCTGCCAGACAAAGTTACTTAAACTGTGACAAAGTCCAGGGGCAAGATGGGATTTAACTGCACCCAGGCTTCTCTCTGAGCAGGAGCTTAGAGTGCAAGGGTATCCTTGTGGCTCAGCAGTATGGCTTCTCTCATAACTTTGTCTGAAGCTCCCACTGCACCTGCAACACCTTGGCAATGTTATGCAAGCTTTCAGCAAGGTGAGAGCCTGTAAAAGCACTCGGAGGAGAAAGTGAAGGGCCTTTGAAAAGGGATCTTAAAACTGCCATGGGAGGTAGTGATTTTTCTTCAATCCCATTACTGCACAGGAGAAAAAAAACTGCTGGAGCAAAAAGAATGTCAAGGCATGGAGCCTGGTGTGTGTTTTTCTGATGTAGACTGAGTGACAACATTTGCAGGGTACGCAACAAGACACACTGCTGTCTCTTTCAAACTAGCTTCAATCTCATATTGAGTTGTTTCCAAGAACAACTCCTCTTTCACCCTGTATGTATAAGCCCATTAATTCGTCTAAGAGAAAAATACCACCTACTCTCAGTTTCTAACTACCACCCCAAACTACCCCAAATATCTGCCTTTATAGATGACATAGAGAAGACATTGTTAACAAAGTCTTTTCCACATATCCAGCTACACGGATGCCTTACCCCTCTTGTCCCCATATGAGCTCCATGGGTAAATGCAAAAAAACATTGTTAAGTTCTTCTCCTCAAGGCTTGGGACAAAGGCTGATTTCTCCCTCATGCAACCATTCCTGTGGTCTCCATGGCTGTTACCTGACTATTTATGGAGGCAGTTTAGCATTTGTTATGTGTACAGCTTGTTCTTCAGTAGGTCTGGTAAATAGCAATATGCTGACTTTTGCTGACAGGATTTTTCTTTTGAGGTGTTTTTGATTGTTGGCGATGAACAGATCATTATTATGCTTACATATTGTCCACTTAAAGTGTGCTTTTCAGTGACAGAATAAGCCAGAATAAGCCAGTGACAGAGTAAGCCAGTTCACCTGCTCTTGGGGCCAAGAAAGACTCACTTAGCCATGCCCACCTGAAGAGGTGCAAGAATAATTGCCACTTAAAAAAAGTCTTCTTATAGGTCACGAAAGCCCTGGTGGGCAGCAAAATTAGATTGGTATTTCTTTGCGAGGAGGACCGCAAATCTTATGGCATTTCTAGTAACAAAGACCCACTGACTGTTCCCACCTGGCTACCATCTCTGAGTGCTGGATTTCTCTCTCTCTTGCTTATGGGGTGCAAATCTGGGACTTTATCAGGAGGTGAGTGTGGCCCTGACATCTAACTCACTTCAAACAAGTGTGAATGGCAGCCCGTGGAGTATGGAGACAGAGACTCTGTTAGCTTGCAAGGAAGCACCAGTGTTCCTGTGCACCCTGTTGCCATGGCAAGCCTCAATATTCTCAACTCCACAAGGAGGAGAGGTGGTGATAGTGTGTGTGTGCTCAGATGTCACCACACACTGAGAGAGGTACATGCTACACCACTGATGTTAGAATGAAGCATGAATGCAGTTGTCAGTAGAAAAGGGAGGAAGAGCTCTTATGGTTATTTCTAGAGGGGGAGTTAGCTGAATGCTACAGTAACGTGGTAGGAAGTATGAACAGAGAGATGCTGTGAACTGATGAGGGTCAGAGAAGAAAGGCAAAAATGAAAATGAGAGTTCTGTAGTAGTTCCTCACAGGACATTATCATCTATTCATATAGAAATGGGGAAGAAGAAAGTAACTTGCAGGCTTCCCAGTAAAGGGCCTCTGAGGCTTTTTTTTAGACATCTCTGTGTTAGTTTACAGTACAGGCAGCCAGCATAAAAAGTGGATGTGGTTTCAGTGTGCAGAGCTAATCCAAGTAAGAAAAGAACAATGTTTATTCAAATGCAGTGAGTGCATGACTGTGCAAGTTCACAGAACAAATTTCCCAACGCCTTGAGAGCAGTACTGAGAAAAAGCACCACTGCCTTGGTGTGACTCCAGGGAGAACTTTTCCTCCTGCCACAGCATTAAAAAGTACTGATTCAAGCATTTGTGCTGCTGGCCTGCAGGGAAGTGTGAAACTAATGTTGGCAGGTCTCCTCTCCAAGATCCTCGTGCTCCCTGTGAGGCTGCCTGCAGTGTCACAGGCCTGCAGGAGTACAGCTGAGCAGTGCTTTGCACACTGGCTGCCCAGGGGCACGGGTCCTCTCCTGCCACACACTGTCCACCTTTCCTACTTCCCTACCCTCCTTGTCCTACAGCCCATAGACTCATGCAAGATGGGTAGTGATATTTTTCTCTAGTCCTTGACCTCTGGGAGCAAGGAATTAGCCACAAACTGGTCAGTATCTTGAGGGCAATTGTTTAAAAATAGGAAGTCCATACTCAGCATTGACTTTTCATGCTTCCACTCTTGCTTTTACTGTTTAAAGCAGAAGCAACTTTACAGAGGGGAAGGATGTTATACCTTCTAGGAAATCAGAGCCTGCTCATTTAGCTACTGGTCTCTTTAGGCCAAATCCAGTTTCCCATCCATTTGGCCAATGTACTTTTACTATAGATTGGAGGCTGGGGAAGAGATTGAGACATAAAAGAAGGAAAGGGATTATGATATCAGGTCTGTGTGGCAGGATTAGTAATGAAGAGATGAAACACCAGTGCCCATTTTGCTGAGGGGATATTTTCTGAGCAGCAGTTGCTGCAAGTTCACCTCTTGCTCTACTGATTCATGTATGGTCCAGCCCTTCAGAGTCAACCCTTTGTGAAAGGTTATGCTCTTTATTTATTTTTCCCCATCAGCAAAGCATAAAGGGCAAGGCTTGCGTATTTTTTTCTTTCCCACTAGTTTCCTGCTCTCCCAGCATTGCATTCTGTGCTGTTGCTGGCAGGACACCATGTTATTGCTACAGCAGACCAAATGCAAACTCGCCAGCATTGTTGTTTATCACTTAATCATATTAAGTATGTTCAGCATTTGTGAAGGGCCCTGAGAAATCATGTTTATATTTATTAGTCCCCACGAATTTGGAAAATACTTGGAGCTGACTTTACTTGTTGGTGTGAGAGAATGATATCATTCCCATCTACTCTTGTACTCTGGTGAAGTATCAGTCTCTCCCTGGGTCAATGACAAAACTTTCTCTTGGCAAAATGCTGTATCCAGGAGATGAGGCTGGTGTGCTGGTGGGAGGAGTGTGGTGGGGAAAAAGGGTTGGAATGGGATGGAGGGTGGGAATAAGTTAGGACAGTATCCCGATAGCTAGAAAACAGTAACAGTTCTTCCAATGAACAGCTTCTTATTCCTGGGTACAAAGTGCTGATAAATATACCCCCAACAGCAATAAAGCCTGCAGAGAGAAAACAGCTTCCCACCTCCCACACTAACTGATGACTAGGACAACATCTAGTTACGATATTCAGCTTGGCTTTTGCTCATCCAACAGTGCACAGCCCTGTTTATGTACAAACTGTCCTGTCTCGTTGCTTTCTCTTTAGAGCAAAAGAGGTTTCGGGCAGCTGAGGGAAACGACAGAAGTAATACTGTGAAAATTGCACAATTTACATGGTTGTTTGTCCCTTTACTCGAGATCCCTGTGAAAACAATGCCTGCTGATGATCATGAGAGGAAGAAAACAAATCTTGGTTTCCTTTTCTGCAAGAACATAGGGAAGCTGGCATTGGTTTAGTAACATGCTGCAAAGTAACCCTCTGCAATTACAGAAGGTACTAGCCACAGACAGTGTGCTGCTCAGGGTACTGGGGCAGCATGGCCATCATCATTCCAATAATTGTTTCCAGTGTTGAATTTTCAGGCACAATACACATTGCAAGAGCTGGAATCCAAAATACAAAGGACTCTCCTTGTTTTCTTCATTAGAGCCTCTTAGTTTGGCACCCTGGCCCTGGGCAGTAGGTGCTGAACCTACTGTGTAAGCTGTGTGATTACCATGTGTTTGGAAGCTGTTTGTAAATGTGAATTTGGAGGTCAATCCCTCAGTAAATACCCTTTGAAGTCCTGCAGCAGTAACTGTGAAAGCTGCCACTCTGCCCACTGCGAAGGTCTGTCTAGCTCCCTGCTGAACTGCACGAGTTTGGACACAAGTCTCATGCCCATTCAAGGCTTATCAAGTGGAGAGAGGAAGCATCCATGGTTCACCCCTTCTTGGGGAAAGCCACCAGGGAGGAAAGTAAAATTGTTTTCAAGGAGCTTTGATCAGGCAACAATATGGTACATTTGAGTATACTTATAAAGATCTTATACTCGGAAAAAATACAGATATGAATTGTAGCCTGACACTCGGTTTAGCGAGTGTTCCCTAAAAAATCACATTAGGTGATCAGTCAGCTTCTCAAGGCCTTAGCTGTATGAATTTTTCACTGCCACAAGATGGGTTTTGCAAGGAATATTCATTAGCTCTGCCATGATGTTCACTAGAGTACAGGTGCGCAAGCTGATTTTATGGACACACAGATGTACATATTTACAGATGTAGATTATTGAAAGATCACCTGCAGGTATGTGCACATTTTGTAAAAAGGCACAAGTATGCATGCAGTGATTTCTTCAAAACGGTGTGTGGAAACTTTTCCTGAAAATGTATTGTTGCAGGCAAATTGCACTAGCATTATGGGTGACTCTATTCTCAGTTGAATGGAAGAATAAATACATGGTACTTCTTGCTGTATTGTCCTTCAGACCAAGTGAAAGTAGAATTACAGAACAATTGTCTAGAATTATAGAACCAACACAGATGATTTGGGTTGGAAGACACCTTGAAAATCACGTTGTTCCAATTCCCCTGCCATGGACAGAAACACCTTTCACTAGACCAGGTTCCTCAGAGCCCCATTCAACCTGGCCTTAAACACTTCCAGGGATAGGGCATCCACAATTTCTCTGTTCTACTATTTCACTACCCTCTGAGTAAAAAAACTAACAGCTAATCTAAACCTGCTCTTTTTTAGTTTAAAACCATTGCCCCTTGCCTTGCCACTATCTGGCCTTATGAAAAGTCCCTATTCTTCCTCTTTATATGCCCCTTTTAGGTACTGGAAGGCTAGGTCTCCTTGAAGTCTTCTCTTTCTTCAGACTGAACAGCCCTGTTCCCCTCAGCCTGTCCTAGTAGGAGGGAAGCTCCATCCCTCTGAGCATCTTCATGATTTCCTTTGTATCCACCCTAACAAATCCAAGTCCTTCTTATCAACACTCCAGGTGGGATCTCACCAGAGCAGAGCAGAGGGGCAGAATCCCCTCCCTGGCCCTGCTGCCCACGCTGCTTTGGATGCAGCCCAGAACACGTTTGGCTCTCTGGGCTGCAACCTCACAGCTTGGTTGAGCTGGATGAGGTCACATCCAGCTCTTCATCCGTGATAAACCCCAAGTCCTGCTCTGCAGGTCTGCTGTCAATGAGTTGTTCTCCCAGCCTATGTTCATGTCTAAGATTGTCTTTACTCAGGTGCAGCACCTTGTACCTGGACTAGTTGAACTTTGTGAGGTTCTCATGGGGCCACTTCTCATTTTTGTCCAGGTTGCTAAATGCACATCCTTTAGAAAATGGCTTTATTTCTGCAAATTGTGATTCTTAGGAAATTCTTTTCTTTAAAGTGAGCAGTCTACTCATACAGGAAATGGATTGAAGGGACTTGTGACTTTTGGTCCAAAATAAATGTTAGGAGCACAGTTTGACATTTGGAAACTAGGACCAGAATAAATGTATCTCCTTTAGTCTCACGTAATTAGACTGAAATACAAGAACATGGCAAACACTCTCTCATATGAAGTTTTACATAATAAGATTGTTTTTCTGGCTTTACAGTTTATTTACCACAGGTAGAAATTAATTGCACCTTGTTTCACCCTGAGCAGCCTCATGAAAAAGCATTACAGGACGGACAGTTATGCTGATCTTGTTGCCTTGTTAGAGGACACACTGGGTCAAAGTAACCTTTATTGACAAAACACATTTTAAAGCCCTTGGCAGTGACCGATCTACTTCAGTCCACTGACCTAGGACTGTATTTTAAAAAAGTGAACACCATGTCCCATAAACAAGAGCACATGTGAAAGGCTTGCCTTCATTTGCAGTCACTGCATCCAGACCTAAGAGTGTAAATCATTTTCATGCACAAATGAAGGCTGCAAACAGGGATTTGTCTGTAAAAGCACTTAAGTGGCACATAGGACTGTGGCTACTTTGGTTAGAAGTTTTCTGTGTGTCTTAATTTCTGTGAATCAATCCATAAATTCTTGATTTAAGCTTTTCAGGTTGTGAGAACAACAGAATGACCTGAACACTTCTCAGGGTTTTTAAGGTGGGCTGTGTGAACAAACACATCAACATGCAGTTCTTGACCTTCCTCCATGTTTTTAAACAGACTGCAGAGTTATGCGATGTGGCTCATCTCCTCTGTCTTCAGCATTTTTGCCCTTTGCCCTCGGGAGAGATGCTGTACAGAGTATACACACAGTCACAGCACTGGCCCCCAGCAGCTAGCACTTCTGTCAGGGCTCACAGGCTCAAGCACATCAGCAAAAGAGCAGCATAACCCTATGGCCCTTGCCTCCTCCTCAGAAAGAAGCTCTCTATTGACACTGCTAGTGTGTGTGTGTTGACTTTGCCTTGCCTCTTGTGTTTGCTGGCATTTGGGAATCTGCTGCAGGGTCAGAGAGCAGAGCTGCTGTCATTGGAGGCATGAACTCACACGCAGTGACGGACACAGAGCCCTGTGCTGGGAACACACTGTCAGAGCCAGATGGTTATTTTTCACTATTCCCCACATCCCATGAGTTTCCAGTGGCAATCAAAGTGTTTACTCTTCACACCCTCCAATCTCACTATTCAGGGAATTAATGTTGACATGAAATTATTAGATGGGGGAATTAGGTACAAGGCTGTTGCTAAACGGCAAGTTTAAGCAGACTACAGCTCCTGGCAGTGATGGTTTGAATCCCCGAGATATTATGAACAGCAGTAAACATACTGGTTTCACAACAGAAAGACAGAAGCAGCCTCAGGGACCTGTCTCAAATAGGCTTGAAACCAAGCAAGTGGATTGCTCCAAATATGCAGTTAAAAAGCCTCCTGTGAAAAGACTGCAACAATTTCTGATTCTCTGCTTGTTAAATTATTCAGCTTTCTACAGCAGGTTTAACTCCCTTTGCTAGATCCTTCATTGCCCAAACTTTATCTTTATAGGGAAAATTGTAGTCCCCACGTCTAGAGCATTTGTTGGTTGCAGAGCAAGACTTTTTACAGCTCCTCCTATTTTTCTCTCAATTTTCTGACAGCTTTTGCAAATGATAAGCAGCACATTTCAAAACCACTAAGATGGGCAAATAACACTGACCTTGGCACAGGACAAAACCTCTGCAGATGCACATATGAAAGCTTTGCTTTCCTACTTTTTATCTGTTTCTGGAACTAAATCTTCCTGTTTGTTCAACTGTTTACTGTTTTTAAATTATTGTGATACCTGAGAATGAGTTGTATAATCATCTGCTTCTGCCTAAACAACTAGAAAGGATTTTTTGTCTTTCCTTTGAGAAGATACCATGGCTGTCAACAAATTCATACTGATCAGGTGTCTCAGCTCTCAGAAGTTTATACTTGGGCATTGAGTACTTCCACTGTCTCTGTGGGTGTAGAATAGTTGTGTTTGCAATAGAAAGGTTAGAGCTGACCATGTCTAGATCTGTAAAAATTAATCTGACTCAGAGATGTGCTTCATGGCTGGGTCTGAGCTCAGACTCAGGACAGTGTTCATGACTTACCCTGTCAGTGAGCCTCATTCAGGTGCAGTCTCTTCAATGGCAAAACCAGTGTAAGCAGACACCAGTCCCTGCCCTCTGCTTTTGCCACTGAACACCTTGTGCCATATATAACAGCTCCCTACAAGCAGCTGCAGCGACATGGGAATGAACACTGTCCTGCAGGATTGGATTAGTCTTCATTGGGCCCATAAGAAATCAGAATAAAGACAACAGCTCAGCAGTGGTAAAAATAAAAGGAATTGAACTAATTTTTGTAATCACTTCTGATGCATTCTTTTTATGAAAACAGTTGCACCCTGAATAAACTGAAAGCTATATAGTGTGATAATTTTAAGTAAGGTATGAATAAAAAATTCAGGTGAGACAGAAGAAACTAAGGTGTGTGTTCTATGGTGCAGAGAAGGAAAATATGGTCATAGAAGCGCTCAACACTATTGTGTGAATACTGTGGCCTCTTTCTGCATGCTGCATTGCAGCTGTCACCTTTAATAACCCTGCTGCTGTCACAGAGAATTTTTTGTTGAGTGAGTGGTCCAAAGAGTGCCTGATGATGGTCTGCACAAAGTGACTTGCTAACAGGGTGCCAGCTCCTTCTCCTTGTTATCCGGTAAATATAAAAATACTCTCCAAAGTTTCCTAAAATTATTTTCCATGGAAGAAATTGCTGTTGCTCTTTAATCAACAATTACATGCATGGCCATGAAACAGAAGGGAGCAAGACTATAGAGACCAGGGGACATCAGTTAAAGGCAGAGTGCCTGGTCTGTGTGTCCTGCACTCATTGGGGACCATGCCAGGTTGCTCAGCCACAATCTTAGCTCAGGTTGTGGGAGTTTGTCCCCTATAGAGGGAAGGACTTAGAACTGCACAAAAGCATTGTAAACAATTTTAAGAGATCCAACCATAAAACAACAGATGATTATAAAATTACTTTTGTTGTGATGTTCAGCAGCATCTTTTGGATGACCTTCTCCAGAGCATCAGGGGACAATCAAATTCGAACAGGTTACTCCATACACTTGCCCCTGTGCCACATCTTGGGAGAGGGGAGAGCATTGCCTCTCCTGGTAGTTGTCAGGCCCCCAGCCAGGAACCCTGATTGCCAGAATCATTACTTCACAAGCTCTGGGGGTTGAAGCATAGCAAAACTGGAAGAAAAATGTGGTTTTTTTTCACCAGCTTAGTAAATTAAAGAAAATACTGCCTCTGTGATGCTTTCTAGGCCTTATTTCTAGCAGGATGTTCGTCATTGCTCCCCAGCTGGAGAGAGAGCTGAATGGGCTTGGTGGTGGGGGCTGTCAGGGAGCTGCAGAGGTTGGTTTGCTGGGGCCTGGCACATGCCACAGCATAGGTAGTGGCAGGTAGACTGCAAGGCTGGACTTCATCAGTGTCCCATCCACTCCTCTCAGGTATGACATGCCTATGAATTCAAGCATATCAAGGAAAAGAAAAACCTTGGTTAGCATAAGGTAGGGAATTTCCTCTGATGCCAGTAAAGCCAATGGGCACTTTTAAAAATCCAGTGAGGAGTTAGATGAACCAGGTGCCTGACCGTATCTAATGACCTGAATGCAGAACACCATCTCCTCCACAGCCACCAGGTTTCTGCTGTCATTTATCCCTACTGGGAAGGAAGCAATGCATAGACTGGCATGACCATGAACAGGACAAGTGTGCTTTCCACACCATCCTGATGTCTGTTGGGCACAGTTCGGGAATGCCTGAGTAAACGCAGCAGGGAGGAAGAGGCAGGGAGGAAAAAAAGGGAAGCTTTTTTTATTTTTTTAATGTTGGGTTTAGCCTGTAAGGGCGGCAGTCTCCATCCACCTGTTGTGGCCGCGGCGGGGTGCGGTGGGGATGCGCTGCGGTGCGGGGGAGCTGCCGCCAGCTGCCAGCCCCGACTCTGCCCAGCAACCCGGCCACGCTCCATCTGCCGCTCCCGTAATGAGGCGAGCCGGCCTCTGGCACAAGCCAGCCCTCGCTCCCCTATTCACCCGCATCCCCCTTTCAGCGTCCTATTGTTCTTCCCTAATGGCCCTACAATAGCCCTGCCTGTTGCCTTTACAGCCGCAGTGAGGCCAACCGGGGAAAGTCTTAATCTCTGCTTCAAATTAAAGGGACTCCTCTGAATTAATAATGTTGCCAGGAATGCGCTGCCTGATACGAGGGGATGTATAGCACTCTTCAGCCCTCAGCAGCTGTGATTAGCTGGGGCTTGAAGTGTCCTGTCACAATATTTCATCCTGCTCCCCCGCCGCCCCCTCCCCATCAGCAGGGTTGCCACATGGCCCGTCTTGTGCTGCCTTTTCAAGCCCTGTGCCAATCATGCAGCAAAGATGCCCCAGATAGAGTGACAGATGGAGCCGGGGTAGTTCGAGGCTAGACTGTAGCCTGGGGCACTCACTCAGGGCTCAATTCGCCACAGATTTACCATACGGAGGAGCAAGGCAGGAGAAGGACCTCCCAGATGGGCTCCCTGCACTGGGCAAGGGAGCCCACCTGTATCCCAGCCCCGTGCACGGGCAGATCCTGACAGAATCTGTTCTGTGGCCTGATGAGAAACCCCTGACAGTGGTGCTGCAAATAAAGAAACAGCCTGTCCTGTGAGGCTGAGGTTTTCCTCTGCCGTAAGGAGTAGATTTGCAGATAGGTAAGGAAAAACATATCCCTGTTAAGAGGGTTGTCGGCAACCCCAGGCCTAAGCAATCACAGGATTCTTCTAAACAAGAGCATAAAGGCAGTTCCAGCCTGACAACCTCCTCCCAGCCAGAGAATTTTTATTCCAGTAACAGGAGAGAGAGCTACAAATGAAAGAAGGCAACAACTCTGTTTTTTGTTTGATAACATTCCAACATGAAGACAGAAAGATTACTGCTGAATTTATTTTAAATAGGTTAATCAAGGCATGCTGTTGAGAGGCTGCACACCAGAAAACATAAATCATCGAAACTGGGCAATTCCAAAGTCTGTGTTAGAGAATTCCTGGAAAAGAGAAACCTTTCAGTGTCCCTACTGATGTCCATGGCACTGCAGCTAGCACTAACTCTGCACAAGGTCTAGTTCTGCCCTTGGTGCAAGACTGAGCTCCTGTATAGCTTGCCAGTCACTGCTGAGGACACCACCAGGGCCCTGCCATCCTGTCTGCAACAAATGTCCCCTTGCTGAGCACATGCACAACAAATCTTCCTCCCTGAGCAGTGTAAGAGAGACAAATCCCTTTGGCTGCTCCATTCTTTGTGTTTGTCCAGCTGCCCAGTGTTAGAGGCTAAAAACCCCACATGGACTAAGAAAATGTCTTCTGCCTTTGCTGGATACCTGGACTGCTTTGACAAAGGCTTTTATGAGAATTCTATTATAAAATCTTCTATGAGATTTTGCTATGCAATCACCTAGTGGTAGCATCTCCTGATACTTCTGCATGCTATTCCTGCTCTGCAAATCTCACAGAACTTTGCACTAAAAACACAGGCTTAATGGACCAGCTGGCATGCAAAGAAAGTGAATCACGGGCCAGCAGAATCAGCAATGAACAAAGGGTAGGATCTTGCAGGCCACTCTTCAGCCTCATGCTTGCTAAACCCTTATGAGCATCAAAGTTTCATGCATTCTCTTTCTACTTGATGTCTACTATTTTTATTTTCAGACATCTACTTTTGACTGCATGTTGTTTCCTGCCCTTATTAGCTCTACATGGGAGTAAGTCAGGATGGCATTTATATCTGCCTAAGTGGTATCAAAACATGTCTCTTTGTGATTTGTCTGAGTACTTTCCAAATGATTAATGCTGACATTCCCCACTCAAAGCACGTTAGCATTTGTTGAAGATCCCTGTTCATCAGGGCAAGACTGTTAGGATCCCCCAGGTGTCTGTGTATGTGTAGGTCTCTGCGATGTGGTGCCTCCTTTGTTGGTTAAGCCCATTGCTTTCTACAGATCTGCTAATCTTGGAAGAACTGTCAGCATGTTGTGTCAGATCACCGTGGCCTCCATCCAGCATGCAAATGCATGGATATGTTTTTGCCCTCTGGCCAGGAGGGCCATCAAACAGCCTGTGATGCCCACAGTGCGCTCAGCAGGTGCTAAGCGTGGGCCAGGTGTACCATATGCCATATGGTCTGCTTAGCACAGTGTACCTTTTAAGTCCTTTAAATTACAGGCCAGGTAAGATAAAGCGAGTAAAAAATGCGTGTACAGAGCAGGCTGGGGGAATATGCACCAGTAACACAGAAGTTATTCCTTATCATGTGAAATGACTGAGAGTGCTGAAGTAAACCCAGAATTGTCCACTTGACTCCAAAAAGGTTATGCTGGTGAAAGGTTTGGGAGTGAGGCTTGTTTGTGCCTTTGCTTAGAGAGGAAACTATGCAAGAGATCTCTGCAAGAGCAACAGATGAGACAGTTCCTTTTAAGCGCTTAGCCTTTGGGAGCCACTGTGTGTAGAAATCGATCAAATCCCCATTTAATGATTAGCCAGAAGGCTGGTGACAGGAATACATGCATACTTTAAAGCAATCTACATGGGAAAAGGAAATGAAACAGTTTTAAGGGTTTGAGGTTTTTAAGTTTTAAGGGTTTGAGGTTTTCATATTCCCTGTCCACAACACATACGTTTGCAAAATGAATTTCCTTAAGAAACTCTGTGTTTTTTCAGGAGCACAGAGAGATGATGTTTGTAAAGTTATATGCATCATGGTACATGGGAAAAGGCAAGCATATGCACAGGATTAATTGGGATTTGTAACTACTACCTTTGCAAGCTCACTTGTGGCCACTGCACTGGCAAATGACTGCAGTGTGCAATTTTTGGTTTGTGTGCGTATTTGCTGTGGTTGCAGGTAGAAATTTGGCATGCAACTGTGCTTATATTTGTGCAGACACAATTATGTCTTGCCTTTTTCTAGTACTAAATCATCACCTTTTTCTTCATCTTGCTCTGAAGTGACTGTCCCTTGCACATTAAGGTAGCGAGATCATCAGTCCATCCATATACACTTTATCCCACTTTATACACATACATCCCTGCTTTACTTAGAAATGCCGGCCTTCCTTACCACCCAGAGGAAAAGGTAAAATGTTGATGTATAGGTCTTTTCTGCCCCTCCAGATTGTTTACGCTGCTCTCTCTCCAGGACAAAACTCTCAAACGACTGGTGTGTAAAAGAGGAGAATGGGCGAACCACGCGCCAGGCTACTGGAGGCCTGTCCTTTTCAAACCCTGTAATTTTGCAAGGGATTGTTTCAGCAGCGAAGGTATAATGCAGCTATCCGGGGAGTCCTGCCCTTTGAAGCCGGGTGTTTTGTTCTGAAATCAGCCAAAGTTCAAGCTCATACGTGTGCGGAGCAGCGGTGGGGGAAGGCAGGGGTGGCTTTTCTGACAATGCCACATTTCAGAGCACGTGCTGCCAACTGTTGCCAAAGGCACATATATGTAGATATTACTTCTCCTCGGCCCCGGCGCTGCCTTCCTCATTGTTCAGTGCAGGCAGGCGGCAGGCCCCAGCTGACAGCTGTGCATTGCGTGTATCGCTAACAGCTGCCTTTTCCTGGGGGGAAATTAAAAGATTAGGGGGATGTGGGCACGTGCTGGCTTCTGGAGATGGAGACAATGCTTGATTTAGGGTGGAACTTGTCTGCAGCGGCCGACAAAGGAGGGAGGCTGGAGGGAGGCGAAGGGTCAGAGGGGCTCTTGCTTTGCAGGAGACAAAAGGAGGGAGGAAGGAGAGGAGGAGGAGGAGAAGTGAAAAGCGGCTGCGGCAGGGCTCTGAAAAGGCTGCCTTGGTCCAGCAACAGCTGCTCCCACACAAGAAATTTGAGACGGTCCTTTCACAAACACAACGGCTGGCAGAAGAATAGGGAGGCCACACTTCACCAAAAATGAATCGTTTGCAATTGAAAAGGGGGACTGAGAGCTCCTAGTGTTTTTAAAGGTCTGCACCTAGACAACTAAGAAATGATTAGTTAAAGTACATCACAGAACAGCAGAAAAGTGTGCCGCAGACCAGAGGGGGAAGTAAATCCCTGCCCTGCCATTAAAAGTTTATGCAACAGCTATGCTCCACAATAAGCATTACAGAGAAAAGCAATCATGTAAGTATATGACTATGTATGTATCAACGGTGGCATTTTGCCAGGCTGCTGGCCTTGAGCTGGAATCTAGTTTGTTGGTACGGTTGGGGCAGTTTGTTTGAAATTATTATGACCTGCACCTGCTTGAGAAATGACAGGACCACTCACATCAGAAGACAGCAGAGCAGCACTGAGCATGGTAGTGATTTGCTTCTCTGTCCAATCACTACCCCAGACACTACTAGTGAAAATTCCTGCCAGGAGGGGCTACTCAAAGACTTTATTAATACTTCTGTGTTGGAAAAAACCAAAATAAACCTTTGCAAAGGGAGTAGAAATTAGTTCAGAAAAGAAAGGCCTTTTAGAGCATCATCCCTATTTCTTCCCAAGGTCAGAGTATGGACTCTTTGTGCTAGATAGGTCAGCCTCTGCAGTGGCACTAAAGCTTTCTGCAACAGAGTCAGCAGCGTTTGCACAATTCAGTGGCAAGTTGTAATGTGGTTGACTTTCTGATGGATCATGTTATGGTCAAAAAAGGAAGTAACTGATGGAGATTATGCTATGTATTAGAGATGATAATGTGAAGAATATGGGCCAGGCAGAAAAAGAAGAAAAATGGTAGGGAATTTGTGAGTGCTTTATATTATAAAGATGGCTTTGCCATTGGCAAAGGCAAAAGAAGAAAAGACAGGTGGCTGGTGATGGCCTTTTAGTCATTGACACACCTCCAGGTAGCTGAGGGAATTTTACTTAAAATCTGTGACACTCTGAATACAAAATAGTGGGATGCCAGTTTGTGGTGTGTTGTTCATGGTTGCTGACAGAGGCAGCTCCTTGGCTCTGTCTTGATCCATGCACAGAGAAAGGTGTGGCTCACTGGACATCCCACTCTTTCCCAAAACTAATTTTCTGTCTTCCTTTTGGGGGGGAGGAGAACACTGGGAAAGATATGGACTGGTTTGAACTGGTTAGATCACACTGATATAAAAGGCCCCTTTTAACAGCAGATGTTGGATTGTCATCAGTGTGATATAGTGTGACACCTTCAGGGCAGACATTTTTGTAGTCACCGTGTAGAACGGGATTACAGTCCTGCCTGGAATGTGTAGAAAGTACTGGCATAAGTGCAAGAATTCTGTATTTCACGTTGACAAAACCAACATATCAGGATAAAAGTTTATTTTTGTTTCATCGTATTACCTTTTTTTTATTAAATAGAAGCAATTGTTTTATTAACAGCATATATTCAAGTGCTCTAGTTGCACTTTAGACTTTTCCCAGTTTTCTGTGAAAAGATTCAATATAGGTCAACCCAATAAAAACACCCACATTTGTTTTTACTTGGATTATGCCTTCTTGTTTTTTTTTTTTCTGAAGTAATTTTCAGCTTGTCCAAAGCTTAAAAACTGGTGCTAAAATATCAGAGAAACCATATTCTACCTAATCATTATACTCTTCTCCCCACAAAGAAAGGACAGAAGTTTGGATGATAAAACAACATGGGACCATGTCTGAAAAAATGGAATATGAAGTACAGCAAAAATGTGCTAAGGATAAAAAAGTAATGCACAGGGAAACACTGTTAATGTGAGGATATATATTTTGATCTTGTTTGAACTAGAAATGCAAGAATGTCCTTTGGTAATTATATAGCACAGGCTTCTCTTTAGCCAAAAAATTACAGCTGGTGAGACAGCAGTGATGGCAGTGGAAACAATCCAGTGTAAAACAGGTGTAAGATGATAGTCTGGGCCACAGTCACTGTGTAGTAAAACTTGAATCACTCTTGGGCATACAACACAGGTGTCAAGCTAATCCTGGGCAGTTTGCCAGAAGCACAGCTATGTCAGATTCTTGTCATAGGGGACATCATCTGTAGTTTCCCACAAACAAAGAAAATAGTTCAAGAATTAACAGGTTAATCTTCACGATGTTAACCTGGGAAAATACTAGTTGTCCCAGTGTCCTGTCCAGCTAGCAAGGGCTGAGACTGTACTCTGCCATCCTTGGTGCCTGCACAGAGTTCGTGAGCTATCCTGCTCAAAGTACACACAGGCAAGTTCTCAGAAGTTAAGCAGGGGCCAGTCTTCTGCAAAGCATTGGGAAGAGAAAAAAGACCTGCATAAATAACACAAGCTGCAAAAAGGACAGGGGATTTAGGATATGGTGCCTTGTGAAAATGATCTGATGTAGTGGCAGATGTAAAAAATCCAGTTGGCCTAATGGCCTGTTCTGATCTAGCACGGGACTCCTGTCTGGCACCTTGTGTACCAGCCACATCAACTTTGTTTGGNCCCCAAAAACCCAACCCAAAAACCAACCTAAGTGAAGAATTCACTGAGAAAAATACAGAGAAAAAAAACATTTCTGGCATTTGAAGACTCTCTTTCACCATTTAGAGGAAAAAAAGGTGGTAACACAACTGTTTCTTGACAAGAGAAAGTGGTAATGCCACTTCATAAGGCAGCATCTTTTAATTGCTTGCTTTGCTTGCTTACTGGATTTTATGACACAGTTCATGATGCACAACTTGAAATTGTTCATATTGTACAATGTGAAGGGGCATGAAATGCAAGCCCAAAACCAAAACCTTTGGAACAATTAGTTTTTGAAAAAAGAATGAGGGGTCTCACTGTGCTTACTGCTATCTCTATACAACAGATCAAGTTAAACCTGTAGTACCAGGAGTCCATGTTCAGCCAGAAAAGAAGATGAATCCATTAATGCTTTACAATTACTATTAGTTGTTCTTTTTAGAAGAACTGTGTCAAGATGAGAGTGTTCAAGCTGGGGACTGGAACTGATGAACACATTGTACACAGCTAGATTTTGTGTCTTGCCTCCAGAAGTGTCTTCAGCTACTTAACTCTCTTTGAAGTATGAGTCTCAAGTCCCCATATCATTTTGCTTTTTTCCCAGGGCTAACCCTTAGTATATGATCTGCAACAGAACCTCTGTTGTGATGTGTTCAAACATCCTGTACATCTGTACTTTTACTTTCCCCCTTCTAGTGATACTTGCACACCACAAATATCAGCTTCAGATTTAAGGAGCCTGAGGTAAAAACTGCAATCACCATGCAATACTTCCTCCATACGCTACTACGTGGAAAATGTAGAGACGGCTTTGTTTAATGTGAAGTTAATTTTCCTGTGGACTAGGTTAACTCATTAGTAGATGACATTACTGCATTACTGCCTCAAAAGCAGTCCTGGTAATTAAGAGCAGACAGTTCTTTACAATGTGCTGCAGAGACAGAAGCAATTCATCAGAGACATTTGCAAATTGTGGCACTGTGTGCTCTTTGCACAAAAGGCACAGCTGCCTGCAGATAACATCAGTTCAGCAGCGATGGGGTCCCATTTGTTTTTCTCTCTGTCTCTTGCTGTCTCATTTGGGGAGCAGGTGAATATCAGCTGGTTCAATCTGCTCAGTCTCCAGGCTGGTCTTCTGGGAGGCACAGCCCACTGAGATGAGGAGCAATACACTTGTTTGTCTTGCTGATTTGGGCAAGCATTACCCAAAGGAAATTCACCTACATTTTAGCTACAGGCTCTGGAGAGCTGTGAAAAAACAGTTGCACACCCATGTACAGACCTTTCAGGGGTCTCAGTGCTTCACATTTCTCACACTTGCAAGTGTTTGCAGCCCTGGATTGAGCATTTGTTAGGGCTAGGGCCACAAACACTATAACCTTCAAAGGCAGCTGCCAAGGCAGTGAGAATTATTTAATGTGCTGTATTCCCTGGCTTTTTTGCTCTTAATAGATGTCACATAACGTGACAGAGTGCATCTTAATGTGGATTTTGCCTGGTACTGTGTGGGTAGTTACAAAGGCCACATCTGCAAAGCTCCTTGCATGCTACCTTTGTTCTTTTCAGCTTGAGCATAACATAAAAAGTCAGAAAGAAGGAAAGCAAGTTGCAACGTGTGTGTTTTTGGCAGCGAAAATTATTCTGTTTTCCAGCTGGATTTGTGCATGTTTGGGATAGCATGTTGTACAGCAGTGGTTGTCCTCAGGACAAAAGAACAGTGAATGTTCAAAACAAACTGTGCCAAATAGAAAATACCAACCTTACAGCAAATCTAGCCTGATGCTACATTTCCCAGCACAGACAACAGGAAAGAGTGCAGATTCTTTCCCATTCTTCTATTCTTCTATTCTTCTGTGGGGAGGTGAGTGGGACTCTGGGACCAGGTGAGCACATTCTGCTCTTGCTGAGTCTACTGGATGCTGAGAAAATACATGTTATCTGACATTAAACGTGGCATTTTCCCACCGATAGCTTCTTTCTTTCTTCCAGAAGCCAGAATTTGGTCTGTGACCAAATCAAACTAGCCTGGAAGGTGCTGCTCACCAGGATTTGGTATCCCAGGGCAGCAGAAGGCACAGACAGAGGGCTGGCCCAGGACAGACCCAGTTCTGTGCCTGCCTGCCCACTGCTGTGCTGCTACAGTGTAAACTGCACACTTACTCAAGTGCTTCTGATTGTGCAGTACCATATCCTGTGCTTTGAACACCCACTGCCAGTAATACTTCTTCAGTCACTCTGGAAGAGCTCTGATGACTCAGTTTCAGCGGAAACTAACTGTTGTAACTATGATAAGCACCCTCATGCACATAGTATCTGCTTGAACTTGCTACAGGTACAACTACCCACCTCTACTCAATCATGGATAAGGAAAAAAAAAATCCCAGGGAGGGAAGACCCAGTACTCATCCAATAAAAACCAGATGCCAGCTGTAACACATGCACAGCTACAACACATGCATGGCTACTGTGCGCGGAAGTGATAATCTTCTCGGGCGAGGCACGCATTGAGGTTTCCATGAGCTTCCCCACAAAAAACCCCACAGTTACTATATGGCCATGGGGGAAAAGAGAAGGCCCTGCATTCAGTAATAAGGTCTAAAGACCGGAATTTTCTACTTCTGGATCATATGGCACTAGTTTGTATGTTTTATGGCTCTGTGAAAATAAGACCTGATATCCTGTATCTACTGTACAGCTTTATTGTGCCCTCAGCTTACTGGACTACAGCAAGGTAATGTGGTGGCTCTCTGACCTGATTTGAAAAACTTGTCTTTGGTGACACAATTCTAATTGTGACTCAAAAAGCAAGTTTTCCCTCAGAATCTTTAGGAAAATTTGCGTCTTTGTTAAAAATTTGTGGCGACTTTTAAATATATAAAACATTGTATATGAGACATGCCAGTGGGGTGCACTGCTAGGTTTTTGAATACAGAAGGTAGAAAAGAGCAGGTGAGAAAAAAGCAGTTTACAGTTGTGATAAGGAAGAACCATGTGTAATCCTCAGCTCTCAAATGTGGACCAAACGTACTGGGAAACACCAAACAACTGGTTTCCATCACACCCTCATGCTGGAGAAGGATGTGTGGCTGACTTTCCCTGCATCCTCTAAAAGGCATTGGGATCCTCATTCTTATGAGTCTGAGGAAGATGAGGCCTCTGATGAACTGTATGTGCTGTGTCTGTAAGAGCTGGCTCCACATACAGCTGCTGGAAAATCCTGACTCCATCCTGAGTTAAATATGACTCCTTGGGTGAGCCTGAACACTTGGCATGGGCTCAAAGGATTTTGTGTGGGATGAGATAACCCTTTTCCTGGGTGCTGCCAGGCTAGGGGCTTGCCCAGGATTTTCTGACTTCGTTTTCCATGAGTGCATAACCTAATAAATACATGCAAATGTGCATATGCTGATGTCTCCCTCAATCCCTGCCCCAGGTCACTTTCAACACTTTCTAAAAGGAAATATTGACAATGTCTTTGTAAGCATAAAAATTAAGGGTTTTCTTTCTGAAACCTTGCTCTCATCTCTCCAGAATCCAGGGTAAAAAAAAAAGTACAGAACACTCTCAACCTATGCAATGCTTGGAATAAAATTTCTCTCCTTGTTGGTTTTGTCAGAGGCAAAAACTTCTGTGTCCATTGTCCCAAACCTGCTGCAATTCTTTTTGCTTCTTCTAATATATTTTTTTCCTGTGATGCCTTAAAGGCTACTTAGAAACCGAGACCAGACAGGAACAAAGGAATAAAGGTGGTATTTATCTGAAAGGCCTTCAGGTGCACACTTTGGGCTCCAGAGGTCCTGCCTCACTGGATCCCAAAATGGACACCCTGGTCACGAGTGCTTCACACTTTTATATCAACATAAATTCACCAACCAGAACCTAGCCAATGATGTGATTTCCCCCAAGCCTGCACCCCTCTTCCCAAGATGATGGTTTACAGTCCTTGTTCCTGGATGTATTTAAAGAGCAAGTTAGAGGCTTTGTTATGTCTATCTTCGCACAGAGAACAGCATAAGAGAACAGCATTTAACAAGCCACAGAGTTACACCAGCAGTACAGGATTTGAAAAATATAAAAGTTAAAACCTAAGGCATCACCTGCAGAAGCTTAAGCACAACTGTGGGAAACTGTACCCTACTGCATGAATTGTCAGGTAACTGAAGGAGAGGAAAAATGAAGATGATGAACATGCAGGAAAAAAGACGCAAACTCTGTCCTGGAGAGCTCGGATTTGCAGCAGACCCTGGTGACCAAGTGTGTTGGCTGCATTTCATAGTTTGTGGGCCAGCAACAGTTTGTCCCTTCCCTCTTCTCATGTGTCAGCCTGGTGCAGCATGGCTATCGATGCCAGCTTTTGTGTTCCCAGTGTGTGTTTGTGTGTGTGCAGGCAGTGAGTGTGCATTTAGGGAGGTGGTGCCTGCAGCTGAGCAGAGGAAAGATGGATGAAAGTGGTTATGAGCACTCCTCTGACACTCTCAAGAGTCCTGCTGTGCAGCTGCACTGCCTCCATGGCTCGGATCCAGCAGAGCCCTTGTGAATGCCCCTTGCCTCCAGTGAGTGGTGGTTTACACCTCTGCTCTGCAGGAATGCTTCAGCCCACAGTCCTGGAGCTGTGGTGGAGTCAGAGCTGGAGCAGAGGAGGAAGGAAGGGTAGCACGAGCCGTCGTGAGGAGAGGGAGAACGCATACTCTGAGGTGCGTCATGATGGCTGCATACACCCTGGAGAAGTGGAAGAAAAAAAAGTGGAAAAACTGGTGATGGGGAAAGGAGCTTGCATGTTTATGTTTGGTAAAGCTGGGGGATTGTCAGATGCAGAAATTGCAACATTATCTGAATACAACCACATAAATATATTATACCCTAAAACAACATGAGCAATGACTTATCATTAATTACCATTACAGACCACTTAGCCGACTTTGACTCAATGCCAGCAATCCTTGTTTCAGGAATGAATGACTGTACATATCTGGGAATTCCGTCTTTTCTCCAGAGTTGTACCTACATTTCCTTCAGCAGCTCAGCGCGTCCTTCCTTCAGTTGCTCCACGTACTTTTCCATGAACCTGAAAGTCCTGCTCAGTGTTTGCTCTGTCTGGTTGAGCAAGGTAGCTCTGCAGAGCCCCAGGCCTGTGAGTGGTGAAGGTTTGCATTTTGCTGGGTGGTGCTCTCCATCAGGGGTTGCATTAGCTGTGTCTGTAGCACGCCACACCCTGTCTAATCCAGTGGGGACAGGCAGAGCTTGGGGCCCTTGGACAGCAGCTTCTGACAGTGCAGCACTTTCTGTGTTACTGGGGTCACAAACAAGATCACATTAATGTGTGCACATTGGAAATCGATGTCTCTGCTCTCACTGGGCTGTGGGTTCAAGCCTGCCCGTTGCTGGCAGTCAGCAAATTGACATTTTCTTCCCTCTTGTTTTCTACAGATGGAATATCTGTTACTTTTAACTCAGGTGTAACCCTCTTTCCATGCGAGTAACACAAATTCTCAGCAGGCTGTGTTGAGGTTTCCAGATTAGTGTTAATGCTTTCCTAGGAGTGCCGTGTTCCAAGGTGGTAGGGGAAGACCTGTTAGCGCACAGTTTTTCTTAGTCACTTTTGGAGGACAGGATTGAAACTAGGTAAAGGTTCATGCTTGGACCAAACCCCTGTGGCTGGAGTGCCTCTCTGGTTGTGTCAGTGTGTGTGAGTCACCCTTGAAGCACTGCAATCCTTGCTGCCAGGGTATCACAGGTTCTTGCGTGCGCTCACTTACTGACAAATGGAGCTGAATCCTGCCCCAGGTAGGGAAAGGAATTTTTTAGCCACGCTTCGGTTTCCTGCAGGGAAGGACCAGTTGCAGTGAAACTGGAATGAGATGGATCTTCTGCTGAGTGCTGGGATGAGTGAATATCTGCCCCACACGGGGGACATGGCAGCTTCTTTGCAAGTGCCATGAGTGAGGGCAGCGGGACCTCAAAGGCAATGGTCTGGTCTGAGGTTGTATTTGTTTCTGCTAGAGTTGTGAGTGAGAAATAAAAACTTGGTCTGATTGTAACACAGAATGTGTTCTGTGTAAAGATACATATTCCAAACTGTTTGTGTTTAGCCATAGAACTGACTGCAAAACTGAAGAGAGGATTCAGAATAGGAACTGCAAGAGGAAGTATTAGTGAGACACGGTGGGTTTGGCCCAACAGGACAAGGGCAAAGGCAGGGACATTGGTTGAAAAGCAAATGCATGCAGTTCCAGTGGAGCAACTGTGGACATTCACAAACAAGGAGACCTTTTCATGTCTAATTTGAACAATGTAGAAATCTCCCTCCTCTTGCTGACCTGTTTAGTATTCCTAAGCCTTCCCTTTCTGCAGTGAACTCAAAATCAGGGCGTGGGTGGTGACCAGTACCATCCCCACAAGAGGGTTCACAGCAGGAGATGGAGAAGGGATAGATATATCCTCAGCCTCCAGGAAAAAGACACAAAATTTGGGCTTTATTAGTAGAAAAGTGGAGATCATGGAAGGATGAAAGGAGCTGCATAAAACAGAAGAATGCCATGGTGTTATGTGGTGGGTAAGAAAAATGGTCACAGCATCTGTCTTCTTCCATAGAGTGGAGAATAGGGGATGTGAAAATTAGAGCAGCCAGAGAGGCCCGCGATGTAGACAGGGCCTGAGTGACAGGCCTAGCAGCAGAGCAATGGAAACACCCTTGCATTTACCTCTTAAAGCTAGAGCTACGGCCAGACCCCTCAGGGAAGCCATTAGAGAGAGGTTTGGAGAGGAAAGGTGAGGCAGGTCAGTGAATCACCACTGCAGCAATGGTAGATGACAGCAGAACTTTCCTAGTCCCACACAGAAAGCATGTGACATGAATGTGGCATTTCCCCTCCCGGACTGGACTACCCCACTGCTTTGGGGAGTCAGTGCCCAAGGGTCTTTTGACTTTCCCTCCTGCAGAATGGCTGTGAGCATCCTGATGATCTGTCTGACCCCGAGCACCCCATGCTTTCTTTCACAGTGTGAAGAGGTTGAATGTGCAGTGTCGGTGCAAGGTACTGGAGAGGGAGGGGCTGGGGCTTGGACCCAGAAAGAAAGCTCCAAGCTCTACCAGCCTCTGCCCTGGACTCTGTGTATCAGAATACAGGTTTGTTGGCATTCTTAATAATAGGACATTATTAAGAGGACATTAATAAAGCAGGAAGCCTCCTCTGCTTTGTGGCCCAGAAAGTACATCAAGAACATTTTTAAATCAAAATGCCAGTATGAGTCAGATTTTCATCAGCCAGGCATCCATCACCTGAGTTTACCCTGAGGTACTATTAGTTATAGTTGGAAACAGTACCAATTTAATAATAAATAAGAGTCCTTGTGATCCAATTCTAAAAAGCACTGTAATTTTCTTCAGAATACTTGGGTGAAATATTTTCCATCAATAGGTCCCTACCTCTTCCAGAGTTAGTATGTCTTCATCCTCCTTGTTTCTATATAACAAAGCTGTAAAAATAGAAAAGTGCTGCTTGGTACACCTGACTGCAGCCCTTGTTTTACAAAGTCATTACAGACTTAGAGTGACACATAAACTTCTAATGTTATGCAAAAGATGTTTTGAAGAAACATTTAAGAGTAAACTGAATGTTCAGGGCTAAGAAATGTCTGCCAAAGAGCTGACTTTAAGACACAGTTTCTTATGTAATTAGTTTAATAAGATGGAACTATGGGCTTTAGCAGAAGACTAAGCTTTCAGTCACACTACACAACACTGGGGTATTGTCCTCAGTATTAAAGAGTGCTCAGTTCAGTGATACAAAATATTGCAGATGTGTGAAACATCATTTTGAGCTGCTTTGTTCAAGACTCAGACTCACCTTAAAATACACCTTAATAACTTAAGGGGCTTAACTACAACTCAGAGCAAAGCCAATAAAAATTCCTAGGATGCCAGCTGTGTAAGAATTTGAAGAAGTTGATTAATTTTTCTTTAGAAGGACACATTTTTTTCCCATGCCCATCAATGTAGAATCATGGACACCATTATTTTGTGGAAACTACAGGCATCACCCATAAAAAACCAGAAAGATTCTAAGTGGTAGTACTGAGACTGAATTTGTAATAAATAATATATAATACATATATTTGTTTGAAGTGATCTCAAAAGCTACCAAGTGTATCCTTGCATGATGTATCAAAGTCTTAATCAAATTTCAGAGAAAATTGAAACATGCCAATAATAGGTCCTCCATTTCCTTTCTTTTAACACCCGTTAATGGTTTGAGGTAAGAACTTACCGAGGTGAATCATAGGAGTACACATCTCTCAAGTTGTTTCTGAGGTTGTTTACAGACCTGGCATTAATTGCAGTATTGATTTGCTCCCTCCTTTTTCCTTAATGCTCTCTGTAAGTCCAGAGACTGAAGAAGCAGCTTTATTTAAGTTAAAGCTTAGCTTCCAAGTAGAATATGTTGTTTATTAGAAAATCATCATGAGTGTTTTTCCAGTGAATATGCTTACTGCAGGCCTTAGGAAGCAAATACATGGAAGCAAAATCCTCATGTGCCTTTGTTTTGGCCAACAAAGGCATCACCAGCCTCTTTTCTGCAAAACCATTCTAAAATCTGTGACAGAGGAGTAAAAGGCAGAGGTAATAACCATATTTGTTTTGTGGGGTTTTTTTTCTTTGTTTGCTTTTTGGTTTGTTTTGTTTTGTTTATTGTTTGGTTGGGTTTTTTTTAAATCTCTTGTAGAGCATGGATCTGTGTTGTAAGTATATTATTATTACTAAAACACTTGCAAAAATTCCTGATCTAGGTCAGGCTCAAAGCAGAGTGGTGTATTAAAGCTTCTTATTCTCTTCTCCACTCACATATTTTTCCATGCAACTCCTTTTTATTTTGTTTTATAGCCTTTGTACAATGGTACCTGCACTACTTTCCATCTGAGGTGGGCCATGCTATACTTGGCCTTGCTCTGCTCTGTTTGAACACCTCAATAATATGGTACAGAATATTTCTAGGAGTTGCCTGGGAAACTGTTCCATAGCTCTTTCCCCATGTCATTCACAAATATGTCACAGATACCCCAAATGATTACATTGCTGTTTTCAAGTAAATGCGCAATTATGGTTCTAATACAATCATTAGATTACAACAGCTGATTATCAACAAGGTGTTAGTTTATAAAGAGAACATACCTGGCTTTGTGCTTAAACTCCACCTTTTCATTCAGATTTGGGTTGCAAGCCTGGCTGGTTAAATGCCTGGAGACCTGAAAGGTGATTTGGTGCACAGTGGTAGAAATGAAGACCTAACTAACTCTGCCATCAGGAGTTAAACCGCTATTATATCAGCAGCAGTGCTCTTGATCTCACATCTTGTCACGGGCAGAGCCACACTTTCTCACCACCAGTGTTGTGGAGTTGGGTCAGAGGAAGTGTGTTTTACTGGCAGAACTCCAGGTTGTTTTACTGGCAGAACTCCAGGTGAGCTCCTCTGCTGGTTATGAGTGTCTGCTTATGGAGCAGCATACTAGCTTCTGATCCCTTTTTCCTGCTCCTCTCGATGCCCAGTCAAAATCCTGACATACTCTATTTTACATGCATGTGATTCTCTCACACATGCCTACATAAATTATGTTTTTCCAAGCTTGACATTTCACACTGCTGAGGAGAGGCATGGAGAAAAAATATGTTAGCCACCCAGTATCCCTATTAAATCTCATTTTATCTTTGAGGAATTGTCTGGTCTTTTCTGTTGGTTCATCTGTGTTGATCCAGAGCGAGGGTGATGAGATGAAACACTGCTGCATTTCAGCACAGCTCATTCTCTATGGGTTTCCACTTTCTTTGTTTTTTCCTTGGAGCTGAAAGTGTATAGGATGGTCTTAGGTACTTGCAGCCTATTTCTACATTGATTTCAAGAAACAAGGAAACAATGCTCAATAATCACCAGAAAGAATAAGTCCTTTGTGGTTTTTCTTCATGAAAGAAAATTTAAACTGCATGCAATATTTTGCTGCATAGCTTAATTTTTATGCATATTAAGCACAAAATATATGGGTATATTTTTTAGATCCCCCAGAATGCCAGGAGCATGCTTGTGTGCCAAGCAGATGTGTGTCACTCACGCAGTCTCCCTGACTTAGCACAGGAGGTGTTGCAGTGCTTGCAGTGCTCAGGTGTTGCTTTGCTGTGACCTCCAGTCTCCTGGCAGGCAGTGGAGAAGACAATGTGAAAGGCAGCAGTGCACTGCTGGCAGCCAGCAAAGGAGAAGTTAAGATCTGTAAAAGAAGTACCTTCCCACAGACAATCTTCATCCTGGCTTGTTGCAAACAGTCCCTGCCTGCTTGGACAACCACTTCTGGTGCATAGTGCTGGAAGTGTTTGACCTGGGTTGAGATCTGCAGGGCCTGGAACATGGAGCCTTGCTTAATGTACTGTTTCTTTCATGACCTGAAGAAAAGAAGTACCTGTGATTGTTGGTGACTGCTGAGGGTTCCTGTTAATTTCAGTCTACAAGTCATACTATGAGAGAACCTGTTGTCATTTCCCATTACTGAAGTATAATATTGCCAAAGGTGAAAACCACAACAGTTTTAGCTTGGACTTCACTAGAGGGAAATATTACAAAATCTAATGTGAGGAGCAAAGGTTTCTAATCATTAAAGGGAAGAAAGAACAATTTTAAAATAGTATCTATAAGGGTAGGGAAGAAAAAGTAATCAGCTCCTTACTTGATGTTCGTTAGAAATTATAAGTAACTCTAATGAGAAAATAAGAGGTTCATCATCTAACTCCATTAAGTAGGCAGCTTGGTTATGCCTATTTCCTCTCCTTGAGTGGTCCATCTGTGAATAGTTTACTTGCTTGTGATTAAACTTAAATAGGAGAAGTGGGTGATCTTGTGGAAGCAAACATGCTCAGCTCCTCCCCTAGGGCATGCTGAATTGTGCTATATTTAGTTTTGGTGTAGGAAAGAGAGCCAAAGAAGTAACATCAACAAATCCACACTGTACCCCACTTCAGCATTAAGATCTGTGATGGTGGGGACAGATGTTCTTGTCCTTTGCTTTGCTGTTAAAGAGGCTGTAAAGTTTAATCTGGAGATTGTTCTGGGGTGGAGCACAGAGGCCACTGTGAGCAGAGGTAGCTACCCCTTCCTGGAGGCATTGGATGGACAACACAAGGGTGCCCTTCCAGGCCTTGCCCACCGGAGGGGACTTCAACAGCAATTGCTACAAGCAAGAACCTTTTGCAGATTTTGGCAGCCTCTTGCTGTAGGAGGCCTGTGTGAGATTCACTTCAACAGCTTATGTACATAACCCTGAGCAGAGACAGAGGCCCAAGTGACTTCTGTTTCTGTCTTTGCCAAAGTTCCTGCTTGCTTGACCCAGACTTTTCCTCCACGCCTTCCTCGTTTAGGCTTTACTGCTGAGATATTTTGCCAGCCAACTGGCAAACTTCAACTTCTTTTGTAATCTTTCAACGTCCTCTGTAATCAGCCTTTGAGATCTGCCTGAAAAAACGCCATAAGCAACTTTGGATTTCTTGTAGCACAAAAAGGAGACTCCAACCCTCAGCACAATTCCCTTGATTCAGATGGACTTTGGTTGGTTGATGTTAGCTGAAGAAATTGCTTAGAATTTTCTCCCCAAACAAGTTGCTTTCTCTCCCTCTCTGCTTATTTTTCATGACAAGTAATGGGCAAGTGCCACTGACAAGAGACTGAGGGCAAAAATAGTGCTGGAACTAAATTGTACAATAAGTGAGTGAGACACTCGTACTGAAGTTGCAGCTCCCCTCAGGTATCTCTTCTAAGAAAGAAGGACTTAAATTTCCCCACTTGTGAACTTTGCCCTTAGCAAGCACTGATTTCCCACAAAAAAGGAAATTCACGAAATGAAATAAACCTCAGATGTGATGGCTGTGTAGGAGCCGGAAGCCCAGTTACTAGAAATTTGATGAGTGATAACAGCACGAGAGTCGAGTGCTTGGGGTAGGCATGTTCAGTGATACGCTGGTTTTATCACTTCCCTGCGTGGAACTGGGGCACTTACGCTGCTCTCACCTCTGTAGAGGTGAGAGCATGCTTCAATTTGCTCCTCCTTCTGCAGGCCTGGGAGAGCTCCTCTGTGAAGAGGAGAGTTGTGCTATGCTTTTTAGCATTGTCTGAATTTGAAAGAAGTACATAAAATCTCTCAGGGGCTGCATCCCTGGGCTGGGAGCTGGTGCAAGCTCAGTAATACTACTCCAATGAATCATGCTCTGCACTGGAGCTGTGGCATAATTTATAATCAGGTAGAAAGTTGTGTTTTGTGTTAGTTACTGACTTGTGAAGTGCATTTGGCCAGGGGATTTTCTTTTTTTTCCCCAAGCTGAAAATAGTTGTGGTTATATTAGGGCTGTGTAAACTTTCTCAGATTTCTCTGATCTGTAAAAATTAATTCTGTTGGCTTGTGTGTCCACAGCTGTTATGAAGGCCCTCTTTGGCATGGATTTAGTAGTTTGCTTGAGTAAACCAGTAAGGCAGGAAACAGGTGTTCAAAGTGGTGCTTTACTGACAGTGAATGCTTTGGAGGAAGAAGAAGAGAGGAGACGTAAGCCTTCCAGAGGTGGCTTTCCTGCATAGACCTATCATCCTGAGAGCAGGAGCAAATGGGTTCGTAGTTTCAGGCTGCCTTGCAGTTTTAAACTGCCTTTGCAGTTTACTATCAGGCAGTTTTAAAAACTCTGGCATTGAACACTTCACAGTCTCTGAATATAACTCATTGGGAATAGATTTTATGTTCGTTTGGTTGGTTGTTTTTTTCTTAATAACACTGTTATTCACCCTGATTTGCTCCATAAAAATCAGGGACATGGCACAGCCTCATCTGAAGCAAACTTCAAATACGTTGTTTGGAACACAGATACTTAAAATCCAAACCAGACACGATCTCCTATACAAAATTTCTGCAGACCTTATATGATGCAGTGTAGATAGATAGTATCTGTTTGTGTCATAAGTGAGGTTTAGCTCAACTGAACAAGTGTTAAATGAACATCTTGTGCCCTCAATATTTTTTTCTTTTATTGTTTGTTATTCCAGACACAAACACTGGAGTGAGGGTTACAAAATCACTCGGGACATACCAAACAATTATAGTCTAATCACAGTAGCATAGTTGGACAGTGGTGTTCATCAGTTGAACAAATGAAACAGCATTTTCTCTTGCACATTCAAATAAAAATTTGCTAGAGACACTGAGATCTTGTCTGAAGGGCAGAAAAAACAGGTGTGTTTCCTTTTATTTTTTGTACAAATGAGCAAAACAAGACTAAATTCCTTGGAAAATTTAAATATTATAGAAACAAACACACAAATTGTTTTAGTACACTGTGTTCTTTCTCATTTTCTTCATTACACACATAGTTATCATGCTTGTCTTTACATAACTCATGAGTATCTGCTTTTGTTTTTCTCAAATAGGTTTCCTTTCAATATAATCTGCTGCACTGTGTAGATAAAGAGAGCAACCTTTTTTCCCTCAGATTGTCTCTTGCACCTTTTCTATTTTGAGGCAAAAATTTGCATAACTCTTTGATTCTGGGAAGAAGTAGTTTTTGAAAAATTACTAATGATCCCTGGTAGAATGTAGTTCAAGTAATACTTGGACTGAGGATGCAAGGATGCAGTGGTTACTTTAAGGACATCTCCAAAACAAATGGTGCAGATTGTGAAGATTGTCTTCTTTCAGGGTATGTAGTGCCCTTGACATTCATTAATATGTACTTGCACTTGCAGATGAAATGTTTCAATGTTTGATGGTAGACCTCTCTATATTTAGAGTAGGTTTTGTGGATGCATATTTAGCATGTAACTGAATTGTTGATATTTGCATTTTAAAAAATGTATTTGGACAGTGCTTTTTTCATCAGATAAAATGATGATTTTATATTGGTTTGACAGCATCCTCAAATACCTTTTTTTTCTGCTGTATCTTAAGTCACTTTCTCTCTTCCCCATCACAGTAACATTTGATAGACATCACACTGTAGCCAGAGTACTTTGCGAGAGGTTTTGGGGGACCATGGGGGACCAAGACGCCAAGACGTTGTCCTTCTGTGTGGGTGGGTACTGTGGACTTTTTTCCTTAGTAGTGGGAGGATCTGGGGCCATGTGGCACAGCCAGCAGTGTGTCTGGGAGCAGGCACTGCTCCCTGCCAGGCTGGTGCTGTGCCAGCCCACTGTCCTGCACAGTGAGGAGCCTGGCATCCTCTCCTGCAGAGCTGTGGGACAAAGCCCCTGAGACTGGCAAGCAAGACCAACTGCTGTGACACAATTTGAAATGTTGTTTTCTGTGATTGCTTCTTTCCTGGGGGCATTTCTAGGGCTTTGTCTCAATTTTAATTGATTTTCCTTAATGGTCTTAAAGTTCTAGAAGCCAAGATTAGCAAATCCTCTCATCCTGGCAGGCAGTGATATTGCAGCAGAAGAAACTGTGACAGTGAAGGGAAGATTTGCTCAGGATTACAATGCCAGTGTCAGACCTGTGTGAATTTGGACGGTGCAAACAACCTCCACCCATAGAGGATGGCCAAGCAGAGATGGCACCTGTGCCTTAGGAACAACATTACTTTCCCAGCTGCAGGGCTGGGATCTGGGCTCATACAGATCACTGGGATCACACTGCAATGATACACTTTGCTTCAGCCCCATTTTGCCAGGGGATAAGTTTCCTTCCTAATGTGACCATTTCTGTTCTCCTTGGCATGTCTTTTAAATAAAAAGAGGGAAGACAAATGAGATTCCTCTTGTGGCATGAAGACATGAGTTTCAGAACTTGTCAGAAAATATCTTGTGCCCCAAACTCTAAAGATACATAATTTTGCAGCTGTTACAAGAGATTAGAGCAAATGTTTTCTGGCAATAAATGTCTACTTAGATGTGGCATTTCAAGTGAAACCTAGAATGTCCTCTTTGACAATTTTAGCTTTTGTCTTCCCATCTGGAAAATCCAATTTCTCAGTGGTATTAACTGCAGTTGCATGAAAATCACTGGACTGGTACTGACTTCCATTTACTGAAGATATCTGGATTAATATTCAAGAAGTAGCTGAAAGTGTAGCCTGTTTTATTTTGTTGTGGTCTACATCGGTAAGATTTGCTTGGATAGCTATATTTGGAGACTTCTTTTATGTTTTTTAAATGTATGTCTCTTATGTATGTTTTCAAAGTTGAATTACTTGTATAGTTTAAATGTAAGAAAACCTACAGGGTAGAAGCCCTTTTCTGGCAGGATCTAACAGTACAATAAACCAGGTGTTTTCCTGTTAGAGGGTTGTCATCACAAATTGCTCCCCTAGCTGACACAATGGCACTGGCAAAAGTTTGTGCAGTGTAGACCCAGCCGTTTTTTCCCTTGCCTGTTCTCTGTGTGAAGCAGCAGATCAGCTCCATATCACATTGAAGACAGTCAGACTCGAGCTCTGGCAGCTGCCAGATGTCCACTGGTTTTACTGGATCCAGCTGTCAGATAAAGGCAATTAATTATTCTTAAGCGGTCAAATGACAACTGTAGTCACTTGTCCCACCTGCTGTATGAAGCTTTATGTTTAGGAAACATTATTTAATCCATTTGTTCTGTACAGCATAGATAAATCTGGGGTGTAAGTAGTGTTGTGCTGTGTAATTGCCACAGTACAAATAAAGCAATGTTCTTAGGGAATCCTTACTGGTGAGGTCATGCCATGGAAGAAAGAAAAAGTAAAATGGGGATGCCTCACCTCTGTTCCTGGGAAGATCATGGAAGAGATCTCTATAGGCCGTGCTAAGGCACATGAATGACAGAGAAGTGATTCAAGACAGCCAGCATGGCTTCAACAAGGGCAAGTCCTAGATGACCAACCCAGTGGCCTTCTGTGATGGAGTGACTCCATCAGTGGACAAGGGAATAGCTACAGATGTCCTTTATCTGGATTTATGAAAGATTGACACATTCCCCTTTAACCTGAAGGATGAGATAGCATCCAGAGGGACCTGGACAAGTTTGAGAATTGGGCCCATGGGAATTTCAAGAGGTTAGCGAAAGACCAAGTGCAAGGTGCTGCAGCTGGGTCAGAGCAACCTCTGGTATCAGCACAGGCTGGGGGAAGAAGGGATGGAGAACAGACCTGGGGAGAAGGATTTGGGGTGCTGGTGGGTGAGAGGCTGGACATGACTCAGCCATGGGCACTCCCAGCCCAGAGAGCCAAACATGTCCTGGGCTGCATCCAAAGCAGCGTGGGCAGCAGGGCCAGGGAGGGGATTCTGCCCCTCTGCTCCCTTGTGCCCCTGCCTAGAGTGCTGTGTCCAGCTCTGGGGCCCCCAGCATCAAAAGGATGTGGACCTGTTCCAGCAGGTTCAGAGAAGTGCCACAGAAATGATCACAGGGCTGAAGCACCTTCACTACAAGGAAAGGCTGAGAGAGTTGGCATTGTTCAGCCTGGAAAAGAAGGCTCTGGGGAGATCTTGTGGCCTTTCAGTACTTGAAGGGGGGCTTACATGAAAAATGGTGTCAGGCTTTTCAACAGGACTTGTAGCAGTGGGCTAAAGGGTAATGTTTTTAAACTAAAGGAGGGTAGATTCATATAAATTATAAGGAAGAAATTTTTAACTACGGGAGTGGTAAAACACTGGAACAGGTGTGGCAGATGCCACATGCCTGGGAATGTTTCAGGTCAGAGTGGATGGGGCTCTGAGCAAGTTGAAGGTGTCCCTTCTCATTCCAAGGGGGTTGATGACCTTTGAAGATCCCTTCCAACCCAAAATATTATATGATGCTATGATCGTGTGTTTTGTTATTTTTTAATAGAAGCATCGAATACTATGTCTGAAACCTGCCTTGACTATGAAAAGTTCAGTATTTTCAGAAAATATCTGGGGGACTGGATTTCCCAGCCCACGGCTCTATCAGTGACAGCAAACCTAAGATAATTCATGCACACTTTACAGGCACTTTCCTGAAAGGTAAAAAATTATGGAGACAGGCTTTATATTGGGTATCGCATCTAGATGAACACTTGCAGATTGATTAAAATCTTCTCATTGAAGATGACATTGCGTTTGAGATTCCCTGTCTGTGTCTGTTTTGAAGGTAACTGTTCACACCTGCCTTATTTAAAAATGAGAATTTGCTCTGGGCAACATTAGAATATAAAGGTTTTTTCTAAGACCTGAAATGTAATCCATTTGTCTTTAGCCATCAGTTGAATCCTGCTGCTCGCTGGGTAGAGGTAATGAACACGGTCATGAACCTTAATGTAGGGAATGAGTGTCCTGGTACCAGACAATTCGTAGTCCTGCTGCTTTTTTTTTAAACACCTATTACAAGTGGTTTCCTGCTACCTCCTTTGTTTTCTGAACCCTGACATGGAGTTCACTATAAGATATATTCTCTAATAAGAGGTTGATTAAAAGTCTTGCTCTCTACAGGAACAAAGAGAAATAGGATCTTGTCCCATGGACCATTTCTGTGTTGACCCATTGGGCACTAGAACTTGGCAATCTACTTTTAAATTGCTAAACACTCGCAGATTCAACTTCTGCCAGACAGAACTCTCCTAGAAAATTGCCAGGCTCTTACTTGAAATTTAGTGCTGGTCATGGCCCACATCCAGCAGGCAATTTGCATCCTGCCACCCTCTCCTGGAAAGCAGAGAGGTTTAACAGTACGGACCCAGGTTACTCTGGGACAAAGAGTGGCCATTCACATGCTCTATTTACTCAGGTAGCTGCGGCTACTGTCTTTTGCCCTTTGCTGATGAACAGGCAGACCAGATACTGGTGGCAAAGCGTCAGGAGATCTGAGACCTCCTCCCATTGCGTGTTCCTTGCCAGAAATGCATGCACCACAGCTCTTTAATCAGTCAGTGAGATTAAGGAAGAGCAGACTGACTTCCTCATAAAATCTAAAATAAAAATCAGGCAGGGATAGGGGAATGTCTGTTGCCTTTATAGACATAACAGCGGTTGCCACAGGGCCTGATGGGACACAGGGGACCCCTGGCAGACACAGGGAAGGGCCCTGCAGAGGGCAGGGCAGCGGTGGGGTGGGACATGGCCGTGGCAGCCCGTGAGAGCACAGGCAGTGCACAGGCATGGGGGTGAGGCAGACAGGATCACCGCGTTGGAGCGGGCTTTGTGCCGAACATCCCGCAGGGGAATGGAATGTCAGGGAGCTTTAATGGCATCACTGCTATTAAGAACAGGAATGGCGTTGGCTTTTGTATAGTAATTAGGAATGTGTTGTCAGAAGTTGTTAAGTGGTTAATGAGCTGGTATTTGTAAGTTGGTTGTGTTGTTAAAGGGGTTTACTGGATGAGAGTCAAAAGGGAAGGGGAATGAGACCGGTGCCAAAAGGTAGAAGTTTCTGGAAGTTGAGGTAAGAGGGAGGGGTGCTGGGGCTCACCATGATTACCATAAAGGGATGACATACCCCATTCCATTGGCCGGCAGTCGTCCAATTACCGACCCCTAGAGATACACGAGCCAATCCGGAATGACCAAAGGGGCGGAGTTAAGAAAGGCCTCGCCATCGGGCTATAAATACTGATGTTGCTGCCCCACACGTTTGCCTCTGGGCACCTTCTGCAGTTCGTGCTGCTCCCGTTGCCTTGCAGCATGGCAGGTTGCCCTTTTGGGTTCCTGATTGTTCTTTGTGTTAACTCCATTTTAAATAAATTCAAGTGTTCTAATTTTAATTGGCTAGTCCTGTTTTTCTCAACTACAATCAGCAGCATTGCCTGTGAGTGTTCTTACTGACTCCCTGTTTCTGGGCAGACCAACTCTTCCCTCCTCTTTTCCAGAGCTGTTTTGTGGACACTGATCTCTGAAGAGTGTGTTACACAGTGAGGTCATAGTCGGTCTATCTGCTTTAATGAATGTTGCTGAAGACCATCTTCCTGTGTCCTCTTCTGAACATGATTATCAACCTGTTTCCTACAGTGAAATGGCTTTCTTTTGGGTCTTTTCTTGCTTAGCAGGGGAGTGAAGATCTGTGCATGCATCAGAATTTTCCTCAGTCCCAAACAAAATATGAGCACTGTTGGAAACCCTTTACTTTGTAGAAGTTCATTGTGCAGGTATAAATACTGGATGAATACATAAGAGTGGTGAAGAACTAAATGGCACAGCCCAAATAAATAAAGCCCATCCAAACAAATGGTCTTTGGTTTGGATGGGCTTTATCTGTGTCCCGTCCATGGTGGAGAGTAGTCCTGATGTAATAAGGAAAGGAGCAACATCAAGAGTAATATGGCAGTGAATGGCATGCCTTGAGGTTAGAATTCAATTTACAGTGTTTGTATTTTGTTTGAGAAGTATGAAAAAAAGAAACAGAAGGCTGCTTTGGGTATTCCAGTACAACTTGGAAAGTAAGCAGGTTTCTCACTTCCTACCCAAAACAAACAAACAAAAATACCTGCCAAAGGGCTTTGCAATGAGATGCTGTAGAACACTGGCCTAACTTTTTGGAAGCTGAGCTATTTAAATCAAATTGCTCTTAGCAGTGTCTTGGCTAATAAATAACAGAAAAAAACCCCACCCAGAGTTAATTTTGCTTTTATAAAGCTTATAAATACGACAAATGGTTTGAATTGCAAAGCTGTTGCTGTTGTCAGCTGTTTGTTCCCCACTACATAAGTCTTACTATAATTAGAAGTGTATATTTAACACATGAATTTTTATCTCATGTATGCTTCAATATAAGTGTAAAATCTTGGTTTTCTATATATTTTGTTCCTGGAAGATACTGTTTTTTCAACACCTTCATCATAATTAATTAGTTACTCACTGTTGTGATAGAATTTCATCGTGCATAGAAATGGGGTGAACCACCAGCAAGTTTTGAGTTAAAAAAATTGACTTAAAAGTCTTTCCCTAGTGGGTGATTGTTTTTTTTTGTTTTGTCACAGTTACCTCCATTTTTCTAGCTATAGAAACAGTCAATCTCCTGCAAGTTATAAATACACTCTGCTGGAAAAAACAGCCTGTGAACAGATTCTGTTATGGGAAGGACAGGAATGTGGATTTTCTCCTATATGGAGAAACTCCTATGGACTGAAAGAGGTTACGTTCCAACTCACTGCTTTATTACTGTCTGACTTTTAATAACAGGATTTCTTGGATGTAACCTGTTTCTTCTCTTTTTCTTTTTTTTTCCCCTTCCCTTTTTCTTTTTTTTCCCTTTTTCTCTTTTTCATTCTTCAGGCAATATCAAACAACACAACTCTTTTTTTCATGTGTGTTTTTCCCAGCTCCAGCACTGAACTCTAGTCTTCAATGGTTGTCTTGCAGATATAACTGGTGTAGTGACTACAGAAGGCAATATTTTTAGTGGTTTGTTTCATTGGTTTGGTTTGTTTTGGTTTTTTATTTTTAATTTTTTTTACCCTTGCTTCATTTGCATTGTCCTGAGTTCCCAGTATCAAGCAGTGACCTTCCTAATGTGGGCAACACTTCACTGATAGTACATATGCGGCAGAAACACTGACAAAAAAAATCACTCAAACACTGACTCAGGGTGTACGTAATTACTGTTTAGTCTTTGTAGTATTGAGAGTATTGAGTTTTTGAGGTGATCTAGTGCAGCCAGAGAGTTAACCTGTCTGTCCCTTTTGGGAATCCAGATAAAGTACTCTATGCTTTCACTGGCTGTCACAATACTACAGACAAGGATAGGGGCAAGCAGAAGGCTCACTGATGGTGCTCTGTTACAAAAAAATGGATGATTTTGTTTTGTTTCCTTTTTTCTTAAAATAAACATGCTTTTATATATTTGTTGACTGGTACGTGCTAAGTAAAACTGAAGGCCTTTGAAAAATAAGGTAAATATATTAGACTGTTCTTCAAGAGGGTATTTATTAATAAATTGATAAAAGCTTTTAGGGAGAAACTGTACTAAGCTACGAATGGCTTTTCAGAATTCTACACTGACGTTTTTCTTGGTAATATTTTCCCCTCTCTCTTCTTTTCCTCTCCACGGTGCAGCAATTTATTCAAGAGCACCCCTATGTCTTTACTATCTTTGAGAGACATCTCACAAATAATCTGTGGAGGAGCACTGCTGGAGGTGGTTGCTCAAAGGCACAGTCCCTCCCGCTGTGTGTCCAGCATATGATATGCAGACTGGTGTCCCAGTTCAGGGTGCTCCATGCAGATGGAAGGGGAGCTGTGAAGCTGAGTTTTTGTCTTACCAATTTCCAGTCTAAACAGGGGAGCAGGGAGAAGTGCTCTAAGGGCTAGTGTGCTTAGCCTTGAGCAGAGGAAGAGGAAAGATGGTGAAGGAGAGCATTTTATCTCAGAGTGCAGATTTTGAGCTATTTATATTTACTTCAGGAGTGGATAAGTAAAAGGGCATGGTAAGACCCTAAAAAACTCTGCTCCAGGTGCTGTGATAATAAAACCCCAAACAGGATATGTGGCAAATACAGGGAAAAAACCCCTCCAAACCAGCAAACCACAAACTGGAGACAAAAAGAGATAGCAGCACACAGGACTCACATAGATAGCAGATTTTATGGACTAGAAAAGTCTTTGAAGGAAACACTAAAAAAAAAGAGGGGAAAAGAAAAAGAAACAAAACAGACCATGTTTGATTTCTAAGTCCCCTAAGCAGTAACCACATCCTCTCTCCCCAGCTGCTTTCCTTTAACTGCCCGGCCAGTGCAGCTCACATGGGCAGCGCTCGCCCTGGGAGTGAGAACCTGTCACTTGGCCGTGATGAGGAAACACTTCCTCCTGACCTTTCTCTTTGTGTGTTCCCATAATTTATGGCTGCAAAGTTTGTTCAGCTGTTAGGCTGGGGTCAGTGTACCACCTCAGTTATGTCTTAAATTTGGCGTACCAAGGACAGACCTGATGTATGCAAGCAGTCAGGAAAGTGAACACTGCCCTCTCCATCCACCCAGACAAGTGGTTTTGGGCATAAGATGAAGAAAAGCAGTCCTTAGAGCTGAGTTGTGTGTTAGCCTTGACAGGTACAGTGAGGGCCTATGAAAAGCTTTCTAATTGCCAAAACTGCTAAAGGCAATATGCCACAACATCCTCTCTGCTTTCCTGGAAATGTCTGGTGATGGAAAGGACTAGACCATGGCTGCAGGTGTAGTGAGTGATGGCAAATACTTTTAAGAGGAGGGTCTGACCCTAGGAAGGGAGGATCTGCTGGGAGCAGCATCCTCTAGGCAGCATCTGCTTACCCTGAAAGCTTAGCATCCTCCCTGGGAGAAGCACTGCTAGTGCTGGAGTTTGTATTTTTGGGACTGTCAGAGGTTTTATCCCAGGTATGAGAGAGATAAATCTCTCTGAGCTGTAAATCTTATACAGAAAATCCCACAAGGACAGGACCCTGCTTCCTTGGATTGAAACTAACGATTGCTCTAATCAGTAGAAGAAGCCACTGCCATTTTGTCACCTTGAAGGGGTCTTCAGCAAGTGGTGTTATTTTGCAGCTGAATTGTCTAAGATTCTTCTTTCATTTGTTCTGATGAGAACTGAACTGGCTACCCTACTGCAGCCAGCTTTTAAAGGGAGTTGCACAAATGCTTAGTAGTTAAACCAGAAAAATTGTTTGAAAGGTGATAAAATTAGGTGACATATTTGTTCCCAGAAATGCATGGGAACATCACACCTCAGAACATCTTTTAGGGAAAAACAATATAACCCCCTCCCCTTGTTTGTACTTTGCTTATTTTATTTTCTAACAAATTTTCTCTTTACCTCTTTGTAATTTTGCCTTTCCCCTTCTTTATTATAATATTTGGCCTGATTACTTCCTCAAATAAAACACAAATAAGCAAGAGATTTCCTCCGAGGTGTCAAGAAATTGACAAGATTGAAACAAAATCATCTAGGAACCATATGAAAAATCTAGGTATTTTCCAAGGTTGCCTCCATACATGTCAGTTTCTAAGTGTTAGTTTCAGGACTGCTGTTGTTAAAAGCAAATGTATTGGGCAATGTGCATGGAAAAACTACCACAATATATCTTTTTCCCTACCAAAATGAGAAGGAGGTGGTTACTGCAAATATCACAGAAGGAGCTTGCTGCTTATATGATACAAAAGATAACCAGCTGGGAAGCTGGAGCTTGGAGGGTGCAAGTGGCAGATCCAATTGATATGGCATCACGAAAAGCCAAATGCCTTCCTGAACAATAGCTTGTGCCTTGGTCGATGTCAGAGAGTTGCATTAGTATTAGCACTAGTGGGAAATATGTAGCTAATTTCTTTGTCTGGATTGAATCAAACCCTACAGAAGGCTGGGCTTTGAATCCAGAGAAAATGCTATTATTTTTAGGGGAGCGGGGTGCAGCTGACAGCATGAAAGCTTAGCAGTGTCCTTACAGGTTATCCAAGCATCTGAGAAAAAGGTGGCTGTCGTGCCCTCTGTACAGGGTAACCTTTGTCTCAGATGTGCTTTTGTTGAACAGTAATTGTGGATGAAACAAAAACAAACCTCTGCATTCTCCTCTCTCTATCTCTTGGTTCTGTTACATGCCCGAACAGGTAAAACAGTGCTTAGCAAGCTTGCTGCACTTTGATTTTGCTGCACTTATCCAGGATCTGAGAAAACACATATCAGTTTTGACTGCAAGGGTCAGTTGCATATTTCCGGGAATACTGCTGGGGTTTTAAGATGCAGCCTTTCCAATTGGGTCAAGCAAAAATATCTTCGATGGAGCAAATCATTCCCAGATACACCTGGGACTGGAATTTATTCACTGCAATTTAACGTTTTGAAAAAAGTGTGTGGGATACTAGTAAAATACTAGTTAAAAAATCAAGATGTGATCAAGCTTCGCAAATGAATAACATCCTGAAAACTTTGGCTTCTCACTGACTCACTCTTTTTTTTTTTTTTTAATGTAACAAGTTCCTCTTTGAAATTTGTAATAAAACCCACAAAACCCCACTAATATTTAGCCCTGCTGAATAATCTTCCCACATAAGAGGGGAATTTTTCATGTGGTTTTTCAATAGATACTCAGCCTGTTTTGTTTAAACACCTCTGCAAGTTTTTCTTTTAAGTATGAAGATTTTTCATGAGCTTGCAGGTGGTTTAGAAAAGACAGTGCTCTTCTTTTAGGATTTTTTTTTCTGTTCCAAGATAAAAAAGACTCTAGGATATTTTTTTAACTAGTTTTCTTGTAACTAAGAAGAGGTTTGTGTGAGAACTAAAGAACATCAAAAGCAAACAGAACCAGAACAGGATAATCCCCTCCCTTGCCTGGCTGGCAATGCTGTGCCTGATGCACCCCAGGACAGGGCTGGCCCTCCTGGCTGCCAAGGCACTGCTGACTCGTGTTCAATCTGCTATCGACAGGGACCCCCGGGGCCCTTTCCACTCTACTTCTGTCCAGCATCTCATTCCCCAGTCTGTCCATATATCCAGGGTTGCCCCATCCCAGATGCAGAATCCGGCCCTTGTTTTTGTTAAACTTCACATGGTTGGTGATTGCCCAGCCCTGAGATTAATTGAGGTCTCTGCAGTGCCCCTCCATTTTTAAGTATCATTGTAAAACTTATTGTACCTTTGAGTGCTATGTCCAAGTCATTTATGAAGGTGTTGAAGAGCACAGGGCCTGAGGAGCCCCACCAGTGACAGGTCCCCCGTCTGATGTCACCCCATTCACTGTAACCCTTTGTGCCTGACCCGTGACCTGCTCACCCATCACATGACGTGCTTGTCCAGCTGTGGGCTGGACATTTTCTCCAGAAGGATCCTGAGAGAGACAGCATCGAAAGCTTTACTGAAATGCAAAAATATTTCATCAACTGGCTTCCCTTGATCAGCTAGGTGGGTTACCTTGTCATAAAAGCACAGTGAATTGTCAAGCAAGACCTTCCTCTCATGAAGCCATGCTGGCTGTAACTAATCACTGCGTTGTCTTTCAGGTGTTTTTCAATAGCTGCCAGAATTATCTACTCCATAATTTTACCAGCTACTGAAGTGAGACTGTTCTCCTTACGCTGAAGCTTTTCTGGCAGCTTCAGTCCTGTCACCAGAGATTTTTAAACTGGTCTTTTTTGTGTTCACTGTGACCAAGACAGTCAACAATCAGCATTTCACTCATGAGACCTTTTCTATTAAGAAGGAGCAAATCAATTAGGGCAGCTTTCCTGGTTGGCTCCCTTCGCACCTGTACCCTGAAGTTATCACGTGTTTTAGAAATGTTACCACATGTTTTAGAAATCTTCTGGACCTGTTTGTACCAGCTGTGTGGTGCTCTGGTTTAACATATGGCCAGCTGAAGTGCCTCATAAGGACAAGAGCAACTGATTTAGAGGCAACCTTTAGTTCCTTAAAGAATAATTCAGTTCCTTAAGGAATAATAAGGTGGTGTTGTCTTGGCAGGGTGGCCAGTAAACTCCCCCTTTACTGTCCTGCTTGGTGTCTATGGATGTGCACTCACATTTTTATGCAGCCTGGAGATTCAATTCACCTTCAGTAACACTTAGGATATGTTTCTCAGCACAAAAAAATATTATTTGTACAGTTCCTTTTCAAAGGAAAGGCCCTGGCAAAAGTACACAAACTTTGATCAATCTGTGAATTGCTGTGTGTTTTTGGAAGGGGCCCTATAAAAATAATGTTTACAGAGTGGTCAGGGTTTCTGTATGCTCTTTATTTTATGCTTTTTAGGTTTTGGGGAACTATTTTTCTCTTTTTTTTTTTTTAGTTTTTAGATTTTTGATGGACTGAATCAGTTTCATATGCGATCAATGGTCCCAGGAAAAAGAGTCATCCTTATAACCTGCACCCCAGGTCCTTAACCCTTAATGAAGAAACTACAAAACTGAGCAGTATCAGAGCAGTAAAGGCCTGTTATGCCTCAGCTCTTGTAAGTGCTCAGATCCTCATTCCTAAGGCAAATTAAAGGGAACTTCATACAGCAGGCAGGATAATGTAACAATGTAATTTAGACATTTCCCAGGACCTCTGCCTTCCCCCCTAGCACTTAGAAAGGGAGCAGATTTCAGGTGACATGGCACCTCCCATGTGAAGGAGTAAGGGAAGAGAGGTTATGGGATTTCTGTGCTCACTGCTCTGTGCAAATACTCTGTCCTTCTTGACTGGTCTTCCTATTATACCTTCCTTTTGTTTAAACATACCTAGTTTTATTTAAATTCTACTCCTTCCTTTGCTGGAAAGTGCCATCCAGCTGGAGCAGATCAGGTGTATGGACGTACACCACTTGGCCAAAACTGTGGTCAAGTCCTGCATTCTGCTACACAGTTTGGTCTGTTAGAAGATGAGGATTGCTTTGGTCCCTTTCCAGATGTCTTCATGCCACAGCCACTTGCAGAGCTGTGAGCCAGCATCTTTAACAGGAACAGTGGAAGATTAAACAGGGTTAAACAAAATCAATAGTGCATGCTGCATAAAGACAGTGACATCTGCAGAGCCTGATTGATTTCAAGCAGTGTATTCACATTTCTGCAAGCACTGTGGTCAGTCAAGTGTGTTTTTCTCTGCGGTGCTGTGCTTATACATAGCTCTTCTCCTTGTGTCCCTCACCAAGTGCCATTCAGAAGAACAAGTGTTGGCACATTGCTCCAGGATTGTATTAGTGCCTAGCAATGGCAGATGCCCACCACCAGCTTGCTCCTGTGTCTGATCAACATGACTCCAGGCAAGTATAAGAGATGCCTGTAAAAGAAAGCAGTTGCATTAAGAAATATACATAGCTACTTCAAGGCTTAGAATACTGTCAGAGAATGAAGCACTTGTTCTTTTAACAAATTAGCTGAAAAAGTATTTTCTGCCAAGATTCTAATTGCAGGCTTTTGCTTCATAGTCTGTAGGGCCCTGAAATGTTAGCTGGCATTTTGCCATGGTCTTGAAGTGTGACTTGTCCTTATTAATTCAGTGTTTGAGGACAAGAAAGTGGGATTTCTTGGATTCACAGATCACCGGAAGAAAATAATACTTTGCTCTGAAAATTGAAAGGAGTCTTGGTCTTCTGGGAGTTGCCTTTAGGGTGTTGTATGTTTGCAGATGTACAGCTTGAGGAATTTCCCTTCTTTGTAGTTAGTAGGATAATAAACTTTTCAATGACCTGTATTAGTAAACCCTCAAAGGTGTTTCTTACAAAAAAATGTTCCATTGATCAGCATCTTCAAAGACAAGAAATTCAAAGATTATGACTGACTCTGTTCTTGAATGAATCATTTGCTGAAAGTTTGAAGTATAATGCAATTCCAGCTATCATATTGTAATACTTAATTCCAGGGGCTAACTCATTACCTTTAATCAGACAGAGTCAAATCTTGCTCTTTCAAAAAGTTCCATTTATGTTGCTGGATCCTTGGCTTGGGCACATCAAAGAACACCTGTGGCAAAGGAGAAGGGACCTTGTCTGCTTTTTGCCTTTAGAAGCAGTCAGTAAAGGTTAAGCAAAACTAAATCATAAAGTATGCCTGGCATTTCTGAGGACTGATCCCTAAGTGTTTATTCTTATGGGTGCATTCTACCACTGTAATTCTTTTCATTACAAATTAAGTAATGCAGTATTAATAAATACCTGGTTAAGACTATCCAAGTCTTTAAATTGTAAATCCTGTCACAGTTACTGAATTTTTCTTGAAGGGTTTGGTTGATTCCTCCTCCTTATGCTTAAAGGTAAAATTGGTGCTTTCAGACTTTAAGCATAATACAATTGTGGAGCAACTCAGAAGTTAGGTTACATCCATATGTAAGTAGGGCTTTCACAATGGCACCTGAGCTTTTTATTTGTTTTTTTCAGGCTCTATGGAGGCTTTCTGCAGACCCATATTAAATGCACAAACCAGAGGTTACTCCTACTAAGAAAGGAATGAGTGCAAAAGGAAGCCACGTTTTGTAGGGTAGGGAGAGAAGACTTATCCCATGTTAAAGTTAATACTTCAAAAGGTTGAAGTGCTATCCAAATGAAGAAAATGAAAAGGATCATAAACCCTGGCAGGTTGAGTGTATAAATACAATTATCTGTTCAAAAACGAGTTTGAGAAACAGTTAACAGAATAATAAATCTCTCTTCAAAAGCTTCAAGGACAGGAACCATGCCAGAGAGTTTGTAGGGCCAAATAGATAATACAGGTATCAAAGGATGACTTAGGAAAGACAAAGCTGTTGCAGAACAAGTAAATAAAGCTTTTTAGGGTAGAAGAAGGCAGGGAGATTCCCATCTTGGAGCTTTTCTTTGTGACAGGTTCTTCAGATGACCATTCCAAAATTAAAAGTATGGAGCAATAAATGAAGAGTAACACAGTGCTAGAAGCAGATGGCATTGACTTAAGAGTTTTGGAGGTATTTGGAGGTGAAACATCTCAATGATTAACACTGCTGTGTAACCACTTGCTTTGCACTGCTTTGATATCTGGTAAATGTAACATCAGACTTTAAAAATTCCAGCATTCCAGCTGGGGTCCCAGGGAGGTAGGGGCATGTAAGAGTAATGTCCATAGCAGAAAAACTGGTAGAAATGGTAAGAAAAAAATGGAAAACGTAAAGACAGACAAATGTTAAATATTTTGCAAAGAGTTAATACTAACTTGTGCAAAGGGAAGTCCTACCTCAATAACCTATGTGTTCTTTGAAGTGATTTGCCAAAACATGTTAGCTATGACAGATCTTTTGAGATGAGCTGCCCAGGTTTCTGAAAGGCTTTTGGCAAGATTCCTTCACCAAGGCCTTTGAATTGCACTAGATAAACAGTCTAGATGTACAAGGGAAGGCACAGATAAAAAATAAGCTGAAAGGTAGTAACTGTGCTGGGGAGGCACAGAATGGTGAACTTTCCTGCTGGTGCAAGCACAGCAATGGAACTCCATGAGGAGTCTGTGCTAGGATCTGGGATGCCTATGTTCCGTGGTATTCATGACCATCCATAATAAAATAATGACCACAAGTGGGAAGATGATATACTGCCACATAAAATTCTGAACTAACATAGTTCTGATACTTCTGTGTTAAAGTAGGCTCTTCTCCATTGCCTGTCCAGGGGATTTTACCTGCTGACGTAAGTGCCTAATTAAAGGTCTAAAAGAAAGATATTCACTAGACTTCTCAATATAAGGTTTTGAATGCTGCGTGCCTTAAAGATGAACAGTGGTAATTCATGAGTCTTAAAAAGGCTCCTTGATTCTCCGTGTAAATATTTTCTTAGAATGAGAGGCACATCTATCCCTTTATCTCTGGACGACTAACCGATGTATCTAAAGGAGACTCTCTTGACAGGTTACTGATGTATTGCGTATCACACTATTTTGTCAGCAGTCAGGTGGAGTAATTTTAGTCTACTCTATATGTACAGATTCATAGTTTTACATTAATTGATAATGAAGGACTTTATGAAGCCCTCAGCTGTGTCGCTTTCATACCGAAGACTGACGCATGAGTCACAGTGCTTTCCAGTGGGAACTTTGGTAGCTAAAGTTCTGTTTTTCTTCCAAGGAATCTGCTTGACTCATTTCAGGTGTCTGCAGTGTCAGATTGTCTTGCTTGTTGTTTGATTCAGTTTTTCGTTCTACTCTCAATCCTTGCTGGTGGGATATTTTTTCTCCAGTTCCCTCTATCATGCTGCAAAAAATACTCTACTGGACTGTGATGTAATTTCTTGTTATTTTAGAGAGAGAGGTGAGGAACAATTGTTTTTGAGATTACAGACTCTGCACAGCACCCCGAGGAGACCTGGGCTGGCAGGTCCAAGACAAGGGCAGCGATGACTGAAGTTAGCCCATACTGTTCAGCTTGCAATACCCTGGCCTTCAGTGAGTGCTTTTTACTTCTTTAGGATGTTTTTTTCCAGAGGTGAGGTTAATTTTGTATGTGTCCTCTTACCTTCACAAAGTTCCATAGGTGCATTATCAAAATACAGTTCTTGTGCTTTATTCGTGACATTATTGGTCCTTGCAAAATTTTATGAGACATTTGTTACCATGCTAGATTTTCAAACGGAGAGGAATCTATCTGTGATGAACACACAGAGTATGCAAGGGATGGCACTGTAACAAGTTTTTTTTTTTTTTGTTTTCTGAAATAATATTAGTGGATATCAGTGTGGAAAATCATGAAGCTGAATAACATTTAAGAATTTTCAACTGAGTTGTGAAAAACCTAAAGACGGCAGGCTACTCTAAAGCAACAACAAAGGTATCAGTGGAATTGAAACCATAAACTCCACTGAGTTTGTTTGTGTGTAGATATTAAATCACACACAATTACATAACAGTGGCAGTGTTATTTACAAAATTGTAGCTGCATTTGGAACAGATGTTGCATTTGAAGTAAATTGTTTAACAGAACAAACTGTCCCTGCAAAGCCACAAATATTAATACTGTAATGATGTTCTAATTGGATAAACTATTGCATATAGATGACACACAACCACTGCACCAGATACACTCTGGCTTTCTGTCAGTAACACAGGGCATGAAGAAGCTGAATAGCACTCATAAATTTTCCTATGGAAGCTTTCTTTCTATAAAAAAAACCAGTTTGCAACTTGATAAAACTCCAAGGTATTTGTAGTGGAATATAGTTAGTAGGCTTCTTTGGAATCTAAGTTCTGTTCCTATTTCTGCCACAGACTATTTCACAAGACCATAGCTGACTTTTTAAAAATTCCTCCTGCCAATCTAATCTGAGGACCACTGAAACAAAATGGAGCTTCTGACGTCACATTGTTGAATGTTTAAATCAGTACTGTCCACTTTTGAACATCTCAGCTGTAGTGTCTGTGCATGACTTCTTTATTTGAAAAACTAATTGCAATATTCACATTCTCTACTCCAGATCTCTGTCTGTCTCTCTCTCTCTCTCTCTCTCTTTCCCTCTCTTTCTATCCTACAGAGTTCAGGAGGTCTTAAAAAAGGCCCATAACAATCTAAGTCCTCTCGAAGTTTGCTCCTTCTTTTACTTAGATAGTGTAAAACTGTGTATTTAATTCCCATGAGGATCTAGTTGCAGGGCTAGGGACAGATTTTACAGTGTTGTGTGTCGCAAAGGGTCTTGAGTGGCACTGCAAGACTGTTGCATGGGTCTTTAAAAATAATGGCAACAGTCAAGGAGTAATTCTCAAGTGGTTGCTATTTGCTGCTGTACAAATGACTGACACTTATCTTTGATACTCACTTTACGTTCATTTCACTACTAGAGGGACAATAACTCATCTATGAGGGAAATATTGTGATATTTAAGTAATGGAGAGGATGTCTTCTGATTCACCTTTCCAAAAATTGTTAGCAGTTTTGATAGGAAGAACTTAAATTACTTTGATGCATGATGTTACAATGAGTCACTAAACAGCAGCCTCAGGAAATCATGGGGAAGAGTGATTTGGTAGTGACATAATTATGGGAACTGTTTGGCAGAGAGAGTTGTTTGTACCAGTGGTAAAAATGCAAATCTGAAGAAATGAGAGAGGCAAATAGCCATGAAAAGAAAGGGAAAAAAATTATCCATCCTCTAAAAGAATTTTTACCAACTGACAAAGGTTTGCAGTATAGTTGGAATTTGTTTTACATTCAGCTTTTCTGCTATTAGATTTTTATTTATTTCACCTGGGATTTAAAATGTATTTTTTTACTGTGTGGAGTCAGACAAATATGTGAGTACAGGTATGGAAGAGATGGAAAGATCATGTTAGCTGACATTCTGACAAAGAGCTCAGCAGCTTAATTGGAAAAATGTTATGCAAAACACTGTGTCATATCTTTGACTCTCATTAGTGAGACCAGAGGATATTTGTTTACAGCTCAGATTGCTCTTGCCTGCCTCTGTAACAATTCTGAACAGACATTTGGAAACATATTTTCTTCTTTGTGGCTATGTGGTTGTTAAATTAATCAAACCTAAGACAAAAGTTTTCAAACCGGATGGCCTTAGATGAGGCATTTAAATGTAGTAGACTAGTCTTTAAGGTGGAGAAGCCTGAGTAGGTCTTGCTAAGGTCATTTAAAACATTTAAAACATCACTGCTCCTAGCTGCTCTCCACACCTTTTCAAGTACTGTTTGCCACCTCCCCCGCAATGGTATCAGATAAAGTGTGCAGCTGTTTTAAACTTCAAGAGTACTGTAGCTGCACATCTACATCAACAGCTTAAATGAACATGCTGCAAACTGGAATGGTTAAAATATGAACAAAATATCCTGATTTTTCTACTCTTCCTATGGGAATAGTAGCAAAATCACCTTAGCCTAGTGTAGTGTATCAGTGCAGTTAAATGCACTGAATGTTTCCCTGTTTACACTGCTAGAACTGCAACAGAACTGTCTCCATGAGAGAGGTCAGCCTGCAAATGTGTGCTGCTGTTTATGGTGATTCCAGGAGCTGGAAGGTGCCTGTGGAGCCTCCAGAGCGTGCAGCACCAGACCAACATGTCCCTGAGGGTACTGCTCCTTTTGCCTGTGTGTCCCTGGGCTTGTGTTGTGGCCCAGGATGCTGCTTCTCTACCTGTCTAGAGACTTAAGGACTTCATGTAGCTGGCATGAGACCAGGGGGAGACTGGGCCATCTGGACAGAATAAATGAATTCCAACTTGTGTAGGATAGTGAGGTCAGGGGACATATCTTTCACTTGCCATGTTGAGTGTGGGAGTTTTACATATGTTAATATGGCTCTGTTCGAGCTGCTGCATGTACTGTGGACATCAATGTTCAGAAAATTATGATAAGAAACATCTTATTGGCCAGTTAGTAAGTTCCTGTCCTATATGGCTTCTGCCTCTAGAAAGTGCCACAGAAATGAGAGAGATGGAACACTATATGACCGATAATACTAACATCGCATGATAGATATTAAAATGATAATGGGAGGGAAAAAGGTTATTTTATGATAGCTTGTCCTTTATGTATTCCTTTGTGTTTGATTTTCATTAATTGAGAAGTTTCATGTGATAAAAAAGCTCTGCGGGGAATTAAGAAAATAAAAAGCAATGTAGAGACTTGTGTTCTTGCCAGGTGTCTGCGCACTGCTCCTTGGTGATGATGCCAGAGTACTTTCCGAACAACTAGCTGAGCTAGTTGTTTTCTATTTCTGAGAAAAGAATGTTGGTGAAACAAGTCTTATTATAAAAGATGCTTGTTTCTCAAAAGTACATTACTGATCAAATGTGAATGAAGCATAGGAAAGGGTAGCCTGAGTTCCATCCTTCTAACCATAAAGAACTTCCAGGAAAAGATACCAGGTCCTATTTGTTGACAGAGAGCCCCAGGCTGCAGTTTCACCTATAGGTTAGGGTTACACCGAAGCAGTTGTTACTGACCTCTCATCAGTGTTAGAAAAACAGTATAGCACCAGAGCAGATGAGGTCAAATATGTGTATCAGCTAGATCCCACCCATTCAAATTCCTCATTCTTTTGTCTGTGAATTTGAGTGAAGGTTCCTTCATATATGAAAATACTTGTTTCTTGCTCTCTGGCTAAGTTCCCCATCAATAAATAGTAACATCCTGGAAGTGTAGGAAAGTGAAATTTTCACGTGCCTTTGCCAACTCTTGATAATTTAACACAGCTGAATTCATTGTGCTCTCACACAAAGAAGTTCTGAATCTAAACAGCAATGCTAAGAGTCTTTTTTCAACTACTATAGCATTGCAATGAATTTAATGACTTACTCGTTTTAATAAAACATGTGAATAAATAACTATTACATCCAATGCAAATGACTCAATCAGAGAGCAACATTTTCTCTACTAGTGTTTCATCAGATTTCTAATGAGAGCTGGGTATTTAAATGATGATTTTCTGTAACACCTTCCTGAGGAAGGCAAAGGACAACTAATTTTCAGATTCAGTGATTAACTGCAGCAGGGCACACCGAAAAACTACATCCTGCCAAACAGTGACGCAAGATTTGCATGAATTTGCAGCTCATATGACAGTCAGAACCCAACTGTAGGAAATTTGAAATCTGAGAAGGGGAATAGGAAGATTGGTTTGTTATTGTAAACCTATCTAAAGGCTATCTGTCTGTTCTCCCTTCTCCTGTGCCCTCCTGCATGTACACACACACAGAAGACATTTGACAGTATGATCAAATAGCAGTTTGTGGACTACCTTGCCATGCTGTTCTGATCACCACATTCCTGTCCAGTTGCCTTACAGACTTACTGAAAGCCTTTCCAGCCCTGTTAGCTAACAAGTGAAATGAGTAACATGTATCTGGCTCATCTCTGCTCTGTGGACTTAAGCATGTCCAGCCTGGGTGAAGCTAGAAATACCTTCTCAGATGCCTAAGGGGGAAATGGAAGGACACTCCTTGGAGCCAAAGTGCTCCAAGGAGCAGCAGTGGTTGAGGATCACATTTTCTTTGCAACATGGAGGATGTTTGATGTTGTGCGGTGGGACTGAACCCTGAATGGCTCAACCCTTCAAGGTGCCTGCGGCATCTTACCTTCTCTTGGGGTTACATGACATCACCATCAGAATTTTGTCAAAACCATTGCTGAAGACAAAGCCAGAAACTGGAATCATAGTAGATAGGACTTCAGAGTTGAATTATTTAAGTAATTCCCAAAGGTTTTTAAACTTGGATTGCCCACTTTAACTCTCTCTAAGACTGATTTTAACACATTTATGCAAGCAGAGTGATCTTAATTCAGTATATAGTCCCTTTGAGTCAGAGGTTTTTCAGGAAGCTTACTATAATGGTATTGCAGATTATTTTTGGTGTCAAGGTTCATCCCTATCAAGGTGTTTATGGGAATTATAAGAGGCTGGCTGCCTGCAACAATGAAATGAGGACCTCAGTGCACCCTGTTGCTTGGTCTATGTCCTTTGTTAAAGGCTGCTGAGAATTAAGGGTGCATCGGGCAGGACCGTGGCTTTGTGTTTGAGGATGTCTGTCTGCTGCCCAGCAGGCTGGATCTGAGTGTGCATGCTTATTATGGTGGATTCCTTAATGAACAGAGGTCTATTTTTGTGTCTGTAGTATGCCAGTGTTCCAGCCCAGTTTTGGGGAATCCAGGTCCTTATTGCTAAAATACTGACAGCAGTAACAGGGTTTCTCTGGAACCCCTCAGTAATTTGTTGGCAGTTAAAATTTTCAGTGAGAGACATTCACCCATCTCTACAAGATGACATGTGGTTCACAGACTGTCTTTTGTAGAAGGGCTAAATATGTTTCCATCTCAGACCATAGACACATACTTGGAGAATAAAAGAGATGCCTTTTACACTCTCAGTGTTTCTAGCCAATTTGAGAAATTATGCCTTGGGCCTTTGCTATGCTGACATAAAGTGTCCTTTTTTAATTTCATTCCTTGATACCTTAATGCAATAAAAGACATGTTGCACTTTTGGCTGGCCTGTTACTATACAGACAGCAAGTATGTATTATCTCGCTAGCTGACAGTCTGGAGGATTCAGAGGGAGCAGGCTTCCTGATTCACTCTCAGGGATTTAAACATATTACATCTTCAAAGTTTAACAGTAGGTGTTCATCACACGAAAATTTAATGGATTTGAGCTTTACTCTGTGTTGTGTAACAGGTAAAATTAAAGTTCAGGGCTTATCTAGAGGTTTGGCTCGGAAAGAGATTCATTAGAAAAGCTTGTTTACATAATTGAGGCTTCCAGGACTAACTTCCCTGTAAATACAGTGTGATCAGAAAGCTCTCCGGCTCAGGAATGGCTGCTTTCCAATCCCACTCCACAGTGTGGAGTGCCAGTACTCTGTCCTTCGGCTCTGGCTTAATGCACTGGGGGCATCAGAGGTCAAAAGAAGAAAAGGCCAGTTGGGGGAGAGCTGGATTTTAGCGGGTGGACATAGGGGCTGGGATTTCATTCCCTCCATGCAGTCATCCCGTGCTATCTGACATGCTAATGAGCCTTGTCTGGGGGCCTCCCAGTTGCTCCCAGAAGGGCACAGAGGTCTTGCACCATCTGTCAGCCTATTCAGACGTCTCAGAGAGCCCCGGAAGCCTAAAAAATTATTAGGTAACTATGTTTCTGTAACAAGACCCAGAGTGTGTAAGGTGCCTTCTGGAGTTTAAAAGTCTAACATGTCCCTGTTTACAAAGAGCCACAAAAAGTTGGCAACTTGTGCAGTTGAACCTAGATAATGTCTGTACTGTATTTTTTATGCATGAATACAAACTTGCTGCATGCACACATGCTCATGTGCCATTTAAGGGTAGCACATAATGAATGCTTGTCACAGGCGCAGTAGTTTTTGACACTTAAAACCAATTTTCCATGATAAAATACATCCCAAACTAATGAAGTACTTTCAGTACACAACACTTCTAATGAAATACTTCATTACTGTAAATACTTCATAACTTTCAAATACAAATGAATGCAGCATTTTTCCTCCATGGCTGAGAAAATGTTGACCTTTGAAATCTTTGAATTTTTTTTTACCTCTCTTCCTCTCACTCCCTCTTTTTTCTTCTACGACAATACAATTTTGCAAAGTGCGTTTCGTAGCAGTTTGGAAACCAGTTTATCTTTTTAAGGCCAACAGAATGAGGGAACTCCTTTGCAGATTTCCTGTGTCTTAATGGTAGGAATGGAGTTATGAAAGACCTTACAACCCATGATCACCAGTAAAATCTCTTTCATTCTCCTCAGACCTTTTGCATCAAATCTGAATGTCACAAAATGCAACACTTTTGGGAAAAATTATGGGAAACAGCTGGCAGCAGTGATTTCTGCTGTAAGTTAACAAATACACAAAGTCCTGTGAAACCTCATGAAGATATGCAAAACATTAATAGGTTAAAATGGGTTGTAATAAAAGAACCTGCAAGATACCTTGCCCAGTGATCAGTCACTATCCAGGTACTGTGCAGGAACAATGAATTATTAGCTCTGAAGCAGAGCTGAAAAACCTTCTCTGTGAGGTCTTATATGTCTTTTTCTTCTACAGCCTGCATCGTTCCTCACCAATGCTTTTCTCCTTACCTTTTAATTCTGACAAAAGAAAAGCTGACAGAATGAGAACTTTACAAATGTACCATGATGCACAGTTATTTTCCTCCCAGTACATGACATATATGACTGGGGTACTAAATCCCACCTGCCTTTAGACTGTATCTTACCAGACCCCATTGCCAGGCTGAGAATTACTGAGAATTTATCATTAAGAGACTCCTGAAGAAAATGGCCATCCTGCTCTATAGAACTTGGTGCTGATTATGAATGTGAAAAGGATTTTATTCAAATGAATTGGTTTTTTTAAAGAAGGGTGTTCAGATTCATTACACTTCTGATACTTTTGTCTGTTAGTTGCATCAAATTACAGAATTTGCTAGCGTTAGCCAATGTCACATGTCATGCCTTTTAATTGTTTTTAGATGGGTAAGTGGATTGGTTCAGCTCATTTAACCTGCTGAACTTCTCTTGCTGCTTATGAGGAGACAGGGGCCTAAGCTTTGTGGAAGAAGATACCTCAAGCATACCTGCTCACTCTATCTTCTGATGTGTTAACAGCAGAAAGAGTCACTGTATAAAGCTTGGGTATAGAATTATAATCATGTAATTTGCCGTAGAGTGCTTGGCTTTCTAAGGGATCAAAATATTTAATTTCAGCTAAGAAAATGAAGAAGTCTGAAGTGACTAGCCTTTGAAAATCAAGCCATTTGTTCCAGTTTCAAATGCTGTTAATATTATTCCATGCTAATGACATTTCTTCTTTAACCACCTGTTAGAAGAGCCAGAAATACACATGGCATTTTAATTTGATGCAAACACTATTAATGGGCCTCATTGTTCCAAAATGGATGATTTCTGCTTTATCAGCTAGCCTGCAGAGAACCACTGAGCAGTGTTGCAAAGGTACAACTGGGAATGCAGTTTCCTTGGCACATCCAAAATTAACACTTTAATTAAAACTTTAATGTTTTCTGCTTCTCTAAACTGCCATGGTTTTATGACCCAGCATTTTCTTTTAAAACAGGTGAAAATAGGACAGTCAGACAAAGGTATCTAACTAATCATCATGAATTTTTACTCAGTATAACATTATGCATGATTGATGTGAAAATGATGGCTTAAAGGATTTCTTTTTAGAGAGAAGTGTGGATATCAAAGTAAAGAGCATTTCCAAAGAGTTTCCAGCTCTTTTGTCCCTAGGAAGAAATCTTTGCACTCTCAGGGGCATCCCAGCTTTGCTGAAAAGGGGATGTCTGCACCTACCCAGTGCCGGAGAAATTATGAGAGTGCCTCAGCCATCTGCAGGATGCCGTATAAAGATTATTACATTAGTAAAGAAGGGAGGAAATCCTGACTGGAGGAAGGGAAAAAAAAGAAGTAGAAAAGAAGCCCAGGCTTCACTGCTGCAAGATCTGAGTTGTCACATGTGTTCTCACTGACAGGGCCTGAATTGACTTTGTGCCTTGGCATGGAGAGAACCTTTGGCCACATGGTTCCATAACGTTTCAAGACTTTTTAGTCCCTGAATTCAATGTTGAAGGAATATTTATTTTTCTTCCTCGTAGCATAGTAGTGAATAAGTTGATATCATTGGTTCTCAGTTTTATGTAGAAGCTATAGATTTTATACGTCATCATCTTTTATTCATTTCAAGCAACTGAAAATAGCACGTGACAAGTATTCTTTGAATGATTGGTTCAAAAGGAAGATGCTCATACCTTTGGTACATGCTGACTAGGGAAATCCAAGAGGATGTGTGCTATGGTTTGTTTTTTGGCATAAAAGGCATACTGCTACTAGGGGACGGAGGAAGTATAGGAAGTCAAAAGGCAACATGTAACATGCACATATTTGAGAGCTCACTGGTTTCGATTCCTCCCATTTGCATTTTACTTCTAGATTATAGCAGATATAAAACATCCCAGAAAAGTAGCACGCAGTTTTTTTATCATTTCCACTGCCCCCCAAATTTAGGACTTCCAGAGGAACAGGTGGCAGGGAGATGTGTCAGGATGGCTGCCATGACAACTACGTTTACCTAGTTCAGACTGCAGCCAAGAGAAGCAGTTCTTCTTGTGTGCCACAGGCTGAGGCATGGCCATCAAATCCAGCGTGCCAGGGCACCACTGCAGGGCATGAGCAAGGGGGAATTTTGCTCACTCAGCCTTGCATAGCGCAGGAGTTGTGGGAGGAGGGGCACTCTCTCTGCAGTGGCCAGCACATATCTGCACCACAAAATCCAGGGGCTGCCCAAGAGCCAACAAGATCTTCTCATCTGGCCTTGGGATTTGCAAGATGCATTGGGGCTCTGCTCCCACCTCCCCTAGGCTCCTTGTGGTAGGACCGAGGGGACATGATGCTCCCTTCCAGTGCTGCTGTGTTTAAATTAGCCTCACTAAGGAGGTGAGGTGACTTCTGTGGGGGCTCGCTGCCTTTTGAACAGCACATGGCAGGTTCATGTTTGCGTTTGATTTGGAACTTGATGCTACTTATTAATCTGCAAAATAAATCTCAACCTGGTGTAGGGTTACACTCAGCATATTATGAAATATGCTATTTTATGACATTCAAAACATACAGATTTTTCATTAAGATACCTGTTACATTAGATAAAGAACTATTTTTGTTTCAATGAGTTACATATATTTCACCTGCCATTTCGTGCTTGTTCAGTGCCTTTTCCCAGTATAGAATGAGGTGCAGATATACAGCACCTCCTGAGACTCTTAAAGAAGCATTAAAATACATAAAAATAAGAGCTCCTAGGGGGAGAAACAAAGAATCATCCTGCATTCAGCTCTCCCCTTGATTTTCTTTTAAGGGGTCTTTGCTGTTCATAAGATTTCTCTGTAATGAACTATCAGGGCTAGATTCCACTTGTCTGTGAAGATGCCTAAATGAGAACATGATTTTAATAATTCTGATGAAGATTGAAATGCATTTCTTCCCTCTGATCTACTTGATCTCAATTGTCAAAGTGACAGCAAGTATTTCTGAAAGGATTTTAGTGGGTTTCACCTGCAAGACAAGTGATACCTCAGCTGAGACCATTTATGTTTGCGAGAAGGGAGTGGTTCACGTCAGACAGAAATGTGGATATGAGTAAGGCAGATAGAGAGCTTTGCCAAGCCAGGACAAGAACAGTGGTGAGTGCCACATGCCAGCCTTATGCGCTGTTGCACCATCTTAGGTGCTGGCGGCTGTCTCCCTGCTCATGGCATGACTGGAACAGCAATAGTTTGTTGGCTGTCACTCAATGAGACTGTGCTTTTATCACTAGCCAGGCCATAAGGCCAGAAATAACTTTAAAAATCCCTTGCACAGTGGTGTCAATACTCATCCATTTTGGTGGTGCCACATCACAGGGAATACAAACCTAATGGGCTTGCAGCATTCTCCTCCTGTCCTGAATGGAGAGAAACCTTTTGCCTTGCTAGCTGTGTGGCTCCCGCAGGAAATGACAAGAAAGGCACGGAAAATGTAATTTTCACAGTTACATTTTGCATATGGAGTGCAGGCACCATCTCTGTTTGTACGAGCCTGCTCTGCCGCACACTGTTTCCTCTGAGGAGGAGGCAGGACGAGCAGTGAGCCAGCTTTTGGAGTCATGTGCACCAGGTCAACAGCTCTCCAGGGCTTCTATAAACATGGGCACTTGGGCCATTGCCATCCCTGTTTGGCCTCTCTAGCAAAGCTTCCTGACTTTGCAGGACGCAGGGGGTCAGATTGCTTTGAGTGCTTGTGCAACTCAAGGAAAGCACCTGAGTTAGACATGCAGGCTGTTGTAACTTTGAAATCAGCTGACGTCTTCCTCCAGACTCTTCACACACAACTTTTCTCTCTAATAGGCAGTGATATTAAGTAAGGAAAACAAGTGGTTACAGACCAGCCCAAGAGACCAACTCCAGATGAGCCTGGAATTGTTCCTACTTAAGTTCCCAGTCTTAGTGCTTGCACTGATTTCCGTGGGAGCACTTAGATCTGACCGGTACAAGGGAAAAATTGCTAATGTTATATTAATTTCCTTTTGGCTTAACCCTTTGAGCCTAAAAAACAAACAGGCAAACAAACGAACAATCCCCAAAAACCCCACACCAGAAAAAAAGGTAGTGGGAATATTTAGACTCCAAGGGTAAATTTAAATTTTTCTCTGCATGCTGGTAAAAAGGAGTTCTCTTTGGGGATATAGAGCCAGAAAACATTCAGACGATGTTATCAAAGAGAGTGGCTTGGGGAAACTCACCTGCCACGTTTGATGTTACTTGTCAAACATGGAGTGGCCCGTTTGAAGTGCCAGGAAATAGGGAAAAGCGTGATGTGACTGACAGGGGCTGCAACCTGATGCCTGCAGACCTGCAGGAACAGAGACCAGCACCTGCCTGCTCTACCCTACCCTGGCTTCCCATATGGTCAGAAATTGCCACAGAAGACTTCCCAGAAAAGGCTGCTCTGGAATTCACGGCTGGAAGGGTGAATCCTGGAGAAGTGTTATTTCTGATTCAAAGCACCAGGGGGTGCTGAAAAAAAAATTTCTCTGTAGGGCTGAGGGAGAGAAAGTGTGTAGGGGAAATCTCTGACAATTCACTGCCTCTGACTGCGTGTGCATTTAGGGAAAGCAAAACACCAAACTAATCCATCTCCCTGATTTCTGCAAGAATTTCTGCCAAACAGGTGTCAGAAAAGGCTCCTGTACTATAAATGTGACACAGCTACTAGCTGACATCTGCTGCAGTAAATTAGGGTTGTATTCAAAGTGCAGGCATGCACTAATTTGAAATCAAATCTTTGAAAGCTTGGAGCCTACACACCTGTGATTGGTTTGACTCTAGGTCATGAAATTTAGGGTACAGGATTTCTTTTCTTAATGCCATACCTAAAATCATTGCTGATATACTGTGTGGAGGAGTATGTCTCTGAGTCTTAATTTTTATTGTTTACAAGGTACTTAAATGAGATCATATAATGTGGCATATGTGGCTGCTTGCTTTACACTAGGAACTTCAGATAATTTAGGGTCATGCAAATATTTCTTAATAATCCTTGCAAAGGGAAGCAGTGGCATTTTTAGTTTTTAGATAAAAAGACGTAAGGCCTACTTATTTCCTTTCTCATTTTTAATGTTCATGAGTACTTGCTTAACCCGTGCAGAAGGTATCTTTTCAGTTTCTTTTTTTTTTTTACTTTTCTTTTGAATAGGAACTTCCTTGTTCCTGAAATTATGTACTATTTCTAAAACATTCTAAATCAAGATTTCTAAAACAACTCCTGAGAATAAAGCTAATCTATAGAGTTGTGAGAGGCAAATTTGGAAGGAGGAGACAGAGATATATTTACTCACACTCATGATGTAAAAAGTCAGACTATGAATCAGATTTTTGAAAATGTTCAATGGTCCAACCAATCTAAAAGTTTGGGAAGAGCAGCTGTAAAAAAATTCTTGATCATGTCTGACATGACTAATCTTTGTACTTGGAAGTTCCTGGAAGTATTGCTGCCAATATATATTAAGTCCAAAAGGATTTCTATATCTGATTTATTTCATAAAGATGAAAAATAGCTGATGACTTAGCATTTAAAAATTTGGGATTGAACTGCTAAGGGGCTATTTGTGCAGTAATTGAAAATAATTATGAGTGTGTGCTTGCATTGCTTATTATTGCTTCTGTGGCAAGAAGTAGTATTAACATGTTTCTTATTATTAAACTGGAGAGTTGGCTCCACTATTAATGCACTTCCACTGCCTAAGACCTCTGTGGCCACCTGCTGTAAGCCAATGTATGGGTTCAGGAATTATTACAGGACTCAGGGTATTAGCCTTGGGCTAAGAAGCCTGTCAGAGCATGATTAAATGTTCCTTTAATTTTCTGTCTTTTAACAAAAGGCGTATTTCTGTGCAATCCATCCATAAGAGCAGGGCTTGTGCCTTTGACATGTGTGAAATCTGCAGCTGTCAGAATCTTTCTTGTGGATTTCCAGCTTGGGGAAAAAGAATAATGCTGGATTTTCTGTCAAAAGATTGGGTATTTTTCTGTGAAGTGAAAGTCTGAGTAGTATTTTATTAGCTTACAGCATTAAAAAAAAAAAAAATCTATGTATGCATTCTCTTTTTCTTGCAAGATGTCTGTGTCCTGTCACACTGATTTCATGGTGATTCCCTTGCCCTGATGGAACTGATCACAGAGACCCACAGGTAGACTTTAGATATGTGCCTCTAAATCAATACTCCCCATACTGGTTACTGGCTTATTGTGCTGGAAGCTTGGGAATGTCTGTCCTGGTTGCTCTGGGTGCCCTGCATTTGGAGTTGCAGTGAGGTGGGGAGAGCACAGAGTTCACAACTAGGATGCCCAGTTGCAAGCTGGGTTTTTGCATGGAAATGTAATCTCGTGTCCCTGCATACACCCCTGTGCCTTCCCTGCATGTGATGATCACAGGCATGTGATGAACAGCAGCTCTGTGTAGTAAACTGCACTGACTGCAACTTAGTGCTTATTTGAACTGGGACTATGCCATAGTGAAAGCAAATTTTCCTCTCTTCAGTGAGACACATGATTTTAGAATTATACTATTAGTTTTGCTTTGATGTGGAAGGCTAATTTAAAGAAAGCAAACAATTTTAAGCACTTAAAATATTAATATGCTATTTTCAGGCATGGAACCCCCTGTACCATAAAGCATCGTTGACAGACCATGGACTTCACTTTGTGATCAGATCATGGTTGTCCAAAAGGTTTTCCCTTCACTAAGCACTGTGATCTGCAGCCAAAGAGATTTATTTCTTATATTGGAACATTTGAAAGAGCTTGGTGGTTTCTACTGGAGTTAAAACAACAATCCTCTGTGCCACATATTTGCAGGCACATTTCTGATACTCCATGACAAGGAGGCTTGAGGCAATAGGGTGGCAGTGGGACAGGGTGGCAGCACACCCTTCAAAGGGGAGTCTGCTGGCAGATTGCCCAGGCCAGCTGGAGAGTACTCTCTGTACTCGTCCTGGCATTTGGTTTCAGGAGCTTAGATATAAACAAGCTCAAATAAAAATCAGGTTTTATTTATTTCTGCAACCTGCAGTGATGGTTCATTCTCTACGTGTGTTTTTGTTTCTGTTTTTGCTTTTGTTTCTTTTCGTGAGTGGAAAAGCATCCCCCATGGCTGTGTGGGGAAAGGAGGCAGATTGCCCCCCTTCTTGGCACTGTGCCGTGGGTGTCTGCATGGCAAACCATTATATCTATTTCTAGAGAGTTTGAAATGGGAGTTTGTACTTGAGAAACAGTATTGTCTTGCTGCTCTGTGCAGTCAGTATTGCAGAATAGTTTGGATTGATGATCTAGTTCCAAACCCACTGTCATGGGAAGGGACACCTTGCACTAGAGCAGGTTGCTCAGAGCCCCCATTTAATGCGGCCTTGAACACCTCCAGGGGTGGAACATCCACAGCTTCTCCATGTGTGCCAGTGCCTCACCAACACCACAGTAGAGAATTTCTTCTGAAAGTTTTATCTAATCTAATCTAATCTAATCTAATCTAATCTAAATCACCCTCTTTCATCATAATAGGTATTGTTGAATGTAAAATCTGAAGCCAATTATTTTTAATAAACAAATAGCAAAATTACAGAAGTTCCAACAAACTTCAAATGTAGAATCAAACTGACACTGTCAAAAAGTAACAGCTCTCTAAACTGACATGAATTTTAATTAATGGGGATTGTTGTATTAAGAGAAGACAATGCATTCATTTTTATATATAAAATCCTGAAGAATGTATAGTCAGTGTTAAGGACAGCAGAATATGTTTAGTACTACCATTGTCAAAGACAAGGTAATGCTGCTCCTGATTTGAAGGAATGCTTTTCAGGATTATTGCAAAGGAATTAATTTATCCAGAAACAAAATGCAGTACTTCTAGGACAAAAGGTGACTACTATGACCACTAAAGGGAACATAGTTTAGGTGCCTCAGGAAATCAGCCCTTTTGGGCTCTCACAGCTGTGCCACACTTTAGTTTACTTCATTACTTCCAGGTGCAATGTCAGCATCTAAATAGATAAAAATCTTTCTAGAGTCAGGGTCTAGACCACGAAATGAAGAAGTTTTCTGCACGCAGTTGACTCTGCAGGGAAAACACAAATCAGATGACAGGATAGTTTCCAAACTGGCATCTGGCCAGGTTGCTGGAGGTAATAAACTTACTTTGGCTAGAGAAGAGAAAAGCACTACAGGAACCTTTAAAGGAAGTATTCATTCATTAATTGCCTAAATTCCCCTGCTGCTGCGTGATGCCAGATGGTAGCGCTGAGGACAAGCCTGCCACGTGTTACCCATACGCCACGGCCAGTCTGGCTGGTGCCTTCCAGAGAGAAGCCTCCCCTTCTCTCCATTTCTGAGGCAGCCGTCAAAGCTGCTAAATGCTTCAGTTCATCTGTAGAGTTTCTGAGGTATGGACAGGCATTTTCCACTCAGTTTCCAGGGATGCTGGACCACCTGCTTCCTGGGAACAGAAAGCTTCTGTACCTGGCACTTTCTGAGATCCAATTTCCTACCTTTGTGAGGAGATACTAGTAAAACATTGCTTTAATATTCAGATAAAAGGGGCAGCTATTTAGACAAACTAACATCTTGCAGGGCCGTGGTATTTTGCTCAGCCTGCTTATTTTTCTATAGTTCAAGGAAGAAGGGCTACAAATCAAGACTTTAAAAAATACTATTCAGGAAATGGGTGCATGAAAATTAAAATAACTAACAACTAACTGACAAGGGCATGAAAGTAGTTATCCAATAAAACCTAATTTGTGGTCTGAGTGAGTAATGAATAGGCCCTCTTGCAAATCTGAAAGAGGTGACAAGAAATCAATTTATATCTTTTTGCATTTATAATAATCTCACAAATCTCACTGCTCCAGACAACTATGCTGAAGTTTCTTGTGAGGTATACTGTTGTATTTTAGTTAGGTGGTAATTTTAGCACACGTGCAGACAAGTACTAGTGAAAAATAGAAATGGCAGGCTGGTTTGTTTGGCTTTTTTTGTTAGTATGAAAATACAAAAACAGAAAAAAAAATGCCCCTTGCTAGCAAAACTCCCACTCTTTTCTATACTGAAGAAAAATGACTGTATGGATATATTCCTTGAAGTCTTAGCAGATAAATTTGCAGTTTCTAATCTTGAAACTTTTAATCCCCCATTTGCAGAGACTTAGAAGATATCAATTTGCTTCTTTTCAGAAGTGCACCAGAACTGTTCTCAGGCTGTGTTTGATGTCTGTTTTTCTACCAGTCTCCTAAAAAAGCGCAATCCACTTCAACTGGACTGAGGTTACTAATGAGCACTCACTTTGGAGCATCAGGCCTGTTTTCAATTGACTTATGCTTCAGAGACACAATCAGTCAGAAGGCACAGCTTTAAAGTCCCTAACCACATCAGAAGGAGAGGAAATACAGTATGAAGCCTCTAGCACTTTTGTGAGATGCACAGACTTGTGACAGTGTCAGACAGATTGCATTTTGCACTCTGCCTCACCAGACCGATTTGGATCAGTAGTTATGTGTGATCAACAAAAATGCCACAAGGCTAGTTTGGCTGTCTTGGACTGATATGTTTTTGGGACTATTTTGAAGTTAGTGGGAAAATTTTTGCATGGTGAGAGGCTGACATGCCTTTTGTGTGGTGTGGGTTGTAGGGTAAAGAGGGGCTGATGTGGGAGGGAGAAGAACCAATTCATGAAAGTATATCAGGGTAGAGGTTAACTATATTTTATGTCTGAGGACTACTTGATGTGAAAGATGAGAAAAGTACTCAAAAAGGCAGGTCATTTTCACGTGTGATTGCAGTTGAGAGGGAGGAACTATCAAAGAACAGCAACATGCTAGTATTTGGGGTGAGAATGATTGGCAAAAGGCTGACTTATGTGGGGTAGAACAATAATGCAAACCCAGCAGGCTTTTGGAAAGCTATACAATAGTGAGCTTGGAAAATATACAGGAACAATCACATAGAAAATGTGTCTAAAGGAGAAAATAAAAATATTAGTGAGAGTTAGTAATCCCATAAGACAACTATGATGCTGATTCAACCTACAGCAATTTTGGAGGCTGGAAACTGTAGCAAGTAAATCAATCTAAATCCTTACTATAAAACTGAAGATATAAGAGATGCAAATATTCAGGCTAATAAGAATAGGTATGACGGAAAAGCTTGAAGAGTTAGAGGTGAATTGAAGATGGTCAAGCATGGACTGAGGTGAGAGTACTGAGCAGTCTTCTATAAGGGCAGTGTTAGTAAGAGGCAGAGTGAGAGAAGCTGTAAATCCATCACTGGTGGGAAGAGAAAGCTTGATGGTGCTGACAAAGCTAAAATGTCTGATGCTTGTTATGGTTTACCCTTTACCAGAAAGGCCAGCTGACTCAGCAGTAGAGAACTTAGAGTTGAGGACAGACTAAAACAGAAAATATTTAGCTAAGGCAGAGATTTCCAGTTTGTCTGGACCTGACTCGAACCCGGAGGACTGGCTGTGCCCAGCCCAGAGCTGCACCTTCAGGAATGTCAGTCCTTGTTGCAGGAAGGCAGGGGACTGTAATAGGTAATGATAGTGCATAGCTTTAAAAAAAAACAAATGAAGGTGAGACTGACGTTATCTTCTCTGACTACAATTTCAATTCCTAGAAAAGTGCTGGAACAAGTACTCGGACTGAAATACCAAGAAGATAAATATGGAGTTGAACAACAGACAGAATGAATGTTCTCAGGACATACTATTTCACATCTATCTAATTTTCTGCCCTGGCATGCTGACAGGCTGTGTGCACAGCAGTCAGTTTTCTTGATCTCTCAGTGGGACTGCTTGATAGATATATCCTGATAGATAAGTTGAGGGGACAGAACTTGGCAAAATTGCTCCAAAGTGAGTACTCAGCTGGGAAGCCAAGTTCAAAGTGTACTGATTAGCTGCTTTATGTTGAGCCAGAAGGATGTGATTTTGTTGCAGCCCACCCTGTTTTTCATTCTCTTTAGTGTTTCTCCAAATCCCTGGTAAAGTCGAGTAGAGAGCATGGTGGATAGGTTAAAGTGGTACTCCATTGTGAAGAGCCAGAGTTCCACCTAAGGATGCAAGGTTAGAGCTTGATATGATTATGGTAAACTGGATATGGTTTTGAAATATATGATTCCTTAAGGGCACTGCAGCAGTAACCCTGTGGAAGGAGTTGTATGGAATAAATCTTGTACTTTTTCCATCAGTTACAAAAATATTCTTTGGAAAAGACCTGTCTTTTACAGCAGATCACACACTGAAGTCAACAATGTCACCCTGTTGTATAAAAGGTAAACATCACATGGAGATATGTGATCACAGCTGTTAGTTGTAAGATGCATTGTGTTCAGTCTGCAGCTGTCCTGATTTGGACACTGGACTTCCAGAAATAGATAACCATCTAAATAAAATCCAAAGTAAAGAAATTAGAAAGGTCAAAGGCCTAGAAAAAAACACATGTGAGAACAAATTTATGGAACTGGAAACTGGAAAGGGAAAAAATACTGAAAAGCTAATGATCCTCAAGCACAGGGTATATGTAACTTCAGAAAAGAGGGTATTTTTTCTTTAGGCCTACTTTTGCTAGAAAATGAGTTAAAATTGTAGTCAACAATTAACTGCAGCAATTACTAGCAAAGTCATACTACCAGTATGAGAGAGGAATTGCATAAGGTACTTAAGAATGTCACAAACTTCTTTATCCGTGGAAGAAGAAAGGAGATGGTGTGCAGGATCTCGTGGCATAGATTTAATACCTTTGAAACAATTGAAACAAAATTGTGTACTGGAGCTGTGGATTGACAGATAAACACACACAGTTTCTTCATTACTGATGGCCTCCCGCACTGGAAACTTTTTTTGACAAAATTTGCAGTCTTTTTCCCTGCGATAAGAATTTTCCAACCTTATGACTCCTGAGAAAAGTAAAACAGATAGAGGCTTTTTAGAGGCTTTTGCTTACCTGTTTAATCATCCTGCTTTCCGTGTTTGGGGACTATATGGACAACACACAAGTACGAGAACTTCTCATCAGTGATTTGCTGGAGGTTCCTTACTGAGTGCAGGGTATAGTAAAACAGTTTACTGTTTTACTATGGAAAGACATACAGGAAATAATTGGTTGTGTGCTCAGAGCTATGAATAGCAAATTTGCTTACTAGCAAGGTACCCTTGTCTTGATGGACCAGAATGAACCAGATGAACCCTGAAATTTTTCTATACCTCTAGATACAGCTATTAATACTTACAATGCCACATTACCTCTAAGTTTCAACAAAAAGCACATAAAGAAAAAGTACCTAATGCAGGCTAACATCTGAAAACTTGATGTGCTCTATCCCCAAGTCCTCAAAACACTGTGGGATTTGCAGGTCTAGTGATTAACAGTGCTTGATAAAAGCAGGGCTCAATCTTTCATAGGCTTTCAGAGCATCACTTCTGAAACTAGACTGGTTGCTTATCTTATCTGATTTGTACAGTTTTGGCTGTGCTGGTCATGAAAGTTTGCACTGGGCTAAGACAGATGTGTAGATTTTTATTTTATTTCTTTATTAGAGGACAAAATGTTGAGACAGACTCAGCCTGTTCTTTCAAGACATTATTCACCTGAAAGAGTCCCCCTCAGCTCTTGCTGAGGAACTGGGAGACCAGAGTGAGCAGGGTTATGTTTATTTATACTGAACTGAATTAAACCTCAGATAGTTTCTAGTGCAAAACCATCAAGTTCCTGTCCGTTCCAAGTCTGATGGGTTTTTTCCTGCATCTCTCTTCTTTTTTAGGAAAAGTATAGAAAAGGTTCTATTAACCAGCAAGGTATTGCAGGTGTTTTCTCCCTGACTCCCTTACCCTCAGCAGGGCTTCTCCTTCCTTGTTAGCAGCCATGAGGATTCCTCCTGAATTGCATAATGTGTTACGTAGTCCTTGGTATGGCTGACAAGTAGGGTAAGGTCACTGGAAGGCTCCCATTAGGCTTGCTTAGAGGAAGTCTTTCCTGTGCTAGTACTGTTGCAAGCAGCTGCAGACTTAATTAGAAAATTTGCAAGGGAGCTGTTATTTCTTGTGGAAAGAATAGCTAATAAGCCCCACAAAGACTATTGTCAAGTAAAGCTGTCCTAAAGATGCATTTCCCGTCAACTCAATAAGAACAATAAAACCTTGGAGATGGGTAGCATTTTATTTACAAGCTCTTGCTTCGCTTGCAGTTATAGGGATGGTGTGGTAGGTGTGGTCTAGTGCATATGAAAAGTTTCTGTCTTTACCTCAGATGAAGTAATGAGATACAGATATTAGATAAGCAACATAATTTATCTTAGGGGCAATTGCAGCATGAGATGCAGCAAACAGGAAGAGTTTGGACTAAGCTGTCATGCATTGAACAACCTCTCTCATCAAAGCCTATCAATTTTATTGGTGAAATTAATTGCTTTGAAATGGTCTTGCTGTTATGAGAAAAATAAGGTCAATATTTGATCTAGGACACCTAGATCTTGTGTTTATGAGATGGATTTAAGACATGTAGCAAATTCAGCCTTCCTGGTTTATCTTTGTGTTCAAGACCAAAGTCAACTCAAAGTCCAGTAATGTAAAGAGGTTCATTTATGTTATTGTCCTGTGTCTTACAACCAAAAACTAAAAATAAGCTATGAAGACAAGGATATGCATATTCTTAAAAAGAATTTATCTATGCTGTAAGGACTTTTCATTAAGTACTTTGCCTTTGTGATCTAGGGAGACCCCTACCCTGATCTACTTCCCACGACAGATCATTAGGGTTTAGTTCTGAATATGGAGTCAGTTCTGCTGCAGCATAGGGGCTTAATCCTAAAACACTCATCTCCCTAACCTCCCCTCAGATAAAGTTAAACTGAAAAACAAAGAACTCAGGCCAAAAAATATGTGAGTAGGAGTGGAGGTTAATAGTTGGGTGTATTTACAATTGCAAAGAAATCATATAGCCTGGCTTGCACAAGGAAGTTGTCCTAGTAAATTTTAAGTTAGTCTCAAAAGTTCCTTATGGGTGACTAAGCATGGAAATCTGATTTTTTTTATTTTAGCTCTATTTACTGTTATCTTCAGTCATTTTGCTGAGCTGTTACATGATGTGGGTGATGTAATTGGAATTGCATCAGGATCATATGAGGCTGGAGACGTAACAGTGGCACACACTGTAAGAAAACAGGGTTGGACTGAGACATGCTGTGCAATATCTTCTGCATGGGGATGGCAGGGCTAAGAACCAGCCCCAGGTATGGCCCTTCTACAGCTCCAAGTCATCTCCCCGAGATAACCAAGTTCACACATACCCTTGCCAGCAGCTTGGGCTGTCAGGGCTGTGAAATCCAAAGTGTCTCATGAGTCATCGGCACTCAATCCACTCAAAACTTAATTTCCCCTGAGAGCTTTGGGACTCTGAAACAGCAGATGGCATGGTGGGAACTCCACGCTGCCATGGTTAATTTCCTATCAATGTTAGTTTGTATCATAGTTCTTGTAGTACTCGGGAAGGCAAGGGAGGGAAATGATAACTTCCACATGACTTAAATCTGTGGAAGGAGTAGGCTGGATGCAGGCTGAAAGGAGCTATAGGAAACGTGTTTTCTGAAAGAGATATTGAAAGGTGGAAAAAAGGAAGTGTAAATTCTAGAGACGGAAAGAAAATAATAATAAGTTTGGAAGTTATCCGGTAGAATATAAAAATGATGTTTTGAATCATCAAAAGTACATTATATTTTTTATGAACTGTAAGAAAAATATTTTGCTATTGTATAGCTCTGAGAGGAAGCATCAACTCTTTACACACAACATCACACACATTTACTAAAGGCTGTTAAAGGAGTGGGTCATGTCCTCATTAACCTTGGCAGTGGGTGAGGAGATGGTGGCCGCAGCAAGCCTGTGCAGCTCCTTCACTGAGGCTGGGTTGATCCCAGGCAGGCAGGGTCAGCCAAGAGCTTCCAACCTAAATATCAGCCACGGCAACTGCAGGCAAATCATAAGGCAGGGATGGTTGCAACAGAATAGGCATCAACCATTTGGGCAAGGTTAACACATAGTGGCTTGGGAAGCCCTAAGAGGATAGATAAAAGGATAGCTGTAGCATTTGTAAACAGGGAAGACTGAGTGTTTCTGAAGCCATTAGTATCTCGCCAAGCTGGAGGAGGGAGAGCCCAGTCTGGTAAACATGGAAAAGGGAAATCCCAACTTTTTTTTTTTTTTTTTTTTTTTTTTTTTTT
>VZTN01027552.1:2197-27301 GCA_013400515.1 Erpornis zantholeuca | reverse complement strand
TTTTTTTTTTTTTTTCTTTTTTTCCTAGAGAGAACCCTTTTAGGAAAATGAAATTTCTTTCATGGACAGATTTGTTATGATGGTCTGTGTTTTCAAAATGGGGTGTTGGGGTTGTTGTTTTGATGTGGTTTTGGCTTTTTTGCTTGTTTTGGGGGGGGGCTTTTTGGTTTGGATTTTTGGGTTTTTTTTGTTTGTTTTGTTGGTTGGTTTTTTTGTTTATTTTTGTGGGGTATTTTAAGTGTTTTGTTTGTTTTTGTTTTGATTGTTATCTTTTGGGTTGTTTTTATTTTTGTTAAAAGCCTTTTAAAGCATATAGTTTTTACGCTTTATGGATGACTTATTTGATTTCTTAAGAAATAATTAAAAGTTCAAATGTCAAAAATAAAACATGTTTTGTGAATAAAATGAAATAATTAGGATTTTAATTTTGATTTTAGTTGCTCTAGTTTGGTCTATTTTCCACACTCCCTGTACATGAACTTTTCAAGATTTTAATTTTCTTCTTCCACTTCTGGCCAGGGCACTTCCTTATGTCTCAAAATCTTACAGCTATTGGCATGCAGTTGTGCTACTAGAAAATTTAGTTGCCCTTAATAACAGCATGAAATACTGGTACAGCATGAAATATTGTAACAGGGAACAGGAGAATTACACTATTTTAAAATTTTAAAATGTAAAATTTTAAATTTCTGCAAGGTGAAAGCAGACAAAGTGAGAATCCGTGGATTCAAAGATGAGGAAAAAAAATATATGTTTTATCTGTTTAGTTTTGGATAGATGGGAGAGAAAGTTTTAGTAAGAAGAATGGGAACACACCCCCATCCAACTTTACTTATCAAAAAATAAATGCTGTAAGGTGCTTGATGCTGAAAAGATTTTTCCTAAGGAATGTGCTATCAGACACAGGCTGTGGGAATTCTTGCATATTCTTCTGAAGCTCCTGCTAGTAAGAACCATCGAAAGGAGAAGGTAGAATATAATATTTTTCTCTATTAGGCTGAGTGTGGCCTGTAACGAATAGAGAAAATATATATCATAAGTGTCAGTTCCACTGTGGACACTGCGTTTGAATGAAGTAATTACTTTAGCAGCCCAAAGAACAAGTGTTTTGATGGTAATCCAGCCCTTCGGTCTGGGCCTCCTGCGACAGCAGCAGTCCTCCTTCTGTCTTTGTGTGGTCTCTGGCTCTCTCCTGGCATCCCACATTAACTTTTTGTGATCAATCACTGCATTAATCACTGCATATGTCGTACAATATTCTTATCAGCTTGAGAAGCAGCACAGCCTTTTCCAGGAAGTGCTTTGGAGGGGCCCCACATTCCACGTGAAGTCTCCTAGTGCCAATATGCTCTGCTATGGAATGACATCAAACAAACTAGAGATTTCCTTGGAGTGTGTCCTGGAAACTTGAGGAGTTCTTGATGGCATCTGACATCCCATTTGCCTTGAAGTTAACATTTTGGGGATGTCTAGCTTGGCTCTACCTTTATACAATTTTAAGCCATGGATTTTAAGCTGTCTAAAAGAGATTAAACTGTTTTCCAACCAGCTGCTTCAGTCTGATGCTTGGCATATGGGTAATGGATAGGGTTACCAACTTTGAAATGTGTGTAAAACTGTAAACACCTTTGTGAAAAGCAGTGCAGAGGGATTGGTGAAGTGCTCAGAAAACTAGGAGACTAATGCTGTTTTCTGGTAACCATGAACATTTTTCAAGAGGAACATTTACATCTTGTTTTCAATTTCAGTTTGCATTGCATATAGTACCAGCATTGAGGGGGGACAGAAAAAAAGCTGGTGCAGATACATAAGGCCACACCTAAACCTTGCATAACTGGTAAATCATCTCTCAAACCACTGGAATGCCATCACATGAAATGAAGGTCTGCTACACAGTCAAGAGACTTTCCTGCTCTTGCAAGGGTTTCATGGTCATTGTGTGCATGCTGGTTATTTAAAATACAGGTATGGCTCTCCCTTGGTTGGTATTACAGCATCTTCAGCACTCCATTCTGAAAGCCATTCTTGGTGCAGCAGTCATAACTGCAGAGTCTGAAACCACTTTCTAGCTTCTGTTCTCTGGGGGTGGAAGGGGTGGGGTCTACATGCTTGCAAAGCAAAATCGCCTTTCCCAGCGTGAGTTTGTGGGATGGCTGCCACAGCTGATGAAATGCAGCTGCTGGGTGGGCTGGCACCAGAAGCAGGCATGTCAGGTGGGGGATACTGCCTCATACTCTGTCACAGCCTGTCTCACATTCTGTCTTGCAGTTTCTGTTGATGTCTTCTGAAGGACTCATGTTGCTAGTTCAAAAAACTCAGCATTGTTTGGAAAAGTGCTGTTCTACTCCAAAACTAGGTCACTGGGGGAAATGAGAGCAAACGGAAAAGATCAGTTTCTCAGAGGGGTGATTTCTCTTAAGGCAGTACGTGGTCTGTTATGAAACAGCTTAGGGGAATTATTTATGCCCGTCGAGCAGTACAAGCAGGTCATCATTTGCAACACATTTAGGCTTTACAAGTGACTGACAGATCGTGCTGTGACCCAGTTAGGGAAAACATAATCTCCGGTAGCTGATGGTAGTTTAAATAGTTCAACACTTCAATATGAGCAATATTTCTCTTTCCTTAATAAAATATGATTTGGCACTTACAGCTTTTCTGGGGTTCACCATCCCCACTCTGTTTTCAAAGTATTGTTTGAAAGTAGTTGCTGACACAATGTCTGGAGAAGTTAAAATATTTTATTATCTTATTAGAGAGGAAGGAGATGAAAATATGCTAGATGCCTTCTGTAGAACCATCGAAAGGAGGTCTTTCTTCCTGTGTACCTCCCCAGGAGGTATCCTGTGTTATGACCTTGATATTTTCACTTGATGCTTTGTGACCTCTTCATTTAAAGGCAGGTCTGAGTCAAAGCCTTGGAGTTTAATTTGTCTGACTAATTGGTAATCCAAATCTAGTCATCTTGAATGAAACCATAAACTAGAGCAGTTGAAGCAATACTCCCAGTCTGTACATTCTCCTTCCAAAGGCACTGGAAAGCCAGCAAAGAAATTGCACAAACCAAAAGGAAACCACCTTACTGGAGGAAATCAATTAAGGGACATGAGGAGCTATTTAACCCATACAGTCCTGCATTGATAGTGATGTCTTGAGTGCTCTGGAAATTCAGGTTGCAATTCACAGTCTGCAGGTGACCTTATGCTGCCCATGAGAGTCGGTAAAACATCCCTGCTGCAGACAGAGCACCTGGGCTCTCCACCCATCCAGGCATGCAGGCCATACCTGCACCTTGATGCTCAGGTTCATGTGTGATGAGGTGAGGATTGACAGTCCCAGACCCAAAATCCTTATCCATGCTTCTGATGGTTCACAGAAATGAAAAGCTGACCACAGGAAGATAGATATTTTAGGAGTACAGGAATTACCTCAACAGTTACCAAAGTTGTTTCTTAGAAGCTGACTAAAAATCTTTGTGTATGTTGAAATAGTGACATTACATCATACTGAATGGAAGGCAAGAGGGAAGAGGTAATTTCATTTAATTTTGTAGACATTGTTGAAAAGGACCCAGCAGGAATAGAGATGGTGTTTTCTTTCTAGCAGTTTCACAGATATATTAAGCTAAACTTAGAAAATGAGGGTATTGCTTTTATACTTGGGATATACAAAACATTTCTATCTAACATTTAAAGATAGAAAATGGCATCAGAACATCAGTTTGAGAATGATGCTACTCACTGTGGAATTGTGCCATTTACTTCAATGGGAACAATTACTTTAATGAAAATTAAATAAGTACTTTAAAAAATCTGAATATTAACAATCATAAATATCCTATTGTTAAGAGAGCTGCAGAAGAGTTCAGTAAGGGATTCAATTAAGAAATCCGAAGTACAACAAACAAATAAAAGAAAAGTAAGTCTGTAGAGACACAGGGGAAGTCTGAAATTTCCCTCCTTAGATGCAGAGACACATAACTAAAATTATTTTTATCACCCTCTGTGTCTGAGAAGTTTATCATTAAAAAAAAGATTTTCTGCAAACTCTTTGTACCAGATTGTGATATTGCTGGCTCTGATCCTCATTTCAACTGTAAATTAAGAATAATTCTAGTCAGCTTCTTGTAAAATATATGCAAAATGAAATGAGACTTGTTGTCTCATTGATGCTGCTGTCTCAAATGATGCTGCTGTTACAAAATTTCCTTGACATTTATTAACTCTTTTACGAAGGCCTTTCACTCATTACTACCTGAATTAATGGGAAAAGGTTACACATACTGATTCAGTAGTGTTTAAGGAGTCATATTTAGACCTTTTCCATATAGAAAATCTTTCCTGTACATCAGTGACTACGGTATGATTGTCAAACTCCTACTGGTTTGCGTAAGCAATATCTGATAAGACTGTGAAATATGGTAGAAATGCAGGGATTTGGGTTGTTTTTATGTTGAAGTGACCAGATGGAAAAGCAACTTTATTCTCTGTAGGTGCTGACTGAGCTCTGAGAAGAAAGTTGCTGGAGGAATATGCTTATTTCTCACAAACCTCTGCCCATGGCTTCAACTCTGGGGGTACCCTGAGACCACATGGGGCACAGCAATTTTCAACCACATCAAGTTCTGCTGTATGCAATTCATGTTGTTAACTTCTGTTACAATCACAATAAAAGAACCTGCAATGTGCAGAAACTCCTGTCTCTGTCCTGAGTGTCTCAGGCTGGGTCTGCAGCACTGTTGGCAGCCCAGATGTCAGTCAGCTTGTGATGCACTAGTGGCAGCTGTGTGAACTGGTCCTTGGCAACTGAAGGGTTGCACACCTGCACTAGTGTCAGATTGTTATATTTTTAGCTAGGTTTTGAGTCTCTTCTTTAAAGATTATGATCATTGACATAATTCAATTGTGTACCCCATAGGGAATACATAAAGAAAATTGGGGAAGATTAATTTGCCTTTTCAGGAGTGAATCTGCATGGATTCATTGACTTCACTGGAATCGTTTGTTCCTTTGCAACAAGCTGAGGGGAATGACATGGTTGTATGAATCAGCTGCAGCTAAACTAAAAATGAAAACTAAATCCCTGCTGTATCACAGGCTCCAGGCTGCAAGAGCCAACAAACATTTGCAGTGCAGCTCATCTTTGTTTTTCTGGCACCAAGCAACTCCTAAGCATTCAGATGCTGCAACTCAATCCACCCTGCTTCTTGTATAAAGCCAAAACTCTCTTTTCAGATTGACAAAATGATGTTAATTTTAAAGGCTGTCTCATGCATATAGTACACCCATCAGAAGAAACAAATCTTGACTGTGAAAGTCCATTGGATCACTAGATTCTTATCTGATGCTGACACCTGCACAAAATGTCACTGATCTTGGAGAGTCATTGAATCATAGAATCATTAAGACTGGAAAAGATTTTTAAGATCATCAAGGCCAACTATCCACTTAGCACCACAGCTGTGTTTACCATTAAACCACGTCCTTACATTGAACCAGGTGCTATACCCACATGTCTTTTTAAGACTTCCAGGGATAGTGACTCCACCACTTCTCTGAGCAGCCTGTTCCAATAACAGACAATCCATCCTATGGAGAAAATTTTTCCGATATCTAATGTAAAACCTCCCCAGATTAAGTATTGCGTTCCATCCACAGGTCCCTTTCTTGGCTGTGGACCTTGGGAGAAATCAAATATTTTTGTCTGTCAAAGAGGTGTTGGGGGTATGACAGTTGAGGGGCAGAACTGACAACATGCATATATAGAAAAGCCATTTGGTAATTTTAATGGCCTTTTTTTACTGAATTTGTCCTTGAGTGTTTGCCTTGCGCCTGAGTGTCCATATCAGGGCTTGGGGATGGACACCCTGAGTAGGCCAAGGAAGCAGTGGTTGAGTGTGTAAAAAGAATCTGCTGTACCTGGGTGCACAGCTCATTATGGGACTCCCTTCTCCTCTGCCAAAGTACAAGACACCTTCTCACCACCATTTTAGGAAGAAACTCACTCCTGCTACTTTCCTTCAATTGCAACATACTTTTTTCTTCTTCTGTGAGGCTTCTGTAAGTTTTGTATAACAAATATATCTAATTTTCATTCCATATATGAAACAGCTGGGAAAATGATTTCAACTGCTATTATTTGCACTAACTAATGAAAAATTCCCCCTTAAGTTCCCAGTAAGTGTAATAGTTCTTGATGTTAACAATGCTTGTCCATAAAGGTTTTGAATATAAGACTTATATGTCTTATATATGTGTGGTGAGTGAATAGGAGCTCCTGAAGAGATATTGCAGACTCAATGGTTAATTCATGCAAAAATTTCCTTGGATTTAATAGTTGTTTTCACAAATTTATTTCCTGTGTGTTTCTTCTTTTTCATTTATGTATGCAAAACAAGAAGAACAAGGATGTGTTGTTAAAATGTTAACAATGATATCCATAGGCTTTCTGTATCTATTAATGGGAACAGATGTATCTGCAACAGAAGTTTGAGAAAGGCTATATGAGCTATGAAACAGAGAAATCTTTCAATTAATTGTAATTTTTTCTTTGCTGTGTTTAGATGATGAAACTTTTTTATAGGGTCTAAATGACTCAAGTAAGTAGAGATAGAAACCCTTGACTGCACATCTACATGTACACACTGCTGTATTTGTTGTGACTGCACACAAACTGTAATTTGTTTTCCTGGGTTTCTTTTTGCTTGCCTTTGAGAACCAATTTTTTAATACTGTGGTATAGCTCACAAGAAAGACATTACCTCCAAGTTGGTGACTTCATTCACTTGCCTAAGATCTTAGTATTTCTTGTCAAGTAAAACCTTTCAATCCTCCACAATTTTAAGAGATATGAAGATTACAAATTTTTGATTTTTCAAAATTAAGAAGGAAATGTTGCTCATGCAGGGAACACATAAATTTTAAAGAAATAAGCCATGAAGTCATACACCTAGTCATTCATTGGCACTGTAGAACTGAAGACCTGATCCTTTCATATGACTTTTGCAGAGGCAGCAGTTCAGCTAGCTAGATTTCAAAGTAAAAAACCAAATGAACTGGGATCTTCTAAAGCATTATACGTGCCTGCATAAAGGCATGTGTACTACTACATCTGTCTATTGCCAAAGAGGAAGGGATTAAGTATTGCGAAGACACATTTTCTCCTGCTATTCTTCAGTCAAATTTTATAATATGTTCTGATTGAAATAAATATTCTGTCCTCTTAACTGAAGTTAATGCATTTGTGCAAAACTTTTTTTCATTCTGAAAGGTTTGATAAAAAGAAAACACGGAAGATTATTCCAGGGATTTTTGAATTTGTGGTGCTAGAAACTCAGATTCTCCCTGAAACTGAGATGAGAGCCAGGTACATAAATATGGCCATGTAATTGCAGGACATGAGTGTGTTGTTTGCAGAATATTGGAAAATAACCCGGAAGTGGTCTAGACATTTGCTCTAAGTATGTGACATATCTAAAATTTTGGGCCTAAATCATGGCAATGCTGAAATAGCAAGTATTACAGAGGGGATTATATCTTTTTCTGGCTATTTTCTTACCTGGAGAAGTCTCCTGAGTTCTACCTGCACCAAAAATACTGGTGGGCACCCACGAATAGCATGGGCAGGAGGTCTCTGCTTGTTCTGTGATCAGTTCAACATGCAGGTTGTGGAGCTCCTCCCAACACTCCTGTGGCTGTGAATACCTTGAAATACTGTTCCTGGTATGACAAAGGTTCACCTTTTCATTTCACCTAAGTTACTCAGTGAGTAATATAGCTGTCCTTGTTCTGCTGGATGAGGAGACATTTCTGGGAGTGTCATGTGCCAGAGCAAAGCAGGGGGAGTGAGCTCATGGCAGCAGAGACACAGAGAGTGCAGAAAGACTTGTGTTATGATCCCTTTGTACCACTTAGTGAGAGTGATGCATGCAATTGCCTCTCCTCTTGATCTCTTTTTGTTCTTACAAAACGCCTTTTCTAAGAGCTCTGAGAAAGCTGGAGTCTGTGGTGTTAATTTCATTAAGCCTTTCCTTAGGAGCTAATTGAACTGGGAAAGGCTGATGGCTTTGTTGAATGCTCTGCACCAGAATGCGGAGACTGTTGAGCAATGTGGCTTGGTGTGTCAAGAGTCAGTGTGCAAGGGAATAGTGGAACTGTTGTCTGAGGGGTTTTTTATATTTATTTATTTATTTATCATTTATTATATTAATACAACCAGATAACCTCGGTTATATCTATGCTGACATGGATGATTTTGCACAGCTCCAGCACAGTCTGCCTAAACCTGCCTCTAAGGTGCAGTCTGATTCTCTTCCAAGCAGACTGCAGGATTTTTAAACAGCTTGTGGAGCCAAGTTGCTTGTCAGACTGAAAGTTCTAGGAAGTGAGAAAACACATATAGTTAAATGAGATAAATCTGTAATATATGAGCTTGCAAAAAATTGAGAGCATAAAACTACATTTGTGCAGGAAATTGTTTGGAGATAGCTCTGTAATCTGGATTTCAGAGATGAAAGAAAAGACCTGGAAATTAATCCTACCTTCAATGCAGCCTCAGGTCGTAACATCTTTTTAGCTTACTCAAATGAAAACATACCATTCTCTAGTGAGTCAGGGAACTCCAGGACACACAGGCTATTCAGGTACTTTAGAGGACTTTCAGCATTACAGAATTTTGTGTTAAAGGTAACATCTGAAAACTACCTTTTGTTTTATGAGTTAGTGTGAATTCTCAAGCTCTTCTGGATGAGCTGACCTTGTCCCTTCCTTTAGAAAGCCACAGACCCAGGAATGGTTGCATCCATCTACAGATGAATTAATTTTATTGTATCATTAATGCAAATTCTCTTTGCCCTTAAAAGCTCGATGTCACCTTTAGCCCTTTAGAACAAACTCGCTCCTGTGGCAAATGACAAACTTTTAAACTGGGTTTCCCACAGATTCCCAGTTAAGTTTCTTTTCCCTCACCTTTACCTCTCCACCAAATGCGTGATGAGTGAGTCTTGCTCTTGTCCAGCATGTTCCAAGTTGTGCACAATATAAAATTCTTAACCCAGAAATGTGAGGTGTGCACCCACATTGCCATTTGCCATGTCAGTTTTGCCAAATCTATAGAGACCTTTTGGGATGTTGTTGCAACACCCTGCTGAAATTGGTAAAGAAAATTTGAAGTAATGTCACCTGGACCACTGAGTTTTTATAGTGAAAAGTGATTCCATCAATTTAAGCCAGGATCTAAGAGGAAGAGGTGCTAGTACTTCTATTTAAGTACACACTGGTTCTTTCTGTTTTCCTGTAAAAACATCAAATATGCCTTCAATTCCAAGAGTCTTTAACTGAAATATAGGCTATCATTAACAAGAGTTAAGAAAATAAATATTGATGGATCAGGAGTAGCAAGCTTTGAAGTTCAGGGCCTAACCTGAAGTTAAGTGCTTAAACCAACAACAAGGTCTACAGCTTCCTGATTTGCAAAGTATCTTAAAGCACAAAGACACAAAAAAGGAAAAGGAACTCTTTCTACCACCTTTTGTTTACTCATCTCTGCTGTCTAGGTTTGTATGCACAGCAGTACCTGGGTGCTTATCACACATGCATAGTCTAAATATTCGTAACAATTTTTTAAATGTGTGTATGAGCAAGCTTTGTCTCTTCTCAGTGATAACAGAGGCTTACTGGCTGCTGTCCAGGATTTTTGGAGGAAGTGGTTTTATGAGACACCTGCTTTCCTGCCCAACACTCTGGCAGAACTCCAGCCCCTGCAATTGAATCTCCAAGATGTATTTGGAAAGAAAATTCTCGCTTTTATTCTAGCACTGCATTTGCTTTGATTTCTGCTTGTCATTAGGTTTAGTGCATGTGGTGGAAACTTGTCAAATACTTAATGTCATTTCCTTCAGCATTGGCTTATACCTCTCTGAGATTTTTTTCTCTAGTATTGCAGCTGGAGATCAAAGGATTATTCTTTGGTTTTCTTGTCTTAAATAATTTTACACTCTGCCTTGCCAGCTATTTTTGCCCTGTTGATATCTTTCTAGCATTTCCAGGATAGTGCTGGGTAGCAGAAATTTCCTGGTAAAATACAGGCCTTGTTGGTGACATACAGATATTGCTGGCTACACCACTTTTTACTGGTTTCATTGCTAGGAATAACACTAAACAGCAGCAGAAGAATGCAGCCTAGGTTTGTCTCAGTGTAAAGGCTGCTCTGGGATTGCTGTTCACCTCCCAGCCTGCATGCAGATGGTGACTGAGACCAGGACTCTTTGTTAGGGAAGGGCAGTGTCTGGTGCTGCTTTGGGAGCACCAGTGTGTGTGTGCTCCCTGCACTAGGGATGTGGGGACAGGCCTTCCCCACAGTGTCAGTGCTGGGTGTCCCCCTAGGTGAATCACCAGCAGCTCTCCTGCTGCTTGGGGTCATGCTGGGAAGATGTGCCCGGTAGTAATCATCCGTGTGATTTCTCTCCATTTGCATGGGTCAGTGAGGTTTGCCTTCTCTGGATATTTTGACAATGATTTGATATTTCCCGTGGTGTGGGTTTTTTTCCCTCTAAACTTAATTGAAGTGGTACAGTCAAGTTGTATTTTAAGCATTTTTTCTTTGTTTCATCATCTCCTGTCATTTTCTTATTTTTCAGTTTCTTAATTGCAGCACAGGATTTAGAGTTAGATAAATTAAAAAAGTGTAGGGGGAAAATTTACCATTACTGAAGAATGTTTTTTTGAGTTGCAATTCTGTGAAACTCAGTGAGTTAAAAAGGCTCATTTCTCTAACCAAATAACATGCCAGGCTTTCTGCTGAAAGGACCAATAATAATTGGATTTCCATGAAAAGAATTATTCAATATAAATGCATCCTTGCAATGAGAGGCTCTTCAGTGCTTTACATTTCATTACCAAAAGAAAAGACATTTCAGTAAGGATATATTGTATTAGCACATGATGAACAGAAACAATGTCATACTGTACCTAAGGTAAGACTGAATTCAGGATTTAAGTTAATTTGCAAACACACAAACTCCAGAACAAATGATGTTTTACAGCATTTTCCCCAGATAATGCTGGAAAAGGCAAGTTGGAAACCTTATGCATCTCCAGAGTTGCAGGCAGTTGCTCATCTCTCTGAGTTTCAACATCTCTGACACACGTACTTTTCCAGGAAAAATTGATGTGCCTGAAATGTGTATTGAATACACATTAATTAAGTGCTCTGACAAGTTCCATGAACTGATGACGCCAATGACAGCACCAAAACTTAAGGATGTTTGGGGATCAAATCTACTGATTGCATTAAAAAAAATGTTATGCTAGTACATTTAGATCAGATTGAATGCCAAGTTGAAAAATCCTTGATGTGGCCATTCAGTGCCTTCCTCATACCTTCAGCACAATCTTTACATCATCTTTAATGTCTATACAGGTAGCATGTAAGCAACTATGACATATCTTAATACAGATTTTCATTGAATCACAGGACAACTTAGGTTAAAAGTCATGGGAAATTATGCACCATTATTAATTTCAAGTAGTAATAATAAAATAGTTTATGTTTGTGGCTTTGCAAATGTGATCATTTCTGTGCAGGAACACAGTGGTTTCCTGATGAGTAGAGTTGTTAGCAAACTGGGGATTTTTTTACTTTACATCTTCTATCTAGAAATGTTATGTTGTCGTGCTTAGGAAACATCCTGACAATAAGTTTGTTTGCCTCAGCTTAAAACCTTGTTTCTTTCCAAACCCCTTAACTTGGAAAACAAAACAAAACATGGGTCCAGAGATCAAAGGTATCTACAGATTTTCTCTTCTTCCATGCATATCTTTCCCTTTGATTATCATGTCTCTTTCCACTTGAACAAGACCAAGATTAATTTAATTAATTTATAGAGACAGGGAAAGAGAATCTGAAATTGTGGAGTCTATGGCTCCCTGCCCATGCAGAAAAGTTTTACAGTGGAAAATTATCACTACATAGTGATTTTTTCAGTTTTGTTGTGAATAACATGAGTCACTCCAAGTTTCCCCTTCAGCTATTTTGTTTCTTTGTTGTCATGGGCTCTAAAACTCCCCAGGACTGCCCTTAGGAGTCAGAAAAACAGCTTAATCTTCCTAAGCTAATGAACGTGTTGTTACCAGTACATCATGTAATAACTCCAACTCTCCACACTGAGATTTTTTGTAAGCATTTACTGATATGAGGTGCTGCTTTCTGGTCTCCTTCTTCTAGTAAAAGACTGAAGAAACCAGCTGTTTCAAGGAACTGACACTTGAATGTGATTTGGGAGATAAAGCTCTGATGAAGAAAGTAGCTCTGGAGTGTATCTACAGTGGGATGAGTGGAAAGCCTCCCTCATATGAAAACAGTTCAAAAGAGTTGATTTTTAGCCCAGGAAGAATAGTCAGCAGAGGACTTATCGTTCTGAAGAAGGTAAATGATCTAAAGAGGAGGTTTGACTCTGAGCAAAACAGAGGCCTGGAGCTTCCCACATTGAGCCTACATGGAGCAGATACACATTGCTTCAGCTCTAAGAATAAAACCAACTGGTTTTTCTGTGGTGCAGGGTTTTTTTATTAGTCTATTATACTGTGCAAAGGCCTAGGAGATCAGTGGCAGAAGCAAAAATAACCTACACCTAATTTACTTTACAGAACTCTGACACAGGCCACAAGACTGGCACTTCAAACACGCAAAACCCAATAGCTTCAGCTGGAAGTTACACATAACCCTGAGAAAGAGAGCTGGGGCTTTCAGACCCACACTCTTTTGGCACAGGATGAAGAAGAGTAAGGAAGAGTTTAGTAAGGAAGAGTAGGAACATTGTTGTACAATGAGCCAGGCCACCTGGTCCTTTAGACAGGATTGTACTTTATGGGATATAATTCCCATGGATTCAGGTCTCTTGCTCAGTCAGGTGGAAAGTTGGGTGGGTCCATGGAGAAAACAGGTCATACTATTCTGAGTTAAAACTGAAAGGGTAGTGCTAAAAAGAGCAATGTTTCTGGATACAATTGCTTTATTTATTCACAGTAACTAACGTTTGTGCTGCCCATTCACAACAAAGCAAAGCAAAGCAAAGCAAAGCAAAGCAAAGCAAAGCAAAGCAAAGCAAAGCAGATTGTAGTAAGAGTGGACAAGAATCAGTTAACTTATTTTCCTTTTCTGCAAGATGGAGAGTTTTACAGATTATTTTTAAAACAGAGTCAGTGCTGCATGCCAGCGGCATTTCTTTACCAGCTGCAGATTCACTTTATGTTTTTCCATCTTGCCCTGGTGATGGCTTTAATCTACAGCAGAAGGGCCCATGTTTCTATACCATGCACTTGCCATACTCTCTTTCAGACACTACTGACCTTGCCTGGGTTTCCAACCTGCTGGTCTCTTGCTACTGGCAATTAGCTGAAGCCTTAAAATCCCTTTTTGTATTTTACATAGACCTGCAGATAAACTGTTTTTGTGTATTCAAAGAAAATTAATGGCTTTAACCACTTCCAGGCTTGGTGACATAAGCACTTTTCTTCATCTTAGAACAAAATATTTTTCAAGGCATTTTAATATCACAACAGTATTTATAAATTAATCTGTCTTACAAGACATTTTGTTATTAAGAGGTTGATTAATTTGAAGCTTTCTCCCATTCCTACACGCTTATAAGAAATGTAAAAATTTTATTTACCTGTCATATATTGCAGTCTGTGTACATAGTCTTGGCTCAAAATAGAGTACACAAAAAGCTGTATATTATATTGTAACACCTTCTTTTCTGAGCTGTATGTCATGAATAAATATGGAAGTTCATCTTAGCAGCAAAATTATCAGACATAGTAGTAACACGAGTTTTCTAGTGTTTGTGGAGCTCCTCAGAGAGACATGCAATTGCTCTCCATAATGCAAAATGTGACTTTCTACAGCATCTCTAAGAAAAACAATAGTTCAAGTGCTTTGGCTACTTGTTTCACATTGACATCTTTGTTATTTCTAATCTGTATCATCTACCAGGACTTGTGCAAACTATTTGACATTATCTTGTGAGCCATCACTTTCACTAAATTAGAGAGACATATATTTGACAGGTGGACCACTCAGTGGATAAGAAATTGGCTGGAAGGTCATACTCAAAGTGTTGTGGTCAATGACTTGACGTCCAAGTGGAGAGCAGTGACGAGTGGTGTCCTCAGGGGCCAGAACTGGGACCAGCTCTGTTTAACATCTTTGTTGGCAACACAATCTGTGCGATCAAGGGCACCCTCATTAGGTTTGCTGATGGCACCAAGCTGTGTGGGGCAGTCCACATGCTGGAGCCAAGGGGTGCCATGGAATGGGAACAAGATGATCTTTAAGGCCCGTTCCAGCCCAGACCACTCTTTGGTTCTATGACCTGAGCAAGCAAGAACTCCTTTGGTAAGATTGTAACTATCATATGACATTATTTATCACCAGGAAATTATCCCAGTTAATTTGCTGGAACTTAATGTGAAGGGTTAGGAAGAGAAACTGGAGAATGAAGCTACCTAATATTTATTTTAAGAAAAGTAAAGACTTATGAGTTATAAAATGTTAACTTTTTTTTAATCAACTTATTTTTCATTGTTTTTGTATTTGATTTGCAAACATGGAACACCTGTGAATTCAGCTTCCTTCAAAAATGAACCTGGTGTAAAAAGTTGGTAGTTATTCATTATCTACAAAGGATCCATCACTACAAAAATGAGGAAAAGCAACTGCTTCATCCTTTACCAGAAATCATTTTGCAGTGTTAAAATACTAGCTGTTTCCACTAGGTTTTTAGAAGAGATCCAAACTGAGCACAGCATAGGTTCATGTTTTCAAGTATTCAGTTCACATTAAGAAGCTAAGAGGTGAATCAGAACTTCCTGTAATGATTAATGGATAACAGAGAGTTCTGGTTCTCAATTAGATTGCTCTTTTATGTCCCTTTTCTTCTCGCTCTGATTAATTACAGTTTCCTGAAAATATTGTTCACTTCTTGGAAATTCAAGAGATGAGTGGTCAGCAGCATTATATGAGATTGTCGTCACATCATGCTGTGCTTTCAGATGCTCCTAGGCTGCATCCATATCCAGAAATGTTAAAGTGCATTCTCTAATTGTATACTCCATACATTATTTCTGACATTTTTACCTAGAAAACTCTTCTTAGAGCTACTGAAAGCAAATACCTGTTTTTAAGGTAAGTCTGGCAGTAATATTCATTTCAAAATGGCTTGGAACCCTGAGGCAAAGGCTTCCCTTTCTCTATTTTCTGTTCATGATTTACATTTTTGCTTAAAAATTGAGTTGTATTATCTATACATCTTACTCTGTTACCTGTCCTTGAAATTGCCCTTCTTGCACTTCCAACTTCTTTTTTCTCTTGTCTACACACATTCTTTCTGTACTGAAGCATACTTGCTTTTTTACCCTGTTTCTCTCTCTACCCTTCTGGCTATCCACTGTGTTGCAAAAGCTCTAGGTAAAGTTTCCAAAAGTAAACAAGAATAATAAACGATGAATTAATTATGGTAGTTAGGAACTTCAGTCTTACATGAGCAACATTTTATGTAATCCGCCTTACATTACAAAACCATGATCTCTGCTTTCATTCCACAGACAAGGGAAATGAGGCTGAGAGGGCCAGAGAGACACCCAGGATTGCATGGCCTGTCTGTGGCACAGCCAGAGTTTGAATTTGGGATTTCCTGGTATCAGAAAAATCTGGTGTTTGCTGCATTACCAGATATATTTCTGGCTGCAAGTGACTGGAGTAAACAAGTATTTTTATGGTTCAGATAAGTTGTTAACATTGGTTTTTCGTTTTTCATCTCTTCTTGGCAGTCTCAGAAGAGCAGATTCTTGTAAAAGGCTCATGCTAAACATTTCAGCTTTCATCACACTAAAGTGTTCTGTCTTTAGTGAAGGTGCTCACAAAAGAGACTCTGGTTCTTTTCTAAAATAATTGTTTTTTTGATCCAGAAAGTGATACAGAGTGAATGATTCCTAAAACAGCCATGTGATGAGTAGCAGAGAGATGAAATCAGAACATAAGTTGTGCCTACATATTAATTATTTACTTTGATGTTTGAAAGCCAGACCACTGCTTTGGGACCTTTAAGACCCCTGAGAGTCTTAAGGAGCCAAGTTTCCTTGGAAAGGGATGCGACAGGGAGCAGAAAGCAAAATGACCTCCAATTCACAGAAGAAATTGGGCACTGAGTGTTTGTGTTCAGTTTCCTTGCAGTGAATATTACCTGACCCAAATTATCTGTTGTCTGTGTTATCCCATCCTATCTCCTTGAATACCACGAGCATGTTCATAACCTTAGATTTGTGCATGGTCCACTATGCCCAATATGCCCAACTAGCTACTTTTAGATTCTTCATTTATGATTCTTTGTCATCATAAATGGTGATACCTTTTCAGAGGAGTCTGAAGAAAGGACAGTCTCTCAGGAAATGTCCTCTGCCATACTAATGGGCATAATGTAACAGCCAGGACCTTTCCATAAGTAATGAACTATCTTTTAGTAGCTTTTACTTGGAATTGGTTTCCCCTTGCATTTGTCCTTCCCATTTTCTGTGGGATACAGACATTCAAATGAATAAGCTCAGAGCTGTATCGCTGTAGTATACTTCAGGACATGAAAAAAAACCTTCCAGGGACCATGCAAGTTAATGTGCAACCTGACAGATAACTAGCTTTTTCAAAGAAAACCATTCAGTGAAGCAGTGTTTGTCACTGTGCTTCACTAACATGTTTAAAAACCCTTTTTATACTCTTCCATGCTCTAACTTAAGCCTCTTTTTTTCCTGGTAGTTGTCCCAGTGCACTCCCATGCCAGCTGATGTCCAACAGTTGTATGGTTCTAAGACATGTGCTGAGTTGGCTACTTTTAGTAGAAAAATAAGAAATCTAGCCTTTTAAAACATCACATGTTTACTTTCAGACCTCTATAACTCCAGATCCTTTATCATTACATTGATGACCAACCAGGTATTACATGTTTCAAGCTTGTGTATTTTATTTTGCTTCTTTAACTGTAATCCTTTGAAGTTCTCCTTGTTGAATTTTTCATACTGATTTCAAATGACCTCACCTGCTTCTTGAGGTCATTTTGAGCTCTGGTCCTGCCTTTGAGAAAGCTAACATTCCTCCTGTGCTCTTGTTTTTTTGTGATGAACACTGAGTATGACTGCATCACACAAGCTGTTAATGAAAACTGACATGACAAGATGCAGGACCAGCCACTATCTGATCTGCCCTTCTGTATGCCTGTGCCATACAGGTTTCTGCAGCCTGAACTCTCTCATGTCAAGCAATGTGCAGACACTAAACAAAACAGCTTTGTAAACTGAAAGAACTTGCTTTTAAGTAAAAAATGGCAACAGATTGATGAAGTAAATTACAAGGGGAGCAAAGTTTGAAATTTTCTGCTTGTAAAATGGATTCCCACCATTGCATGCTCAGTAGTGAGAGTGCTGTTCAATCAGGACAGTTGAAATGGTGTGGCTGCTCCCCTTGAGAAATGACAACCCCACATACATGCAAATGGCAGTGAGAAGAGAAAGACATTTTCATAAGGAAGAAGTTTTGTACCCATTCTGGCATGGTGCAAAAGAAAATACTCCTACTTAGCAAGGAGAAGAATTATATTCTCCTTGGAAAAAAAAAATCAGGACTGGGTGTGCCAGCTATGATCTTTGCTACGTGAAAAAGAACAGACATTTCTCTCTTGCACTTGAATTGAAAACATGATGAGATGTTAATCATTCATTGCTGGAACTTGTTAGATTTTAGAGAAGGAAAATAAGTGATGAATGCAAAGATGGTCAGGATCATTTTAGTTCTGGAATTTGTTCTGCATATCTAGCTCTAAAGGAGAAAAAAATAGCCATGGATCTGAAAAACAACTTCTTATGCCAAAATGTGCCTGCATCCCTTTTCTGTAGGTTTGGGAAATGTAAATTTTTGAGTTCTGAGCAGTACAGAAATGCATAGCAGAAAATTAATAACTTTTGCAGTATTGCAATATAAAATAAAATCCTGTCCCTGCATTAAATCCTAGGAAGTCCCAGAATTTACCAGAGGCTGAGTGCCCCTTTCATCCACACATGGCTATATGTGGCCCTGGATGTAAAATGGAAATAACATTTGGTATAGATATGTATGTGCCTTAACAAATAACACGTTACTACTATACTGGTGAGATTAGTTCATCCAATTTAGTATCAGATTTGGGAATGTTGCCCCTTGAGTCAGAATTACTCAATGTGGAGTCCAGAGCATGACCAGTGAAAAAGCTACTTGTTACAGTAGTTATTATTTTGCTGGAATGGACCATATGAAGAGGCAATGACAGTTTTATGGAAAGTGATGCATAGGCTGTGTTGGATTAAATGCTCTGTTTGAGAATTATTTATTTTCTTGACTAAAGTTCTTCATATTTCTTGGATGATGCAGCACATTGCATGAGGCATTTTGTCTTATGCAACTTCATGTCACATTACACAGCTGATGCAGTCTTATGTAATTATGCTGGCATATGCTGAAAGTTAAACAAGAGGAAACACATGTTTCTGAATGGTGAGATATTGTAGTAGAAATAAGTTTTCTTTTTTTTCCACAGTTGTGTTGGTTTGCAGAGAACAAAGATGTAGACATTGTGATGACAAAGCTGTAAGATGTGGGAAGTGATGGCATTGGACTGATTGGGCAATTATGCACGCATTCATGGCCAGACTGAAGCAGGGAAATGCTTTACCCGGTAGTGTTGAGACATCAGTTGTACTGATCAGTTCTTCTGAGACTACTTCTGTCTTTCCATGTCTCACAGAATGGGGAAAAAATTCCGACCTGCTTGCTATGCAGGACCTCGGTGCCTGTGTTTGACCCAGAGCCCTATTTTAAGACCGGGCATTCCAAAAGCTCAGTTATTTACAAAATTAGTGACATTTCTGTAGATGAAAACACTCTGTATGTGTCTAAGTATTTCTGTACTGCTCAGTGTGTTTTCTCCCATCGTCTGTTCCCTTGACTGTCATTCATTCCTGATCACTTACTGGCTTTCTCCAGAAAGCCTGACAATGGGTATTTTTGCCTTTGTTCTCTTTTGTACAGTCAAAAATGCTGAAGTTGAAAGACAAGCAATTTTCTTGCAGCAGCAACAAACTGTTCTATAACCTTTTCTCCTTCTATCCCCCTCCCTCCTTACCAGTGTTAGACATGGATGCTTTTCCAGTAGAAAAGACAGAAACTATGTGACTTGCTCATTCAAGAGGCTAAGTGAAATGCAGGGTATCAATCAAGAAATTGACTTGAACGATTACTGGAGAAGGTATTCAGTCACACATCATGTGAGGTGCTGTTTTTCACAGTTTACAATATCAGTGACCCAGGTACTTTATAAAAGTACTGATGAAAGTTAATTCCAGTGGTTTTTTTTCTAGAAAATTCTATTTTGGCATGCACTTACTCAACTGGGGGAGGAATATGAAACTAAATTATAATATAAAGGCTAAATTAGTGTTCTGCTGTGTGATTGATGTGTAGTTTTAGGAGTGCCAGAGTTTCTTTGAAAGGGTGTAGCCTGACATTTTCAGTCACTTGGGTTTGTGGAGTTCTCAAACATGCTACATACAAGGAAACAGCACATAATTAAATCTCAAGAGTTGGTGGTATATAATCCACAGGCATCCAACAAAAATCCCTTTCAGGGCCAGGTATTTCAGGGTCAGACTGGTACATACAGCTGCTGGGACTGAGTTCAGGCAGGGAGCCACAGGACTTCCATGCCATATAAAGTTCAGGCAGCCTGTATTTAGGCCAGCCTTTGACAGAACAATGTGAGAATTACCATTGTTTGTGAGCTTGCTTTAAACAGGTGCAAACAGGTGTATATGTATGTTACTTTCCCCTCTCAGCATAACAATGCCTGCTTGCAAGTCCTTATTCACCTTCCTCTCATAAAATCTCCCCTGCCATATCTACAGCCTTAAATGATGCAAAGATACCTATCTATCCCAAATAACCTTTCCACTTCTCATCCAACTACTCATCTTGCAAAACATTTAACTCCACGGTGCTTCTTATGACAGCAGTCTTGAGACAGGGAGCCTCTTAGGGTATGGGGTGACTTGTGATAGTCCCACTGTGCTGCCTGTCATGCAGCTGCCAGCTTTCCACTCCAATTAAACAAAAGATAAATGTTTAGTAGTTCAAATCTCATTGAAGAATCCCTAACAATAATGCCAAAATCTAATTATTTCTTTAAGAGAGCACTGTTCCTGGATAAGGGAGCCCTGCTATATCCCTGCATCCCAACTCCTAACTCCTTAGACCTCCCACAATGCTATTTTTTCCTTTCTGCCAGAATAGTCACATAAGTCATACCACCAGGCTTCCCTCAGAGAGCATTGTTCAAAAATTAGGTCTTAAAGCCTGCATAAAGTATAGTCAAAATCAAAATTTCTGTCCTGTATGAAGCAGGATCACATTTCCATACAAAACAAAGGGGATCAAGTGTACCCTCAGCAAATCTGTGGATGACATGAAGCTGAGTGGTGCAATCATGCCTGAAGGATGGGATACCCTCCAGAAAACCTGATAAGAAGCTGGAGAAGCTCCAGAAGTGGGGCCATGGGAATCTCATCCACCAGGAATCTCATAAACCAGAAGTTTAAGAAGACCAAGTGCAAGGTGCTGCACCTGAGCTAGGGCAACCCCTGGTAACACAGGCTGGGGGATGAGCAGAAGGAGAGCAGCCCTGAGGAGAAGGATTTGGGGTGCTGGTGGATAAGAAAGGTGGACATGACCCAGCCATGGGCACTCCCAGCCCAGAGGGCCAAACGTGTCCTGGGCTGCATCCAAAGCAGTGTGGGCAGCAGGGCCAGGGAGGGGATTCTGCCCTTCTGCTCTGCTCTGGTGAGAGACCCCACCTGGAACACTGCATCCAGCTCTGGGATCCTCAGCACAGGAAGGACATGGACCTGTTGGGAGAAAAGTCCAGAGAAGGCCACCAAGTTGATTGGAGGGCTGGAGCACCTCTCCTGTGAGGAAAGGCTGAGACAGTTGGCATTGGTAAGTCTGGAAAAGAGAAGGTTTTGGAGTGATGTAATTGCAACCTTCCAGTTTCTGAAAGGAAACTAAAAGAAACATAGAGAGGGACTTTTTACAAGAGGATATAATGACAGGATAAGGGGAATGGCCTTAAATTGAAGGAGGATAGGTTTCAGTTAGATATTGGGAAAAAGTTCTTTCCTGTGAGTGGTGAGGCACTAGAACAGGCTGCCCAGAGAAGCTGCAGATAGCTCATCCCTGGAAGTGTTTGAGGTCAGGTTGGATGGTGTCCTGTGTGACCTGGTCCAGTGAAATGTGTCCCTAACCTCATCAGGGGAATAGATGTCCTTTAAGGTCCCTTTCAAGCCAGACTGATCTATGATTCTATGAAAAAGTTGAAAAAAAAACTTACTATGGAGTGAAAAGTTCTGAATGAATGATTCATAATTAAAATGCTTCCCTTAAGACTGTTGAAAGTGTAATAACACATTTCATTTTGAGTAATTTAAAAAATTTAACTACACTTCCTAAGGAACTTTTTTCTCTCAGCAGTTGCTGTTCACATGTCTTGTGCCCTCCAATGAGCTGGATTGTCTGTAAAGCTGCATTTCCCCAGGCACCAAGAGGCCTTTTCTCCCACTGTGGTTGGGGTTTATGAACATATTTGATTTTCTCAAAACTGCATTTTCTCTTGAAAATAGAATTCCTGTCTGTGTCTACAAATCATCCCCTCAGGCACCTTCAGTCTTTACCCACAGCTTCTTTTTCACCCTTCTCTCTCACTGCCTCTTAACCTTGTGCACAGTTTTGTTTGAGGCTGTATCTTGCTAAACCCCAACCTACTGTTCTGAAGGAGGAAATCACATCTCACTGCTACTTGTGTTACTGCATTTTTGTACAAGTTACCTACATTCAGTGTTCCACTATCGCATCTGAATGCTTTCACCTGCCTCTCTTAATTCAGAAAAACGTGCAGCATGTGTCTTTGAGGACTGAAGCTGAGTTAATTAGTCATAAAAAATAAAGTTTGAGTCTCCTACTCCCTTCAATCTTTCCACTTCAGCTTGATTTTTTTTTCATTATTTACATCTGGTTTTCACTGGTGATACTTTGGGGGACTGTAAAAAGAGACTGGACATGTACCAAAGGAGGCATTCAGTTTTCCAGTAGTCCCCCACAGCCTGAAAACCCACATGCCAGTTCCACTCTCTGTTCAGAGACTGAAAATTCACCTTTGCTAAGGGAGAAGGTCATATACTCTCTGTCCCTGAGCAGCTGGGTCGGACAGGTTTAGCATGTTACAAGCACTTAGTCACACTTAACCTATGTCCCTGCCATCTCTGAGCTCTTCTTCTCTGAGCATTGCCACAGCCTCATGCAGAGTCAGTCCCTCAGTAAAAGGACTTGCAGACGTGAGCTGGGAAGCCCAAAGGCATGTCCCTGAGCTATCTGGGGTAGACAGGGACTATTATAAGCAGCCCAAAATCAGGTTCGCCTGAAGATGGCAAAAGGGTTTGTGCTCTTTGGTTCTGTATGGCAAATCAGCTGGCAAACCTGCACTGCATGGTATTAATTTCACTTCTTAGGCTGGGATGCAGGACTTTCTTTCCCCCCTGGTATGCTGGCTTTGCTTGCAGCCAGGGACTGTACCACCCAATGGGATCCCATAGTGGTTTGCAGATGATGCCTGCGTCACCCAACACGACACAGAACTGGATTGGGAAACCCTATACTCTCTGAAAACATCTGTTTGTGACATGTTGATAAACTGACTACTTCTGTTTCTGTTACTTTTCTGACATGTTTAGAACTGACAGATTTCTTTTCTCCCCTTTTTCATCTCTCAGAAGTATATGGAAACCATTTCACTATCTGCCTCTGAAATTCCCACAGCTGCTTTTAATTACTCATTGTTTTCCTAAAAGTTATTTTTCAGATTGTATTTTATTTTATCATATGATATTCACACCAAATTCACAACATAATTAAGATTTTCACTCTGAAATAATTTGAAATAGATTCCATTCTAGGTTTTGTTGCACCAATATCATATGTCTAGTCCCCTGCAAAACCTAGTATAAATGCCAAGACCTGTTCATCCTGACATTAGCTAGAAATATTTATGTATTATGCATAAGCTGAACATTTTCACCTGTTCACACAGGATTCAGTAAACCCATCTCCAGGTCACAGGTGGGAAAATGACCCTATCCCTCTTCTCCATTTACTTTGCATTACATAGAAACCTGTAAATAGAATAAATAAAACCTGTGAGATGTGTTCTCACATCTGTCTGTCTGGGCTCATTGCTTTTTCACTCTGTTAATTAATGTAATTAGTTATAATTAGAGAGTAATTTTCAAATGATACATCAAATAGTGCATCTGCCACTTTTTTTGAACCTCCAAAGGCCTTGTCTTTATTGTGCTGATACTGAAAGTTGCTGTGGAGGCCATGAAGATATTTAATGTCCATGGTTTTCATTGGATGCGTAATCCTTAACACTTTAGCTACATCTGTAAGCAATCTCACAGTGGTGTGGGAGCTCCTGGAGCTGCTACTGGCAGGCTTCTCCACACGAGCCCATGGAGAATCAGCTGACCACATGAATACATCATGGTGTTGGCACTTCTGTTTGAAATTTAAGTTCATTTGATATACAGCGTGTTTTGCAGAACTGGGTGTTTTCTTTCCTCCTGCAGCTGTTGCTCAGTTATTCACCAGCATTAGCTGCATTTCCATCAACATTAGCTGCATCCTCAGGCCCCTCTGAGAGTTCTGTTATCTCTTGGGGTATTTCTCGAGACAGCACTTGGGGCTGCTGCTTTTCTGGACACTGGCCTTCCTCATTTCTGGGCACATACTTCTGGGCATCTCCTGCTTCACTCCAATTTCTCTTCTAGTTATGCTGTGTTTAATTGAAGAAAAGGATGACCAAGAAAATTCAGACCAAAATTTGAGTGAATTTTAGAATATCCTGATTTGGAAGGGATCCAAGAGGATCACTATGTTGGAATCCTGTCCTCTTGCTTAGCCATTGTTCAATTGAAACATATTTTGTGAACTGTTTGGCCAAATGATATTTATTTAGAAGGAGAAAAGGGAAACGCTCAGTGAACAGTTTCACCAAGCCCTGAGCAAAGGCTAAGCAGCAGAACTCTCTTGTTTCCTGCTTCAGATCCTCTTCAAATACTGTCTCTGATGACTTAAATGGCTACCTAGAAACAGACACTAGACAGGAGTAAGGGAATAAAGGAGGTATTTATTTGGAAAGCCTTCAAAGATACACCCTGGGGTCCAGAGGCTCCTGCCTCAGTGGATCCCAAGATGGATGACAGGTCATGAGTTCTTCACACCTTTATAGGTTTGGTCCATTTGCATATCAGCATAAATTCGCCAATTAAAACTTTAGCTAATGATGTAATTTCCCCAAGCTTCCCCCCGCCTCCCCAAGATGATGGTTTACACCCTTTGGGCCTTGGGAGAGTGACACCTAATGAGCTACAAGAAACTTCAGAGCTACACTAGGCAGTATAGGATTTGAAAAAATATAAAAGTTAAAACCTAAGGCATCATCTCAGATCCTGTCAGATGTAGACAGTCTGTAGCTAGAACTGTTTTTAACAGTGAAAGAAAGAAAAAAATAATTGTGGAAGCAGGCCAGTCTTTCGAGGGTTCATATTCTGCCTCAATCTGCAGAAATGGGTACAGATCTGTCTGTAATCTCCACGTTTGTCTGACAGTGGCACATGCAATGAACAGATGTTATCTTCTATTGAGGACATACACTTTAAGGGGCAGACTTTAAACAATGGTCTCTTTTTTTTCAGCTGCAAATGCGGGTGTCAGGAATTGTAGGAGCTTGACAAGCACAAGACGTTTAAGTATGTGATTGTCCCTGTAGGCAAAGTACTCAGACACTTAAATTATAGGAATTACTTCATAGTTATTTCTGGGTGCAAAAGTGGATATGTAATTCCTGATGAAAACCAAGATTCTGAGGCTTTATTTTGACTGCATTTGCCCATGGAAGGTTCTCTCTCCTTTTAACTGATCCAA
>VZTN01027551.1:2276-56625 GCA_013400515.1 Erpornis zantholeuca | reverse complement strand
TCATGAGACCCCACCTGGAGTATGGTGTCCAGTTCTAGTGTTCTCAAACATAAGAAAGAATTGGNGTTCTAGTGTTCTCAAACATAAGAAAGAATTGGCCTGTTGGAGCAGGTTCAGAGGAGGGCCCCAACAATGATCAGAGGGTTGGAACTGTTGCCTTTCCCTGGTCTTGAAAATTAAGAGCCAAACACAGTTAAGGGAAAAAGGGTTTTTATCTTGGTATTTATTTAAGGATCCTTAAAGGTGCACCATCTAGTCTGGGCAGAATGCGCTGAAATGCACACCAGAATGCACATACATGATAGATGGCATATACCATTTACAGGTTTTGCAAATTAGCATATTTATCAAAGATTTCCCAATGAGAGACTTGAATGAACCCCCCATCCCAAGGAATTCTCCCCTGGATGGACCTATCTTAGTTTACAAGATGTGTTCTGGGGAAGACCTTGATTTCTAGGGCTTTCTGGCCTCTAACTGCAAGGCTTCCAGGATGTTTGGTCTCCTGGATTAATAGAATAAGAATGTTTCAATCTTGAATCTATTAAAAAATTTAGTCTTATTTTGGGAGCAAAACTTGGATCAGTTCTTGGGCCAAACAATGTCTGTCTATACAATATTAGCTGAAAACTATACAAATGATTTATTTATCTACTATAAGATGTGAGGATTTAAAATCAGCCACAGAGTACATAAACCAGAATGAGTGGAATTACAGTAAAGATGTTGTTCTGGTTTGAAAAGACAAACCAGTGGGAGACACCAAGTCAGAATAACAATTTATTAAGAAAATTAGAATAAAGGCAGGGAAAGGAAAATAAAATAAAATAAAATAAAATAAAATAAAACAAAACAAAAAAAAATAAACACACTGGTTTAAACTGGCAGAGCCAGATACAACCTGACACCCTGTTAGTCAGGGTAGCAGTAGCAGTCCAAAGGGATGGTGGCTGCAGTCCTCTGAAATGATGGATGTAGTTCAGTTGAGGCAGTGATCCAGTAAAAAGGGTCTGGTCTTCCTCGGAAGGTATGTAGCTCCTATCCACTGGAAATCCAGTGGAGAAGAAAGCTAAAGTTGTAGTCCCAGAGCCTCAGTTATATCCAAGATGGGATGCTTGGCTCCTCCCCCTGGGTGGAGTATCTCACAATGGGATGGTGAGTCGTGAGATAAGGCCTGATGGGCCATTAACAGGAGATAGTCCAGGAGTCAGTTATCTCTGAGTCATGGGCAAGGCACTGATGGGCCCATTAACAAAAGATAACACAGAGGGAGGAGGCAGGGAGTGCTCTCCCACCTGGTTTTAACAGAAGCCTGAAGATGGTAATAGAATACACCCCCCTGGACACATTTTACATTATAACCCAGGACAATGTTCTGTGGTAACTCTAGTAATATAAAAGATAGTTGTATCCATTTAGCAGCGCAGTTTTTCTTTCTTAAAAAAGACTGTTGCCTTGGGAGGAATCCTAGTTGTATAATGGTCCAGCATTTTGAAACTTGTGGCAAAGTTCTGCTAGTGCAAATACTTAATCTACAAGCAATACTTGGTGGGAGTGTGTTGGTACGTCTCTGTGCAGTGGACAGTCTTGGCAGCACCCTTCTTTTTTGACAGAGAATTGGGCTGTTGACCTTGGCACCTATTTTCTCTGAGACATTTTTAGAGGAAAAAAATTTCAAAGTCTACTGCTGTGCTTCCATATGCTGGAGAAGTACATGATGGCTTTTCCTTCCTTTGTAAAGAGAAGCAGGCAGCAGTGCAGGGCACCATGCTGTGCGTAGGGTAGGTGTGTAAGCAGGGGGTGATATGACAATGGGCCTTCTGCCTGCATACTCCACCCCAAAGTGCAGCCCTGTTCACAGGTCTCCAGATGCAAGTGTAGGAGCACAGCATGGAGGCTGCAATTCCTGTTGCCTCGAGTTTCTGATGCACAGCTATGTTGACATCCTTTGCTGCTCTCTCAGATCCCCTCTGTAAACTTCATGTCTCCCACACATCCTCTTCCAGACTGCTTCACAGAGGGGAAGTCTTCTCACCCTTCTCCTCCCAGCAGGCAGAAGGAGAGTTATCATATAGATGATAGTCACACAATGTGGACTTGCTCAGGGACTCTTCATCTCACATGCCTTTGCATCTCCCCCTGTTTGTCATCCCTTTCTTCTTCCCCTCTCCCAGGGTCCCACACTTCTCATCTCAAAAATCCTATCCTCTTCCAGCTCCAGCTCCTGGCACAGATTTCCACTACTTATCTAGCATCTGTACTTCAAAAAAAATTCATTCAGAAAAGACACCAGTGGCTTAAAAGACAGGACCAATATGAGAAAGATGGACCATTACAGACTTTCCCAGGCCCTTATTTTTTCATTTGAAAACAATTGTGATGACAGACCTGTCAGACTCTGAAGAGGAACATTGCTGCTATGGAAGAAGGTGCTTCAAAGGTAGGAGGCAACTGGAGCCTGCCTAGGCAGCATTTGGAGGGGGCCAAGGGAAAAGATGACCAAAGGAGTATCTGTTGTATCATGTATCTGAGTATGGTGACCTCTCTGGGGTTGTGTTTATCACAGGGTCACTTACTGTTTTGTTTCCAGTCTTCATGCTTTTAGAGGGCTAGGAAACCCTGGTACCAATGGTACCCAATGGTACTTTGGCTTACGTTTCACATCTTGATTTCCTGTTTTTTCTTTCATATCATTTGCACAAAGAAAGTGCAGTCTAGATTTAAACTAGGGCTGTTTTCTCTCCTGGAGGCTGATGCAATTCTCCTTAAACAGAGATGTTGTGTTTTAACCCCAGTCAACTATTAAGAAACACGCAGCTGCTCGCTCACTCCCCCACCAGCAGGATCATGGAGATAAGCGTAAAGGTAAAAGCTAGAAAACACATGGGTTGAGACAAAGATAGGTTAATAGGGAAAGCAAAAGCCATATACACAAGCAAAGAAAAAAACAAAGAATTAGTTCACTGCTTCCCATGGGCAGGCAGACAATTCAGCTGTTTCCAGGAAAGCAGGCATAATGGTGTATAACGGTAACTTGGAAAGAAACGCCATCACTCCAAACATTCCCCCTTCGTCCTTCCCTCCAACTTTATATACTGAGCATGATGTCATATGGTATTAAATATCCCTTTGGTCAGTTTGGGTCACCTGTGCTGGCTGTGTCTTCTCCCAAGCTCCCATGCACCTACAACTTCCTTGCCATCTCTGTAATATCAACACTGTGCTCAGCACCACTATGAAAGCAATTAATTTTTCCCCATCCAAAAACAGCACAAGAGACCAAAAGGAATTTGCTGCAGCTGTGTAACCACGCACCAGGCTCCAGGGTTTGACAATAGAGGAGAAAACAGTTTGTCTCAAAATCAAGTTTCCTTTACAGTGCAGGAATCCATTTTTCTTTTGACTGTTGTGGGAACTGCAAAGCCAGAAACTTGCCCAACAGTAAACTGAGTCTGGGCTAGATTTCTTTGCCCTTACACTGAACACCTTATTTCAGAGGGCCTATTTGTGAAACTAGCAGTACTGCTCACATAGAAGGATGATCTGTTCAGTGGAAGAGGCAGAACAATCACTTCTGAGGCTCCTTAAGCTATTGGTTTCTTTTTAAAGAAGCACTTTCATTCCCTTTTGCTACTTTCTTTGCAGAGTTTATTTATTAAAAGTGAAACACGGGATGCTTTGTGAAAAACAGATTAACATGGAAAATACTTATCTTCCTGTCATCCTTGGGAATCCATTTCTCATAGTATTGAAATTTTTCATTTTCTCTGGCTGAAGAAATGGCATTATTATATTTAAAATAAATGCTGAAATAATACATCCATTAAATAAAATTTACATAGAATGTCTTAATATATACTGTTTTTTACCCGAGAACATCAGATGCACCTTCTTAAAAAACAATGTGGTTGTAGATGACTTCATTTATTCCTAAACAGAGCTAAGTAAGCTTTCAACCTGAAGTTTTGTCTAAGTTAATAGCACTTCTCTGAAATAGAATATTTTCATGTTAGCAAAAATGAACAGAAGGAGATAAGGAACACTATGCTCAAATGAAGTCATAGGGTTGATTTTCAGGTAGGCATACTGAATTTGGTAAAATTAGAAATATTCTTGCCTAATTGGGTTAGTATCTTCTGCATCACTTGCTATGCTAATAGAGTGGCAACAGTAGGTATTTTCTGCCTTTGGGATATCAGTGTTGGAAGAATGGCTGGAGGAATCCTAAGGCTTCTGGATCCATTCCTGGGATCACTGTACAAAAAGCATTTTCCTAAATTTATCCTTTTAAACCCAACAAGTCCGAGTTTTAAAAATGGTACCTTGTGGCACCATCTGATAAATATAGTAGGGATTAAAAAGGAAAACTTTACTCTGTTAGACACATTTTAATGACAATTCATTGTTTGTAACAAATGAACTTATGTCTTAAATTTGACCATCTGTAGTTTCAAAGGAAACTATACCACAGTATCATGTACCGCCTTTTCTGTGTCTTTCTGTGATTTCATGATGATCTAATACAACACAAATTCTGTTTTATCTCAATGGCATCTTCCCTAGCTAACAAGCCCAAATAAACAACAAACATGTGATCTAAAGCACCACACATTTACTTGAGATTCCTCTAGTACTTACTGAAGCCAAGAGGACATTTGAAAGATGAGCTTATGTTTCTAGCTCTGAATTTTTGTCTTGGCATTATTCACAGTTCAATATGAAAAATACTCTTTATAGGCTACCATGCATAAAGGAATGTTTGCACAATTTCAAAATACAGGGACTGATCACAGGGAAGAACAGAAGTTTCAGTTCATTGGTAGGACTTTCTTGATTACTTTTTAGGTGCTTTGAGCTTCATAAAAGGACTGGCAAAACCAATGATCTGCTGAATCTCTTCCCATGTATTTTAACGTTCTGAGGACATGGTATGAGATGCAAACTACTTGCTAGCTCTTGTCCCAAGCTTCAGCTGCTTTCCACTTGCAGCAAGGCTTCAGCACTGCCAACATTAGATGAACTCCCATTGGGGGATGCATGAAGCCAGCAGAAATTTCTGTGAGGGGAGGGGGATTAAAAACTTCTCAGAGTTCTGCCCCATCCTCATTGTTCGGTAGTGCATAAGCAAGTCCAGACTTCTCCCACCTCCTTTTTGTATCATGTAGTCATGGTAGGTGCCCACATAAGCTCTTCAGTTAGGTACATACATCAGAGACTAGTTTTTTCTTCCCTTCTTACGAGCCACTTTGTATTTTACCTTCTGTGACTTTTGTAATGAAATTATAGCTTTCTTTATTGCTTCCTGCCTTGGTATTAAAGCTTTGGCAGTGGAGGGACTGTTGTGAAAAGGGCATCTACTTAAAACATAGTGAGCCTCATGTAAACACCTCAGGAGATTAGATGAGAATGTTACATGTGACTGTGGTGTTTACTCCATCTGATCAGAGCCTCAGTCAGTCTGATTCCTTTACATGAGGCTGGCAGGATGTACTTGGATACTTGTGTCCTTTTCCAGTGACTAGGCCATAAAGTGTCTGTAATCTAAGGGCCATATATCTAAAACATGAATAAACACCATCTACTTGGGTTATGTCTGTCTGACATAAATAGTTACTAATGTGAAAACGTAATGAGATTATCTTAAAGATGCAACAATCAGCATGTGGTAGAGGTGAGGTTAGTCCCTCACTTGGTAATAGTCATGTGTAGGTCTATGAAAAGTCGAACTTCAAAGTACCATGCTGTAGAAAGGAGTATGAAAAAAATCCAAGAAATGTGAAGAAAGAAGAGGTTTATGCTGGAGAAAAGTTGAACATAATAACTTTCTTCAGGGAAAGGGGATAAAAAACCAAAGACAGCCTAGTTTACATTTCATTTTGATCTGAAGCAATGGCAGATGTTACAGCTTAGCATGGTCTTTTGCTTTACCTCTATATTTGCTTTGCCTCCTTATTTGCAACTATCCATGTATGATTTAGGATTGATGCAGTTTGAAGAAAACAGGCTTGTTTTCACAATTTTAATGCATTTAGCAACCACTGTAGTTAAGGGGGCAAGAGACTGGTACAGAACTAACACCAAGGCCCCCATGGCAAATCATCTGCTACCCATCTGTCTGCCCAAGACTTAGTGACACATTAGAGTCCTGGGGCCTTGTGGCTGCATGTCAAACTTCAAAGCTCATTAACTTGGCAATTAGTGGAAAATAGTTTGGCACCTTGCAGACCCTGCCTAGTACATTCTGGGCTGGGATTTGAGGTTTTTTTTCAAAAGAGTCTACCCAATGATTAACCAACTGCATCTGCAATTATATACCTCTGTTAACTAGCTTCATTCTCAGCTGAGAACAGTTACGTAATCTGTTTGAAATTTGTAGTATGATAGAAAATATCTCTCACTTCAAAAAGTAATACAAGTCTTGCAAGGAGGGATATGTAGTGGTGGGAACTGTGAAGGGAAGAGAGAGAGAAAAATGCTCATACTCAAGATACTGGTAGGAAGAAGGTTGAGGTGAATATTTCAATTTCAAGCTTTTGTTTGGTCTGCCTTTCACACTGTATGTAAGCACCAGGGAACTCTGATTTAATGTGCTGTTGCAGAAAAAATCTTAGGTCATCTTGTAAGTCATCTCTAAATTTTATTTCCACTTATGGCTTCCAGGAATGGAAGAAGAAGGGACCTATAATCTGCAAATTCTTGTGTGCTGTGCTGGCTTTGTCCTGTGTGCCTTTTTTGTTGCTGCTTAAAGTCAGTACTCAAGAGGGTTTTTTTTCCCCCATATTTTAATTTTTTTGATATATAAATATATGTTAAATTATATGCAGTGTAATACCTCCCTGATGTTACAGAATACACTTCTCTCTTTTTGTTGTGTAACAGATTAGAAGATATATAAGGCTGACAAATATTTTCTTATATAGCTATCAAGTGACAGAAATGAAAGCATCTCAAAATTCATGAGGAAAATGATTGCTTCGAGTGGTGTGCCAAATCCAATATGACTACTGGTGCAATACATTTGTGGGAAAGCTATATTTTTGATTAAAGAGATGGAATCTTACCAAGGTATCAGTTATAAACTTACTGGGGAAGTGGTGAGACCAATCTGTACTTTGCTTTATGTTACTGGAAGTACGGTTTGGTTTACTTGACAGATAAGGAAATTGAAGAAAAATTATAAAAGATACTTTGAAATAAATGCAGTGTTATTTTACTGCCTGTTGAGAAACTGTCCATCTGTGCTTGTTTTCTTAAAGATGCCTATATGAAAACATGGACCATGGGGCTCCCACCGGCCAGGAAGCCTTCATGGCTTGCTCAGGCATCTTGCTCTTCACAACGTAGCAGTGACAAAGGGGTGAGAAGAGGCCTCTGTGAGGAGAGCTCGGAAGATCTTTATTCACATGCTGTTATGCGGATGTCCAGGGGAAAAGGCAAAGGAAAGGCAAAGGGTCTGGTGTTTTATCGGGACCTGGGGGAGAGGAGGAGTTGGGGTCCCTCACAGACCAATAGGAGGAGTCCAAGGGAGTGGCCAGGGTTTAGCTGGGAGGGGGGTAAAAGGGGGTGGGGGGAACACCACAATTCCCCTGATTTTACAAAATACAATGTAGGGTTTTAGGGGAACAATGAAGAATTTAAAACAGTAACATAATGCAAAGCAATAACAGTGGTGCAGGTTGAGCTCTCGGACTGCGGCCGTCTCTGCTGTTTTCAGGGCTGCTGTTGCTGTTCTGCTCGTGGTTTCACTGTTGTTGTTGCTGCTGCTGTTTCGCGCTGCCCCGCGTGCCCTGCGCCTCATCAGCCCCGCCCCCTGCCGCTGGAACAGACACGGCTCTGCCGGGCGGGCTACAGCCCCTGCCTACCAGAGCTTCAGTGGCGCGGCTCCGCTCCCCTCCCCTCCTGCTGTGGGGAGTACTGGCTCCTCCCCCCTCCCCCCCAGGGCTGAGAGGGAAGGGGAGGGTCTCGCGGCCGCAAGCACACCCACTGATGCGGGGGAAAAGGGAGAGGGGGCCTGCGCCAGAACTTCGCGATGAGGCGGTGGGGTTTTGGTGAGCCTGGAAAAATTTCAAGGGGAAAGAAGAAGGCAGCATGGTGAGCCCAAACACGCAGTCAGCTGCCGCCATCTTTGCAAACACATGGAGTCAGTTCAGCTGCGGTTTGGGGGTTCCTCCGGATGGGATTTGGAGGGAGCCCCTGGCTGGAGTGCTCAGTTCCAACATGGGAAAGGACAGGGGAGACCTAGAAACACATGGTCAGGTCTCTCCTGAGGAATATAAGGGGGAACAAAGCGGGCGGCGGAGGGGGAGGCCCCCACCACGTGGCTGAATTCCGGATAACTAAATAAAGCAAAACAAATATTAGTCCCTTTATATTTCGCTCACATGAATGAGGGACAGCTAATCTTTAAAGGAAAGAACTTCTCCCAAAACTGGGGGTACAAAACTTGAATCTTTTCATGTTAGGGATTGTTGCTTTCTGCTGGTTACTGTTGCAAAGCCGCAAGAAGCAACAAGTGCCACAGTGCATCTCTGCCTGGCCCGGGCGGGGTCCATATGGCCCAAGCCTTCTTTTTGAAAGCATGGACCACGGGGCTCCCACCGGCCAGGGAGCTTTCAGGCTAGCTCTGGCATCTTGTGCTCTCTGTAATGACGCAGCGACAGAGGGGATGAGAAGAGGCCTCCACGAGGAGGGCATGGAAGATGTTTATTCACATGCTGCTATCCAGATGTCCAGGGCGAAGGCAAGGAAAGGCAGAGGGCCTGGGGTTTTATTGGGAACTAGGGGAGGGGTGGAGTCGGGGTCCCTCACAGACCAATGGGAAGAACCCGAGGGAGTAGCCAGGGTTTAGCTGGAAAAGAGGGAAAAGGGGGTGGAGGGAACACCACAAGGGATATGTTTTTTCTTGCTGAGACTTTGCATGGGGTGCAAGTCAACCTTCACCTCAACAAGAACCCCTAACTCCCCACCCGACCCCAAGGTAAAAAAAAATTAAACCAAAAAGAAAAAATTACCCCTGTACCAGGCCTACCAGGCCATCCATGCCTCCCCTCACCACGGGGCTTTCCAGCAAGGCTCCCCACAAAGGCTTACCAGCATGGAGTCAAAATAAAACCCTCAGAATGGTCCGCTGCATTTCAGCCGACTCCTTTTTGAAGAGCGTGACTCTTCTTCTGAAGCTACCAGCTGCCCCTTCAGTCTCATTGCATGAGCTTCTCGTTGGGGAAATGGTTTTCCCGAGGCGACTTCTGCCCGGCTGCTGCAGGGGGATGCTCTCTGGGGCACCTCTGTGTAGAGGCCCCACATTGGGCACCATCTGTTGCGTTGCTGGCTTATGTTGCAAAGCCACAATGAGCAACAAGTGCCAGAGAACATTTCTTCCTGGCTTTGGGCAGGGCCCACGTGGTCCAAGCCTTCCTTCTGAAAGCATGGACCATGGGGCTCCCACCAGCCGGAGAGCCTTCATGGCTTGCTCAGTCATCTTGCTCTTCACAACATAGCAGTGACAAAGGGGTGAGAAGAGGCCTCCGTGAGGAGAGCACGGAAGATCTTTATTCACATGCCATTATGTGGATGTCCAGGGGCAAAGGCAAAGGCAAATGGTCTGGAGTTTTATCGGGACCTGGGTGTGGGAACCCCCTGTTAAGAAGGGACACAAAAGCTAAATGTGCCCCTGTCCCACCCTCTCCATAGACCCTGTTCAGTCCCAAGGTGTGCCTACAACCCCCATGAGCCTCTGCTTATCAGCNGGGAGGGGGGTAAAAGGGGGTGGGGGGAACACCACAATTCCCCTGATTTTACAAAATACAATGTAGGGTTTTAGGGGAACAATGAAGAATTTAAAACAGTAACATAATGCAAAGCAATAACAGTGGTGCAGGTTGAGCTCTCGGACTGCGGCCGTCTCTGCTGTTTTCAGGGCTGCTGTTGCTGTTCTGCTCGTGGTTTCACTGTTGTTGTTGCTGCTGCTGTTTCGCGCTGCCCCGCGTGCCCTGCGCCTCATCAGCCCCGCCCCCTGCCGCTGGAACAGACACGGCTCTGCCGGGCGGGCTACAGCCCCTGCCTACCAGAGCTTCAGTGGCGCGGCTCCGCTCCCCTCCCCTCCTGCTGTGGGGAGTACTGGCTCCTCCCCCCTCCCCCCCAGGGCTGAGAGGGAAGGGGAGGGTCTCGCGGCCGCAAGCACACCCACTGATGCGGGGGAAAAGGGAGAGGGGGCCTGCGCCAGAACTTCGCGATGAGGCGGTGGGGTTTTGGTGAGCCTGGAAAAATTTCAAGGGGAAAGAAGAAGGCAGCATGGTGAGCCCAAACACGCAGTCAGCTGCCGCCATCTTTGCAAACACATGGAGTCAGTTCAGCTGCGGTTTGGGGGTTCCTCCGGATGGGATTTGGAGGGAGCCCCTGGCTGGAGTGCTCAGTTCCAACATGGGAAAGGACAGGGGAGACCTAGAAACACATGGTCAGGTCTCTCCTGAGGAATATAAGGGGGAACAAAGCGGGCGGCGGAGGGGGAGGCCCCCACCACGTGGCTGAATTCCGGATAACTAAATAAAGCAAAACAAATATTAGTCCCTTTATATTTCGCTCACATGAATGAGGGACAGCTAATCTTTAAAGGAAAGAACTTCTCCCAAAACTGGGGGTACAAAACTTGAATCTTTTCATGTTAGGGATTGTTGCTTTCTGCTGGTTACTGTTGCAAAGCCGCAAGAAGCAACAAGTGCCACAGTGCATCTCTGCCTGGCCCGGGCGGGGTCCATATGGCCCAAGCCTTCTTTTTGAAAGCATGGACCACGGGGCTCCCACCGGCCAGGGAGCTTTCAGGCTAGCTCTGGCATCTTGTGCTCTCTGTAATGACGCAGCGACAGAGGGGATGAGAAGAGGCCTCCACGAGGAGGGCATGGAAGATGTTTATTCACATGCTGCTATCCAGATGTCCAGGGCGAAGGCAAGGAAAGGCAGAGGGCCTGGGGTTTTATTGGGAACTAGGGGAGGGGTGGAGTCGGGGTCCCTCACAGACCAATGGGAAGAACCCGAGGGAGTAGCCAGGGTTTAGCTGGAAAAGAGGGAAAAGGGGGTGGAGGGAACACCACAAGGGATATGTTTTTTCTTGCTGAGACTTTGCATGGGGTGCAAGTCAACCTTCACCTCAACAAGAACCCCTAACTCCCCACCCGACCCCAAGGTAAAAAAAAATTAAACCAAAAAGAAAAAATTACCCCTGTACCAGGCCTACCAGGCCATCCATGCCTCCCCTCACCACGGGGCTTTCCAGCAAGGCTCCCCACAAAGGCTTACCAGCATGGAGTCAAAATAAAACCCTCAGAATGGTCCGCTGCATTTCAGCCGACTCCTTTTTGAAGAGCGTGACTCTTCTTCTGAAGCTACCAGCTGCCCCTTCAGTCTCATTGCATGAGCTTCTCGTTGGGGAAATGGTTTTCCCGAGGCGACTTCTGCCCGGCTGCTGCAGGGGGATGCTCTCTGGGGCACCTCTGTGTAGAGGCCCCACATTGGGCACCATCTGTTGCGTTGCTGGCTTATGTTGCAAAGCCACAATGAGCAACAAGTGCCAGAGAACATTTCTTCCTGGCTTTGGGCAGGGCCCACGTGGTCCAAGCCTTCCTTCTGAAAGCATGGACCATGGGGCTCCCACCAGCCGGAGAGCCTTCATGGCTTGCTCAGTCATCTTGCTCTTCACAACATAGCAGTGACAAAGGGGTGAGAAGAGGCCTCCGTGAGGAGAGCACGGAAGATCTTTATTCACATGCCATTATGTGGATGTCCAGGGGCAAAGGCAAAGGCAAATGGTCTGGAGTTTTATCGGGACCTGGGTGTGGGAACCCCCTGTTAAGAAGGGACACAAAAGCTAAATGTGCCCCTGTCCCACCCTCTCCATAGACCCTGTTCAGTCCCAAGGTGTGCCTACAACCCCCATGAGCCTCTGCTTATCAGCCCACCCCCACCTATCCTCCTATTAGTCCCCCTGTCCTGGCCCCACCTTGGTATGTGGCCTGCCCAGATACCCTACATACTTAACCCTTATTATCCCCCAGAAGCGCGGTCTTTGCCTCTGGATCAGCATGCGAGTGGGGCTGGAATAAACTTCTCTGAAAATCCATGCAAAGACCCTTCCTCACTTCTTTCCACCAATGCAGCCAGCTTCCGGAGGGTTGTGAGCCAGAGAGAAAAATCAGCCTGGCTTACAACACCTGGGGGAGAGGAGGAGTCGGGGTCCCTCTGATAGGAGGAGTCCAAGGGAGTGGCCAGGGTTTAGGTGGGAAGGGGGTAAAAGGGGGTGGGGGGAACACCACAAAATTGCACATTTTTCTTCTTTGTTTTTCAGTTTGCACATTCATTTAAATTACAAATTCCTCTGCTTTTTTTTTAAAAAAAGAAGAACTTCTATTACTTTAGACAAGTCATCTTGATCTTCTGTGGAAATAAAAAAAGTCACTGATTGTCAAGACCATCAGCTAATAATGCTTTCTTCTTAAAAGTCATCTTCTTCCTCTAAGTCTTAGTGTTTACTTCTTCCTGACAGTATCATACAGCCATAGGATGGCCTGGGTTGGAAGGAACCCACAATCAAAGTCCAGTTCCTGCCCTGGACAGGACAGCCCAAAAATCCCACCACATGCCTGAGAGCATTGTCTAAAAGCTTCTTGAACTCTGACAGGCTTGGTGCTGTGACCGCTTCCCTGGGGAGCCTGTTCCAGTGCCCAACCACCCGCTGGGTGAAGAACCTTTTCCTACTGTATCAGCTAAACCTCCCTGACACAGCTTCATACAGTTCTTTTGGGTCTTGTCTCTGGTAACCAGAGAGAAGAGATCAGTGCTTACGACTGCACTTTGCCTCAACTGGCTGGTGATGATGGTGTTTGGTAGACCCTAGAATACGACTGGCCCTCCTGGCTGCCAGGGCACTGCTGACTTGTATTAAACTTGATGTGGGCCTTTTCAGCAGTGCTACTCTCCATCCCTCCAGTCCAGGGTTGCCCTAGCCCAAGTGCAGAATCTGGCACTTGTCTTTTTTAAACTTCATGCAGTTGATGATTGCTCATCCCTCTAATTTGTCTAGGTTTCTCTGCAGGGCCTCTCTGCCTTTAAGGAAGTAAACAGCTCCTCCCAATTCACTATCATCATCAAACTTAGTATCTGTGGGGATTCGGAGTGTCGCCGTGTCTGATGGCTTTGGTTGGCATGGGACCTTGGGAGAGATGGGCATACCGCCTCTAGCCAGGAGACAAAACAAAGAGAAGGAGGCAAGACAAAAAGTAGGTTAGTTAACAGGAGATTAAGCAAAGGCATTGTGATCTGTAGCCATTGGAGACGCAAAAGATGTAACCCTGGAAGCTGAAGTTTGTAGTAACTGAACTGCTAGTTTGGAACACTGTTTAAGATGTGTTTTATACAATAAAAGTTGGCTTTGCACGTACCGGGCGGAGTCCGTGTTTCAATCACTGACAGTATCCCTTCAAGCCCTGCATCCAAGTAATTTATAAATTAGATGTTTAAAGGAACTGGGCTTAAGATAGAGCTCTGTGGAACCCCGCTATGACTGGTCACCAGCCTAATGTAGCCTCATTCATGCTTTGTGCCTGACCCACAAGCCAGTTGCTTAAATATGACAAGTTTATCCAGCTGTGTGCTGGACATTTTCTCCAGAAGCATCCTGTGAGAGACAGCATCAAAAGCCTAACTGAAACTGAAAAAGATTACATCAACTGGCTTCCCGTGATCAACTAGGTGGATTACCTAGTAGATGCAGAGTGCTCCATATACTCTTAAAAAATACAGTTATCACCCACACTTTCCCCCTTCTAAATATTATTACAGTTACAGGATACATGCTGCTCATTTTTTCCCCAAATTTGAATACTTTGACACAGCAAAAGTATGAAATATAAATACCCATGATATAAACTGAAACTTGCGAAGAAACAAGCAAAATCTCCTTCATGATCATAGAGGTTCTTTTGCCAGTTTTTGTTTAGATGAGGCAGAGGTAACTTGCAGCAATATCTGATTACTGCAGGAGATACAGGTCATCATGTTTAATGATCTGGAGCTGTAGATGTATTACAGCTTCCATCTGTCACTTTTGATTCATGTAGAGCACTGAACTTGAATGGAAACAAAGTTAAAGAACAATGTAATCAAGGACATGTGGGATATTTGAGGTATTGGGAGCTGTTACCATCTACCATGGTTGCTGTGCACACATCAAGGATGACTTTGATACTGTTTCCTAGGCAGGATAGTTTGCAATTATCTTGACATGTGGCACTAAAGCAGCTTGTTACTTCAACTTCTGGAAACAGAATATGGATATAAGTAGACACAATCCCTCCCATGCTGCACCTCACATGGACTCCCTGGCATCAAGTCAGGTTGTTTTTGAGAGGTCAGTTTTTTTTCTTAAAACAAGACTGGTTAATGCAAATTTGATGAAAGTTTCATGTTGTTCTCCCTCATTCTGATTTCTAAAGCAGAGTATTTGTACTGTGAATTTACACTCCCACCTAGATTTTATTGGGAAGATTAGACTCTGCAAGCCACCTGCCTGGGAAGTGGAAGTTAATACTGACCTGGAAATTCCAATGAGAGCTGTGCTGATTCCTGTAGCTCATACTACCCACTGATTTCTGGATATTACAGATATTTAGATTCCTATTTGCCACTTGAAACATCTAGATCTTCTTCCTCAAGTACACTGACATGCTCAAGACCATATTTCAGCAACTATGAATCAACTAAGGGAGCTGAAGTGTGGCAGGAGAGTGGCAGAGGGCATTTAATTCCAGGAACATTTCTGTACTGGAACAGAAATTGGACATCTGTTGCACTGCAGTGAAAACTACATGCACCAGTCATCATAGAAAGTCAGCATTCACCCACTCTGTCATAGTAGGGTTAGATTTCTGTTTTTCATGTCTATCCAGAATTTGTACCATAAGGGCCTGATGACAGAGATGAGTGGTTTTTTTCATAGTAATACTGAATTTTTAAAATATAAATTTAAAAAAAAGACGCCTAACATACAGCGATGTCATTTGCTTTAGTTCTATTCTTCCAGAGTTTCAGTGACCACTGTGTCTCTTTAGACCTTAAAGGTCTTGAACAGATATCAGCAGAAAGAAACTTTCCTTATGCTGCACAGGAAAAACAACTGAATTTTGAAACAATAAAAATGTCTCACTCTGTTGTTTCATGCTTTGTATTCCTGTTTTTATTTACACTGAAAAATTAATCCCTAAAGTGGTAGTGTAACACTATCTGAGACTGCTGAGACTCCCCTGTCACCCCAGCAATGGGAACAAGTTCTGCCCCTACATGTTTTGATGGTATCAGAGTATATTGCGTGCCACTGTCAACCAAAGCTTTGTATTTTTGTGCTTCTGATGTGCCAGGACATTTGATTCACACAGTCCAATAGACTGTCTTTTCCCATGCCTCTATCTGGCCAGAGGCAAGGCCTCTCTAGTTCTGGCTATTGTTCCCTCCCTCGGCATGAATTCTGATGGTTCCTTCAAGGGGATCAGACATGTCATCCTTCCTTCTGTTAAGCCTAGCAGCTTGGTCATGAGAAACTGCAGCTACATTCATTCTTGCAGAATTCTTTATTAGTAGTTTCTTCTTTTAGCTTATGGACCCATGCTGCTAGGACAAATGTGGGTTTTCCATCTCATCTTCTCATGTCTTCCCCATGATCACACCAGAAGAGCCTCAGGTTGGCTTATGGAACCTGCTGACCCTCTCCCTAGCTGAGGAACTTCTGCTTCTGATAGCAGGGACTCTGGTGTGTACTGATGAAACCTGGGGAAAGTCCTCTAACCTCCTTCCTGAGTTTCTGACTCTCTTCAATTCTTTCTTCCAATTCCCGCATATGCTCAGTCAAATCTTTTTCCTCTACCAAGATTTGGGCTTCTGCCATGGTGTGGACAGTATCTTCATATGTTTGTAACATTCTTGTTATTAATGCCCACTGTGTCATTTCCCTCATTCCATTGCAGTGTCTCTAGGAAGTGGGAGTATGCTTGGCCTGCGTGGAGTGAGTTTGAGCCGTACCAGTGTTGTACATTTTACCAGGACTGAACTCTTGATGGTTTGGTCACCATTTAAGAAAAGGATCTCTATCACAGCCTGTTCTTGCAAGCATTGGATTCCTTTCTCCGTGGTGTTCTGAGTGCCTTGCTGCATCTGGAGTTCTTCCCAGCAAAGGTATCTCTCCTTCAGGCTTGTTAAGAGCCACATCCAGAAGTTGGGAGGTTTGGGCCTCCTCATGATCCCCTGGTTTATACCCACATCACACAACACAGATCCCAAGCACCTCGCTTCAGTACCATCCAAAACTGTAGCATCACCTGCAGTGTCCCAGACTTGGACCGACCAGCTCAATATTGACTCATTGGTTCATTGGTGAGGTCTTTCCTCAGATTGTGGAGACTTTCTAAGGATAAAGATTCAGTAATTATTTCTGGTTTTGATTCCTTGGCTGGCTATGAGGGTCTTGCCTCCCCACTGTCACCCACTGGGTGAATGCATTTGTTCTTATATTTCCTGTGCTGGACAGGGGTGGGCTTAGGTTGCCCTTCTGGTTTGACTGCAGTTTGAGTGGCTATGGGGTTTGTAGATTTTTTCCTTCTCTTCTGGCTGTAGGTGCTGCTGTGTGTAGTAATGACCAGCATGCAATAAGCATTAGCCAGGGCCCAGTGCAGTGCAATAAGTTGCCCCTCTTTGGAGCTGCCATTGCAATTTTCTTTCAGATATTCTGCTCTTATCTGGATTCTGAATTTGTTCAGGGTTTGGACCTGAACAATGAATAGTTCCAAACTATTGGGGTAGAGAATTTCTTCAGAATCTGATCTATATCTTCCGACATTGCACATGATTTAGGATTTTCTACCAGTGGGACAGGTCTCTGGGAAATTTCCCTGGAAATCTCAGCACCATGTTTCAAACTGCATGGAGGAGACATAGCTGAATTAACCACAAAAATATGGCGTCTTTAACACCCAGAGGGAAACCAACATTTTCAGAAGGTGACATGTCAGACGTGAGGGGAAGAAGAAAGCAAAAGGCTGGGAAAAATTGTCCTGGGGACAGGAAGCATAGTAGTCCCCTATAATCCAGGAGGAAGCAGTTAGTGACCTGATGAGCTACTTCCCTGCTTACAAGTCTGTGGGACCAGATGGGATCAATCTTAGGGTCATGAGGGAGCTGGCAGAAGAGCTTGTGAAGCTGCTTGCCATGGTTTATCATCAGTCCTGCCTAATTGGGGAGGTCCCAGATGACTGGAAGCTGGCCAGTGTGAAGCCCATCCATAAGAAGGACCAAAAGGAGGATCTAGGAAACTACAGGCTTGTCAGCCTGACCTTGGTGCCCAGCAGTGTTATGGAAGAGTTCATCTTGAGTGTGATTACACAGGACTTACAGGATGGCCTGGAGATCAGACCCAGCCAGCATGAATTTAGGAGGGGAGGGTCCTACCTGACCAGCCAGATCTCCTTTTATGACCAGGTGACCCACCTGGTGGATGAGGGGAAGGCTATGGATGTTGTCTACCTGGGCTTCAGCGAAGCCTTTGACACCGTCTCCCATAGAATAATCCTGGAAAAGCTGGCAGCCCATGGCTTGGACAGGTGCACCCTTTGCTGGGCTAAGAACTTGGCTGGATGGCTGGGCCCAGAGAGTGGTGAGGAATGGTGCTGCCTCCGGTTGGTGGCCAGTGTTCCCCTGGGATCTGTGTTGGGCCTGGTCCTGTTTAAGATCTTTATCTATGATCTGGATAAGAGGACTGAGTCTACCATTAGCAAATTTGAAGATGACACCAAGTTGGGTGCACGTGCCAATCTGCTGGAGGGTAGGAGAGCTCTGCAGAGGGACCTGGGCAGGCTGGATTAATGGGCTGAATCTAATGATATGAAGTTCAACAAGACCAAATGCTGGGTCCTGCACTTTGGCCACAACAATCCCCTGCAGCATTACACGCTGGGGACAGTGTGGCTGGACAGTGGACAGGCAGAAAGGGACCTAGGGGTACTGATTGATGGCAGACTGACCATAAGCCAGCAGTGTGCTCATGTGGCCAAGAAAGCCAGTGTGCTCATGTGGCATCCTGGCATGTATCAGGAATAATGTAGTCAGCAGGACTAGGGAATTGATTCCTCCCCTGTACTCAGCACTGGTGAGGCCACACCTTGAGTACTGTGTCCAGTTCTGGGCCCCTCAATTTAGGAAGGATGTTGAGATGCTGGAGCATGTCTAGAGAAGGACAATAAGGCTGGTGAAAGGTCTGGAACACAAGTTCTATGAGGAGTGGCTGAGGGAGCTGGGGTTGTTTAGCCTGGAGAAAAGGAGGCTCAGGGGAGACCTTTTCACTCTCTACAACTCTCTCAGAGGTAGTAGGCAGGTCTGTCTCTTCTCCCAGGCAGTAAGCAACAGGACAAGAGGACAGAGCCTTAAGCTGCACCTGGGGAAGTTGAGCTTGGGCATTAGGAAGTTCTTCAGAGAAAGAGTGATTGGGCATTAGAATGGGCTGCGCAGGGAGGTGGTGGGATCCTGAAGGTCCCTGAAGGTGTTTAAGAAAAGACTGGATGCAGCAGGCATGGTCTAGTTGATAAGGTGTGTTAGGTCATAGGACTTGATGATCTCAGAGGTCTTTTCCAAACTAGTCAATTCTGTGATTCTCAACTGCTCCTTCAGCAGGCGATTATTAATAAACCCTTTGAAGCAGCAGCCAAGACTAGGACAGGCAAACAGCAATGAATACTTACCCCAAATAATCTTCATTGTTTCTGATGTTATCTGTACGTCAGATGATATCACCGAGTGTATCCACAGAGGAATCTTGGTTTGTGCCCCTGATCCAAAAAGGAGCTGTATCTTGGGCAAATAGTACCATATATATGAATAAGTATACAAAGCTAGGTGCCACAGCCCCATTTGACTGAGAAGTATTATGACCAGTGAGTTTTGTATGCAATAAAAACTGTTTCAGTCAAAACTCTTAGTTTTTTACTTTCTCTCTCATGTCCCTTTAGTTGGATCCCAATTTTTTCTTGGTTTAAGACAATTTAAAGGGGTAGATGCTTGAAAATGTGTCACCTCCCCTATAGTTTTAATCAACCCTTTTCCACTAATAAGAAGGAACAAATATGACTAAATAAATATAAGTGAAAAAATAACAGTTCACTAAAGCATGAAACAGTGGCAGGCAAAAAAAAATAACCATTAATAAGCACTAGATATAAAACTGCTAAATCTCATAGAGTCCCTGGAAACAAAGGGAAAACTAAAAAGGCAGAGAAACACCTGCCCCAATACAGTGCCCTCCACAGATGACTGCATATTCTGAGAAACAGAGGGAAAATGGCAGGCAAACCCTCCCCCCAGGATGGCACCCTTCGCAGATGTGTGTTCTGAGAGACAAAGGGAAAGGATTCAACTCCCACTGACAAATGCAGTGGAGGTTCCCCTAATTGTTCCAGGGAATACAGACAAAAATGGTGAAGAGTCCTCTCTTTTGCCATGTAGCAGAGAGAGAATGAAGAAATGGCAAACAAGACTCCATTTTTCCAAAACTCCCTTTACCCCACAATGAACAATGGGAGCTGGGAAAAACAAAACCTGGAAACACTATTTCTGGCCAAAAAAAGTCAATGCTGGCAGAGGGCTGATGCAGGGAAAAACAAAACCTGGAAACACTATTTCTGGCCAAAAAAAGTCAATGCTGGCAGAGGGCTGATGCAGGCTCTTGTCTGTCAGCTCAGCAGGCTTTCTCCCTCTCCTCTGCCTCTTCCTCAGCTGGCTCTACACAGTGTCAGCTCTGCAGCATCCAAGCCAATGGTGTTGGTGCTGCTGTCTTGGGTCCCTGATCTGCTGAAAGACAGACTCCCAAGCACTGAAGAACAGTGGCCCAACCATGACTGACTCCGGCTTCAGGCTATGGAGCGGTGTTGCAAAATTCACTCTGAAACCATTTTGAATTATGAAATGGAGCTTCTTGGTTTGCTACTGCTCCCCCTTGGGAAAAAAACATGAAAGAAAACCAGAGGGGAGCCTCCAACTGTGCTGCCTCAGCTCTGTCCCCCTGCAAGAACAAAAGGGGAACAGAAAGAGCCAAGAGGCAAGAGAGAGCTCTGCCTGAGTGTCCTGACCTTAAAAAGCCTGGGCAACACACAGCCCCATGGTTCTGTTTACAGCTGCACTTCTGGGTCTTAAAGAGACTCTAACAATTTTGGGCACAGATTGATATGGAATATAAAAACATCTTGGTTTATGCAGGACTGCAATTTAGCCAATTCAGTAGCTGTAAAATGTACTTCTTTTGTGACTACAGTCAGTAAAGTGTCATCATCTCCTTCGTACTAGTATTCAGTTTTAAGGCCTTAACTTTTTATATCCAGTTGCTCTAAGAGCTTTTTGACATCTTTTATTTCTTTTTGAAGGTAAAGAGACTCATCATGGACTGCCTTCAAATTCATTGCTTATAGATTCTCAACTAGAGCTGTTCTGAGTCTTTCTGAGTGGCACTAATGCTCTTTTAATTGATCTCATAGTGCTTTGACTAAATCCTCCAAAGAATGTATAACCTCTGCCTCCTTGCTGGTCCTTTGTGGTTTTTCCTTTATAGTAGCAGTTAATGCTACCCCAAGAATAGCACAATGATTTTATCTTTCCCTTTTCGCATTTTTCATTTGGCCCTCATGCTAGTAATGCAATCAGCTGTCACCTGTTGATGAACTCAATTTGTTTGTGTCCAGTACAAACCAAGGGCAGAGGGACAATTATCAAACTTCTCCAGGAGAAAAAGCAAAACATTAGCCTTACACTGGTAATCCTGAGTAACCATTTTTCCTTTATCCCTCAGAGGGAGACAATTAGTTTCCACCAGGCAGGAGAAAGAACAATAAAAGTTTGGTCAACCTCCCTCAGAGGAAGACAATGCTCACTACTTGGGAAGAAGAACATTAAAAGTTCAGTTGTTAAATGGCACTTTGGGTAAGAGAATGATATCCTGTCCATGACACCAATGAAAATGTTGAGATTTTATGAATGTTAAAGGCCTCTGCTCAAATTAAGGTGCAAAAGACGCCAAATGTGGGTTCAGCAATTCTGACTTTATTTTGCAAAATTATTGTATAGGGGTGAGAGGGGGAGGGGGAGAGACAGAGAGGAGAATGAAGAGAGGGAAGAAGGAAAGGAAGAAAGGAGGGAGGGAGAAGGAGAGAGAGTGCAAGTATAAGATAATCAGCACCACAGATCCAGCAGAGTCCTGGTGGTCCTTCAGTGCTCTGGACTTCTTGGTCATGGGGTCCCTCAGGTTCACTCCCTGAGTCATTTTTATTTGCATGAAGAGTGAAGGTAGGAGTGACTTTCAGTTCCTCAGTAACATGGAAGGCAAGACTAGTAGCAGTTTTCAGTTCCTCATATAACATGTGAGGTGAGAGTAGGAGTGGTTTTGCTGTGGTGCATGCTTGGGACTTAATTTGGAGTGTCATGTGTTGGTCGGCAATGGAAGAGACAGGGCAGATTGCTTGGATGCAATAAGCCAATTTTATTGATACAGAACTAAGCATTTATACCTTTTCAGCAGTAACTAAAAGTAGATATATAAACAGTAATCACTATAACAAACTTACCTATGTTTCTTAATAATACTGCAAAACTAGAAGCTAGCACTAACCAGCACCTATACATACCAAACATGCTTTTCTCTTATGCTAGCTATTTTGTGGCCGCACTGCCTGCCATGGTTTGTGGCCTAGCAGAGTTACCACGTCCACTTCTGAATTGAGTTTTGCAGTGCTCTGGCTTCGGCTTTCTAGCTGTATCTCCACATTGGAGCTCATAAGAGTTCTGCTGTGGGGATCATACACTGCAATGGAATGTTGGGGTGAAAAGTATCAGCTTTGGTCCTGCCTATGCAAAGCCAGAACTGAACAGTTTAATTTACTTTAAGTGATATTACGCAGTGTGAACATGTTCTAGAAGATAGTTAGTGATGTGTGAAAGAAATTGCCATTCTACAGAAAAGAAATCCATATATATCTGAGAAAAAGTGCAGTGTTTCCCTTTACTATCCTTTTGCACTGTAGATCCTTTAATCTTTTCATGCTAGGACCATTCCAGCTCCTTTCTCTGCAATACCAAGACATTCAGGGATGTACAGGCTGTTTGCAGGGACATTACTCTAGCATCCATTTTAAAAATCTGCTCCATCTTATGCGCTTCAGGATCATGTGTAAATTTTCCTATGTGTTTTCTACATCTTCCTGCTTGAGGTCCCCACTGGTGATGGGTGAAGTACCAATATACTCTCAACACTGGGACTTCAAACTTAAGGCTTGACATGATTCCAAAACTCCTGAGGATCAATGCTATCTTTGTGTCTTATTCCCTTTGCTATTTCATGTGGTCCAATTTGTTCTGCACCCTGTGTTCTGTGTCTTCTTCATCTCCAATTTGAAGACCTGTGCTCATCTGAATTAGGGAGGAAAAAGTTGGAGAGAGTTTGGGCTTTGCCTTCCCATGATCCCTGTTCCATGTCTCCTCCTGAGGAGGTGCTATGGGAAAGAGCTGCTGCTACAGCCTATGATCCTTCGCCTGAGATTGATGCTAGGGGAATTGGGGACAATATAGGGGATCTTGGTTGTGCTCTGTATACATAAGCAGCAGTCACCATGAAGGGACTGATCCCTTCCTCTCCAGCAAGACCTGACCAGTCGAATCCCTACCCACAGATTGCCTAGCTGTTATTGAGCCCTTCCCAGTGTCATGGGATGAGTGGAAGCTTAGACAAGCCTCAGATTTTGACAACAGTTTAAGTTGAATGAATCACTCTTGACCATAAGTTCTAATGGTGGCAAATCAGGTCTATACATAAAAACGAAGTATTTATTAAACAGACAAGAGATAACAGATGAAGATATTAATCAGAATGAATTACTACAAAGTATAAAAGTAAAGAACTACTAGTAGATTACAGCATAGCATATAACACTGCACTATATCAAGGTGCCTATAGTTAAGCTAGCAAAAGAAATAGTATTGATTAGGAGTCGAATGTAACTTACCACTGAAATGATGATAATGTACAGAGATTGCTTCACTTAACCCCTGGAGAGTAACTGCAAAGCAGGCATCCCTACTCATGGGTAAAGCTCCCATACACTTCCACGAAAATGTATCAAAGATTTCTGCTTTGTGAAAGTTTGGTGTGGCTTTTATAGTTTGTGAAGTGAGTGTCTGTCCATCAGAAATCCAAGTTACGGGGCCAGATCTCACTTCAACAGCGAGATGTTTATTGGCAGTTGGGAGATGCCAGACCAGTGTTAACTCCATGGCACCAAAATAACTCACTACAAGACAGCTTGTCCTGTTTGAGTTATCTGAATAGTTAAGAAGATAAACTCTTGTGGGGTGGTGAGATGCCCTGCTATACCCAGGCTTTTGGTAGTAGTACACACAGTGGCACTTTTTTTGATAGAAAAGAGAGAGAGGCCAATGTTATTGCTTTTTGCAGGTCTTTGCTAATTTGCCAGACCAAGTGGGATCATTGAACATAATAGTAACTTTTCCTTTCTTAAAGAAAAATAAAATGCAGCAAAGAAAAATGATAAATTTGCAAAGGAAGTGATGGGGACTTGTTAATTTATTTTTAAAAAATTTCCATTTTGTCTCAGGGTTTTTTTTAATGAACAAATTGATATTCTGCAGTTTCCTGAATTCTTCAAAGGGATTTGGCTTCCTTCATTGCTCTGCTCTTTCCCCACACTACATTTTGTGAGTGAACTGCTTCTTGCTCTGATGTAGTGTCAGTGTAACAGTGGAGTTGAGACTCCTATAGTCCTGATCCTGCAAATACTTGAAATTTTGGAATTAATATACATAGGCATGATTAAAAATAGTGGTGAACATTGTTATCAGGATCAGAGGCTATGTTGGAAATAAATGTATTGACGAATTCTGTATGGCAGAATTTCACTCTCAAACCTTGCTATCATTTAGCATTGTTAATGACAGTGTGTTCTCATCTGGAATAGTAATGGATATTTGTGCATGGACACAGACAGTGTTTTCATCCAGAAGTCTTTGCAAGGAGCAGTGCATTTGTCAATGTATGTAGAAGCTCATGTAGATTGTAGTTGTGTACTGCAAAAGCTAGAAAAAAGTTCATGTCAGAAACTGCTTGATAGACTATGGGTAGCTCTTGCTATTATTGGAAGTTCTAAAGTTAATTTGGTTTAAATGAACGTTTTTAACGGAGTCACCCTAGTAGCAAGCAAGTCACACCTTTAGGGATTATATAGAACTGTCCCTCAGAAAGGAGTTTGTGGCCCTCTCAGCAAGGGTTTTGTAGCCCCCTTTCAAGGTATCACTAGGGTGATTGCCAGCTACACTTCTACACTGGTCGCTTTGCTAGGGGGAGGTTGAAACCACATCTTGAAATGGTTTTGAACTAATTTCTTCTTCAATTACAGAAACAAAATTTGTTTTAAAAGAGTTCTAATTCATATGTCCAAGTGTTTGCTTCTTAAGGTGAGCTTACAGCTAATTTTATTTTTCCTTTATTAATAATTTATTAATCCCTTAGTAGTCTGTATTCTGCATGCATCACTTTTCTGTTGTTTCTCCTTATTGGTGGGTCATTTTTATTAACAGTTGTTTAAAGCATGTATTTGTATTGCAGATGCATCACAGATACCCAAGGCTGTATTATGTTAAGTCATTTTATATCATATACTTTGGGCATAGTGATCTCTGCCAGCAATCTGCACATATCATTGATTCACAAGTCTTCCTAGATGGGGAGATTATAAAAGTGAGGAAACAGCAATTATTATTTTAGTACTATGGTGACATAGGTGTTTTTAAAAAAATATACCATTTTATTGGGTTCAGAATGAGTACTTTTTNTTTTTTTTTTTTTTTTGCTGTGCCTTTTTAAGCTTCTGGGAAAAGTGATATTTTATGATTTAATATGTAAGGATGCCATACTGTACTTTAGGGAGAAAATACTAGAGAGAAGCTGGCATCAAGAGAGGAGTACAGGCTAGGCATCCTGCTAGACATGCAATCATGTGACTTCTTCCAGTTCAATCCGAGTCTGGTCTTCCTGCCATGGTGGGGATTCATTCCTTTTTCGGAAGATAAATGCTCGATGCTTCTAAGACGACACTCCACATCTTACAGCACTGGGCTCAAATAGGCAACTGTTCAGGTTAAAACACAATCAGTATTTACACCGGTTTTACCTAGCCCTGCTGATGCTGAAAATGGCTCTAGATCATCTAGATCTAGTTGCCACGGAATACTGCAAGTGTATTCAGATTTAAAAGGTTAGATAGTTTTTGAGCAAATTTGTCTTTTTGGGCAGTGTGTAGACCTAAGTATGTGCTTAGTTGCCTGAAATCAGGAGAAATCTTTTTATGAATTGTGTTAGCTAATGGTATTTGAAAATGAAATACACACAGTGGACACTTAACCTAGGTTCACAGTTGAAGGCTAATTCCAGGGTACCAAGTGTTTCCAGAAAATGACTTTTCAATATGGTTGATAAGGGCTGCTGCGTGCCTTTGTATGAAACAACTAACTCACTGCACTAGCTCCTGAGCAAGAAATAATTCTGTGTATTCTACTTCAAATAGACTTCACGGAGCTGGAAACTTGTTTACAGATATATGCAGGCAGATTTGCTTTACCTTTGAGCTCCTGGGTATTACTTTCAGATATTTCAGTATATAATTGGAGACTACTGTCCTGTTAAAATAAGACTTAGAATCATAGGACTGTTTGGATTGAAAGAAGATCATGCTCATCAACCCCCTACCCTGTGCACGGTCACCTTCCACTAGACAAGGTGGGTCAAATGATTCATAGCCCAGAAAGTCAACTGTGTGCGGGGCTGCATCAAAAGAAGGAAGGCCAGCAGGCTGAGGGAGCTGGACCTGATCCATCCCTCTGCTCTGCTTCCATGAGACCCCACCTGGAGTTCTGTGTTGAGCCCTGGAGTTCTCAAGCACAGGAAAGACATGGACCTTTTGGAGTAGGCCCAGAGAAAGGTCACAAAAACAATCAGAGGAATGGAGCACCTCTCCTATGAGGAAAGGCTGAAAGAGCTGGAGTTGTTCAGCCTGGAGAAGAGAAGGCACTGGGAAGAACATATTGTGGCCTTTCAGTACTTAAAAAGGGGCTTAGAAGAAAGATAGGGACACACTTTTCAGTCTGTGTTTTAAGCAAAATATTCTGTCATAATATTGATGGAATTGACCCAGCAGAAGAGCAGGACCTGTGATTTGAGAAAGTAGCTGTGACTTTTCCTGGCAACTGCTGAAGTTCTTCAGTAGATGAAAGTAAATAGGCCTTTTGAATTAATGTTTAAATGGGATTGCTTTATTGCACTCCAATACAAATAAGAAAAGTGGAGTCCCCTCCAAGAGCTCTCTTTGTCCTAAGATGATCAATCTTAGCTGAAAAGCAGGACTAAAACTAATAAATAAAAAAAGCAAAGGACAAACCAAAGATTAGGCTACATAATTTTGTTTCCTTCTTTTGTATTAACATAATTATGTAATTAAAATCAGGGGGACTTTACAGCTTTAAAGGCTGGGTTCCTTGTTACAATTTGGAGCCTTTTAAGTTAATACACAGAAAAAACACATATTTTTTGACCCAACAAGAAGAAGTATCCAGCACAATCCTACCACAAATGCCTTCTTTGATGGCAATTTTATACTGGCACGTGCATATGCATTTGTATATATATTAGGAAATCAGACATGCAAATTTTATTGTTTAAAACTTAACTGAAATGTAGTACATTAAATTTCTTAAGCTACACACTGAATTATTTGTGAACAAATAAACAAATGAATTTCATTATCTCATGTTTCTGCAGAAACTGGGAAGTTATTTTGAGGTGAGGTGGGGCACATCCTACTGTTTATTATATCTCTACAATGGACTTGGGCACTAAACTGAGGATAAATCAGAACAGCAGGTAGCATCCATTCTAATAATTATTTGTACCTGAAGCAGAAAAAGTCTTCCCCTTCCTTTTAGCAAACTTGCAAGATGAATTGTTGCAGCAAAATGTTTTTTTCTTGGCTCTGATTAAAATCATGAGTCACAATTTGTCAGACCTTGTGAGTTAGAATTGCTCAGGCTCTTCTGCTGCATCCATTTCAGTACACTTCATAAATTACTATGGAGCTGCTAAAATGAAGGCAGAGCTGGTGAAAGGAGGGAATTTAATCTTTTTTCTGGCCAAACATATAGACAAGAAATGACTTCTAGGAGCCTTTGGATAGTTATAAGTCAATGCCACGAAAGAGTCTCTGGAGAATGTACCAATTTGAACTAAGTGACAACTGATAACCAGCTGCATGTCAGAGCCACTGAATGGGTTTGCAATTCATTCACTGGCCTTTGAGGAGATTAAGACAATTTAATTGTGCATAAAGGTTTTAAATACTGCATGGAATTTGTTTAACACTTACATATAGGCTGAGATTTCATGCAGCATGAATTTACGCTGAATCCAGTTTCTTCCAAGATTCACAAGGAGTTTTATTAATATTTGTTGGTTTTACAGTGGATCCATTACAGATAGGACAAATCTAAGCACTGTTTTATTGGTGCAACAGGCCTCAAATCATGCCTATATACTCAGGGGTGTCAGTGCATATTTATCACTTATCATTAAAATGAAGTATTTACAGAGTTCATGGGTAATATATTTAGCTTAAAAATATCAACACAAGAATTGTCTGAGCAAAAGACACGAGAATAAAACTGCTTTATACTGGTGCTGGAGATGGAAATCTCTCATGGTAGCAGGAGCAATAATAAAAATGGGATGCTGCATGAAAAGGAAATGCCATTTCCAACTTTTTTCCTTCCTAATATGAGTTTCATGTGTATTTGAATGAATGTGTGGAAATTAAACCAAATAGTTAATGTCAGACTCTATTTCCAGGCTTTGTACCAGTAATGCACCTTGTCTGCTCTAGTTGCTCAGCTGAGTAATCTAACATGAAAAGAGATTAGTATCTCTGAAGAATCCTCATGAAAGACCTTGGTGTGCAATATGGTCTATAGGATGCAGTATGGAAATAGGTATGGTCACATATCTACAAGTTTTCTCAAATTGTTGGCATGTATCAGAGTTGCTTAGGGCTGTTTGTGTACTTCTATAGTGTTTCTTTTCAAACTTCTGTCCCTTCTTTCAAAAGGCAAAGGGGCTTGCCTTTTTAACCTTAACATTCTTGTGTCCAGTCTCATGCTTTTACTCAAACAGACACACATACTCATGTACACAGATATAATTTCAGCTTCTGTGCACCTGGTCACAACTGACATAGAGAAAAATCACAATTTGAGACTTGATAAACATTTAAAACCATAGGAATCCAAAAGCAATAATAACCATTTTAGGAAATAGGGCTGAGTTATTATGGCAGCAGATGCTTCATGCATATAAATCAAATATTTACTAACTGGTAAACCAATTGCTGCTAAACATGTCTTTTAATAGTCAAGGTAGCAGGAGAGAATGAAACACCTTAAGGCATCAATGAAGCTAGTAGATACTTCTTTGGACTACACAGTTCATATGGATTTATGACACTGAATTATATTTATCTGAAGGAAAGGCATACAAACCATTTCTCTCTCAAAGACAAATCCGTTCCTTAAGGACAATAGTGTAATACCTTCTTGATTCCAAAGTGATTTAGTTGTAGTCTTCTTTCATAGTTGCTGTTCTGGATATTCTTGCACAGAATTTGGCTGAGACCTTTCTACATATTTTCTGCTGCTTTCGACATGCAAGTGAACAGTAACACTGACATTGAAAGTGAGCAGAAGTGGTGGAGTCCAGGCCCGTAAGGAGGGAGTGTGGGCAGTACCCTTTGACAAATCAAAACTTTACCAATAAGCTGTGAGAGGGAGATTAGTGATGGTGATTCCCTTATACTGTATATAGGAAATGTTATGGTAATAATTTTTTCCTGACCTCTTGTGCACTGTTACTGTCTGTTGCTTCAATTCTTAAATTCTTAAATCCATTCAGTGGTGACCAAATTTGCACTAATGCGCAGTGCAAATGGGGAAACCTTGGATGAGGGTGTGGACAAAATCTTGCTGAAGTCTGACCTAATGGATCTAATTGAAATGAAAATTTAAATGAAAATTGCAGGAATTAGCTTAAATGAGGATTTTAGGAATATCACTTGTTCTTCCAGTGCAGGATTAATCATGAAGTGTGACTTAGCATATTTTTAGTTATCGATAACTTTTGGTGTTGGCAGTAAGATGCCATAAGGCAGTGGTGAATATTACGGGTGAAGCGGAGGTTGTAAATAATTGGTGATCTTATGGCAGTGTTTTGAAAAGTCAGTTTAAAACTAAGTTCTTATAGAAGCAGAATGAACACCATGATTTTTAGATAATATGCTGCACAATTTACTTTAAACATCTGTTGGAAGTGTAAGGATTTTATTTAAGTCAGTGGGTTTCCTTTCAGAATGTGGACCTGTGGCATTGAGAGGGTGGTAAACAAAAGGCAAAAGGGAGACTGTAAATCTCTTGCTATTAACAAAGCTATTTATCATTCCTGTAGTTATAATATGCAGTGTCCAGGGTTTCATAGGTATTCATGTTCTTTGCAATATGTTAGTTGGTCTGTTTTAGGATATTTTTCTGTCTAACATGATAATGAAAAGACAGAAGAGCAGTACAAAGCCCATGTAATTTCTCTGAAGTACAGAGGGAATCAAATCTCTTTGTACGTTATGTCTGAATGGGCACATGCCTGTGAAACATTCTGATTAAGGGAGACACCATCCACTCTTCCAGAAGACAAGGAGGATTTAGTTTCATAGCAACAGGATGGAGGGTATGAGCTGCCTTTGAATCTTATGTCCTCTGCATCCTGAAGTGTGGATGCCAGTTACTTGCCTACAGAAGAGGACCACTTCAAATCTTCCTCAAACTGTTCTGCAATACTGTTTTCCTGGTGTGACTAACCTCTTGATTTGGAATGTGTCTGGAGTCTGCTCAGTTACATCCATACATGTGTTTTCTTTCTATGACATTTTTCTGTAATTTCTGTATTTATTATAAATGTTACTGGCTTTAAGCAATGTAAGAATCAATAACTGCAGAAAGAGTAGTTGCAGCAAAAGAGGATGGGGAACATGCCATTATGGTAAAGTGCTTAAACTACCTGCAGGCTCACAAAAGTGTTATTTTCATCAAAGGGAAAAGGTATTTCAGGTTTTGAGGGCAGGCCTTTCCTCTTTCCTGCAGAAAAGAACTTATGAGTGGGAGGAAGTTCAAAAGCCCTTCAGGTGTTCAAGGTAACTCAGCCATTGGAGCTGAGAAAAGAGTGGTCTCTGAGATCACCTTTTAAGCCTTTGAAGCAACACCTTCTGTGAAGTAGAGTAATTGGTACTGAGTAACTATATACTAATTTATTTCCAGAGAAGAAACTCCTGTTACCTATTTTTTCCCTCTCTGAAGAGTGTGTTGCCCCAAGCTGATTGTCCTCCCCTGTGGGTATCCATCCAAGACCTCTCTCTGCAGAGGCATTAACATCTTCAGGGCACAAGTCTTGGCATAAGTTGCTGGCTCTAGCCTGCAATGTTGCATATAATCCCTGTCTAGCTTGGGGAATCTTCATCTCCGAATAAGTGAGGTGGGAATTTTCTTTTGTGTTGTACCGGCTGGGAGACTTTTCCAGAAACTCAGTGCTGTGGTAGAAATGTTCCATCTTTCAAGATGTACTCATGGCCTGTTTATTGCCTTTTGCTCTTGTGGAAAATTGTTCTTTTAAAGGTAAGGTTTGCTGTTGGTTTTTTCCCTGGTGTTTACCTCTGATAACTTACAGACTATTGCAATCCTTTTTAGCCTTCCTTTTGCTCTGTTGAAGTAGTGGATTCCTTAGGGTTCTCATGAGCAAGCACAAGTAGGGAAGACAGGTCAGCTGTGACAGTGAAGAGTACTGTGAAAGCTAATTTACCCTACATCCTCATTTTACTTTTAATCATGTCCCTCCTTGCATTGCAACTCTCTGTTTCACTGCCTGTTTTTCAAAAAAATTGAAATTGAGGCCTTCATGAGCTCCAGATGTGCTAGATCTACCACATTTGTGTGATCATGGGAAGTGGATTCAGGAAGAAAGAGACCAGGTTAAGCAGCCATGATCCAATGTTATGAATAGGTGTTGCTTTTTGTTCACTTTCCATTGTACTTTCCTCTGAGCTCTGGCACACTGCTGGCAAACTGCTGAGAGTAGATAACAATCTTCTATTTTGTGTATTGCTTCAGTAAATGGTCCCTGTACATTGTAGATACTTGCATTTCTCTGATTACGATATTCTCGGCTCTCTGATTTCAGAGCAATATGGTCTTGCATTTTGCAATGTGGTTTTGTATTTTTCTTCTACTTTCTGCTTCTATTTCCGCTCCTGTCCAATGCATGCTATTCATAGAAAAACAAAGGAAATGTTAGTTTAATTGGGGATTTTGGAGTAGGAAAGGATCTACATAAGGTCCTGAAACTAACATTTGTAACTTCGTCTGCCGTCTGCCAGAGATGGTTATTTAAATAACCCTGACTTGGCTATCTCTGCCCACGAAGGCACGTAGAGCTATCAGAGGGGGCTACCTATCTCCCCCAGGAGACAGCAGATAAGGAGAAAGGAAAGAATGGCACTTGGGCTCCTTAGTCTCAAAGAGCAATGGTGCAAAATTCCACCAATGGGGAATCTTCTCTTTGTACAGCAACTGGGCAGATTTATAAAAGGAAACAACAGGGAGAAAAATTCAAGGTCTGATTTATAAATTACTCCCATACACTTTTAAGTTGATAAAATTCAGTTGTATATATATACACAGATATTCCATGATAGATTTGTTTCCTAACTCCACAAAGGATAATATATGATGCATAATAATTTCTGTCTTCGCTCTAACAAGAGCTAAATGTATATATGAAATGTAACATTTTCATGGTACAGGGGGCAGTATTAGCCTGCGTAATATAATGTGGTTTGTGTATGAGAAATAGACAAATGAAAACTCTCTCACTTCCCTCTCTCGAACATATAAGTAGCAATTTAAAAACCCTTTGAGGCAGCTTCATGCTTGTTTTGAATTAATTTCAGTATTTATTCAATCTGTTTGAAGATGTGAAGGATCTTGGGGAAAGAAGCTCTGTGAGAAAGCTGTGGGAGTCTTCAGGTCCTCAAAATAGGCTATTTTGACCTCATTGGATGTTGATAAAAAAGGGAAAAACTAGAAAACTAGTCTTGTTTAATCATCTAATTAGATATTCCTTTTATATAATTAGTTGCTTGGACTACTACTCACATCTAACCTCTTTTGTGCAGACCTTTTATAGCTGAGTTTTCAAGCTCTCCTCTTTCTTTTTTTGCAAAGCATTTTATAAAGCTCTTCTTCCCTTAAACATCACTCCTCCCTCATGCTTTTTCCCTAAACTGCCATGTATAGTAATTCTAGTGCTGTGGAGGCTATTAAAGAAAAACAGATTTTGAAAATTGCCCTTCAAGAGTGATAGTCCTTTTTTCAAAGTTGCAGTACTCTGAGTGAGTACAATAGGAATTTTTTTGTTGCTGTCACAATGCCATGGCTTAAGTAATAACTCCAGATGTCATCAGCATGGAAATTTTCTCATTTTGGTTAGCTTCCTAAGTTGAAGAAGGTTTCTGCATGTTTTCTTAAATCTGCCTTCACAGAAAGCAGCAACTCTGATTAAAAGGGAAAGACCACAAAAGAGGTATGCATTTGTCATGCTGACAGTATTTTTTATAGCATTTGACAGAAAACTTCTTGCCAGTCAACAGAGCTTTTATTCAACTCTGTCAGCTTGATGGGCTCAGCTCAACAGAAGTTTAAATGAACAGCACCTTTCAACCAAATTAACCAGTGCCTTTTTTGGGTGCTGATTATTTTACTGTAAATTTTGTAAATTTTTTTTTTTAATTTCTTACATAGAAAGCTAAAATATGTCTTCATCTAATACTACTGCTTGAAATTCTCCACAGTATGCTTAGTCCTGCTGGCAGTCTGAGGCCAACGCATTATTTGGATGCAGGAATGCTGCAGTGTTCTTAGTGTCTTATCTTCTGGTATAGCAATACTTATGTGTCTATATACACCTAGTTCACTGTTTTTGAAACTTTTTGAAAGTGTGGCTTTCTCTGGGTCAGCTGTGTCTGTGGTACTTCTGGACAGAGAGGCTAAAACTATCCTTAATTACTGAGAGCAACAGAAATCACAATTCCCCAGCCCAGAGGAAACTGGGTGAGTGCTTATAATTAAAGGTAGTTAGTAGTCTCTTCAGCTGCTACTCCTTGGCTATCTTCAGCCCTTGCACCCTTTTCTTCCACTCACACTTATTGGAGTAATAATGGCGGTGTGGCTAGGGTGTGAGTCAGTTGCCATCAAACCCTGAAGTCTAACCTTGGGCAGAAAAAAGATAAAATTTCACCTGGAAACTACTGTTTAAGAAGTACTAGATCTAGTTTGATAAAACTAAAAAGTGGAACTGTCTAAATATCTCCCATCACTCTCTTATACCTCAACTTGAAGAATAAATAGGACCAAGGCAATTCAGTGATCTAGCGGAACCTCTCTCTCTCCTCCTAACTCCCTTCCAAACAAAACAGAAAGTTGCTTTTAATTGAAAAAGAGCAAGAAGCTATTTCCTGTTAGGTCAAAGACTGAGCAAAATCTGCCTAATATATTTTGGCATTAGCAGAATTAGAAGACATACCAGTGTTTTACAACTGTTTGAATACAGAATTAGCAAAACATTTTGGACTATATTACTGGCTGACTCATCACACTAACATAATTGAAGTTCAGGGATCTGACTCAGATTTACCATAAAGAAAAAGAAGACAAATACTCTGCTGCAATTTTGGTTGGAGGCATTTATGCATGGACAGACATATTAATATATTGTAGTTGTGCTATTTATAGAACTTGTTTCAATGCTTGAAGCTTTCATTTTATCAAATGAGATTAATTGAAGGGAGAAAATGCATGTTCGCATAGGAAATATGCTGGAATAGCAATAGGCAACATGTCAATACACATCCAGTATCTCATGCTACCCCTGCAGCATGGGATAGCTTCTCTGTTTTTGTTGCAGTCCAGCAAAGACTTTAGATAACTTGCTGTCTGAAATTATTGCTTCAGTTTGCTTATGCTCACTGGAGTGCTGTTTCTGTCTTGGAAGCATTTTTGGATGCATATCAGTGGGCCTTTTGAATGTTACTGCTATACCTACTTAGCTCTGATGAAAGTACGGAGGTTTCTGAACATTCTTACTGTTTTTCTAGTCTTTGTTTAATAAATATAAAAGAAGGAACTATAGGTGCCTTTAAGGAAGTTTGCTGCTGAGAAATTTAACATGAGGACAGAGTTTGATTTGCAGCCACATATGACAGAGATGGCTCTGACTTCTCCTTGGACTACATATGAAATACTTGTACCACCACCCTGAGAAAAGCAGACCTACTTCTGCACCCCCTGTATTTTGACAGTTTTACAGTGATTCCTGCCCTCACTGAGGCACAGTGTGGATTCTGCTCTTCTCAGCCTCTTAACACCTCTCTTCTGCATGTCGGCATCTTCCTATAGCATCAGTTCTTCAGAACTGAAAGAAATACTTGTAATTAGGATCCTTCCTGCAAGGGCTCAATCTAAAGGCTTTTGACATGGATGACGCTACTGTCCTCAACTGAGGAAGTGGAGGTAAGAGCACGAAGCCTCCATTTGCCCAAATCTATGCGCTGTGATAAAGGAGACAGTCAGTGTAGGGTATATTTGGCCTGCCTGAGACCTTCATCTCTCCATCCCATCACTCTTCATCCCTTGCTGTCACTGACAGGACTGATCTAGTGACTTAAGAAGGGAGTGTCTGAGCTGGCTGAGATGGGTATCCTGGCTCCTCTCCTACAGGCAGGCAGAGGAGGCAAGAAGGCCGCTTCAAGGGCTCAAGAAGGAGTCATCCTGTGCTGGACCTCATGTCAGGTAACAGAGCAGAAGAGGGAAAACCAGGCTCTGACTTGAGCTAGACCTTGTTTGAAGGCAACAGTGGTGTCCTGGACCCCTCCTGCACCTCCTAAGGGATAGGGTGGAGAAGTTCTTGGATACAGAAAGTTACTAGCCTTAGTTCAGTTGGTTAGAGCATGGGTCTTCTAATGCCAAGATCGTGGGTTTGCTCCCTGTACAGGCCATTCACTTCAGAGTTTGACCGAATGATCCTTGTGGGTCCCTTCCACTTCAGAATATTCTGTGATTTTGTGATTCCAGGGACAAAGTTTGTGCAGTGTTGTTTCAGCCATAGGGGCTTGCAGTGGCACATACATAGTGCTATCAGCCCTACCAGCTTGGTTATCACCTGCAGAAGGCTGAACAACAGATGTTTCTGACAGGCACGTGGACTTTTTCTCATCTGAGCTCCCCTCTACTTCAAATAAATGGCTAATCCACCAGGAGGTGGCTTACTGCTTGTATCCATCAAATGACAGTCATGATAGTCAAGCTCTTTAAATGGAATGAAATCAAATGGTGCCATTTGGTTGCCTACAACTTGTTGCCTCAATGTGGCAATGAACGTGAGAACTGAAAGAGGGCTGCTTACTTGGCCTGTAAACTTTGTTTTCTTGGAAGCTATGCTCTCACCATGAGGTGAGCCATAAGTTTAAGGGCAAGGCAAGCAAGATGATATGTATTCATGTCAGATACTTATGGCACAAGTTCATAACATTTTACAGTTACTGTCTTGGTGTTTGCTGTCTTGATGGCATCTATCACAAAATCAGACCAACAGGATTTAACAAGACTTAAACCAGAAAGGGAATCTCAAACTTGACCTCAAACCTGGTGCTACCAATATTCTGCGTTCTCATTTCCTGTTACTTCTTCTGTACCTTAAAATCAAACGTGTGAAAAAAGACAACATATTTTGTAACTACTTTATTCACCAGTGGCAGTATGTGTGCAACATGCTAACTATTTAGTGGTGGGCATCAGTGTAATGGAAAGTAGCACAAGCAGTGAAGAATAGCACTGTGTTCTGTTATCACTACAGCAGGAACATAGGAAGATAATATACCCCAAGCTTTTGTCAGAAAATGGCTTGCTATGACTGCTTGTGCTGTTCTTTGTATCATTCAAAAGAGGTTCCTGGAGAAAACACACTGGCTCATCCTTTGTAATCCACAAGGGGAAGGAGGACCATCTGGAGAATTATTCTTGTTTTTACCTTCCATAACTTGTCTCTTTTCTTTGAATGTGGCACAACTTGACACAGATCCTTTCTGGTTATATTTGAGAAGCTCACTGAACTGCAGAGAGCTGGAGATGGTTAACAATTGCAGGAGCACTCTAACTCCTTAAGGACTACTCCTAGGAAAGGACTGAAACTCCTTGGAGTGATAGCTAATACAATTTGACACCTAGCAATGGGGAGGACAACATTCATTATAGAAAGAGCTTTCTGAAAAGCAACATCAAGTACTTTAGAGACCTGCCTTGGACCTACCATCACAGGCATATTGTTGAATGTTATTGCAAAGAAGAGGTCACCTTCTCCAGGTCACAGGCTACCCAACTCTCTGAGGTGCTAACTCTTTCGCTGCAGCCTCTGCTTCTTGAAAGACAGCTTTTGCAAAATGCAACAAAATGTGTTAAGGCTAAGACAATGTTTTACAGTTATTTTCCCTCTGCTCTCATGGCTTTGGCTGAAAGCACCACATCGATAACATTAACTAAAGAGAAGCATGAAGACATCTTCGTAGAGTTTGAGAGATGATTGATTGGGCTGGTGCAATGAAAGAAATCCCTGTTCTTGATGCTTCTCAGAGCATGAGCCCTGTCAGTGTAGAGAGGCATGTCGCTGGGGGTCTGTACGATGATGCTCCAGGGGAGCTGGAGGCAGGCATCCTATTGCAAAACTGAGTTTTAACCTCCACTTTCTTCAGTGTGCTGACTTCGTTTCTGAGCATTTTCGAGCATTGGCACTTAACTGATTTGTTTATTTTAAAAGTGGATTTTGTCGCTGTTGAAGCCTTACAGCCCCTGCTGTGCATCACTCTCTCAGGACAGCAGACTGACTGCAAAGAAGTAGATGGCTGTTTGCCAGAAGTGAGTGGCTCACTCTCTGTTATTTCCCCTTTTCTTTTTTTTTGCCAATGATTTGTCTTGGTTGGGTTTTTAATCAAAACCAGTCTTTCTTCAATAGCCTGTTCTCCCTCGTGTGTCTGTGGATGTGTGTGCACATGGGAGAAAGGGAAGCAAAGAGGGAGGCAGAGAGTTCTTGGGCTGTGTTGACAGATGAATTCTTCCTCAGTTGTCAGGTTTCAAGCCTGTTGGCGGTGCTTTTGGTAACTGGGAAAAAATACTGCTAGGAAGGAGAGGGTGAGGCTGACCTAGTCAGACCTGGTCAGGGGCTAGACCGAAGGGGGCCCGAGTACTGCCACTCACACAGTGACAGGCAGTGTGGTAAGGCAGAGTGGCAGCTTTGGGGACCCCTGCAGTCATCAGACTCCCCACAGCTGCCCCTGCAGACAGCTTACTTGTCAGCAAGGGATTTTCCTCCCCTCCTCTCTTGATAAAGATCCCTCAGCTGGTATTATGGATTGTATCCTTGGCTTATTGTAAAAGCAAAACGAAACAAAAACAAAGGGAAAAAATCCATGCAGTTTTGCAATCTGGAGATGAGCTTTTGATCCTCCCGCTCAGCCTGAGGATGGTGGCATGCTGGCACAGCTGCCACCTGTGTTCACCTGAGCGCTCCAGGGCAGTCCACACAGTTCCGTTTGCAGGGAGTGGGGAGAAGTGTGTGCCAGAAATGTTAACTGCTCCCCACCAGCATTAAAGGTGGAGAGTGTGCATGTGTGGAGGCAGCAGCCATTCTCGCAGAGCTTTTACCAAGGCGGTAACCTGCAGCTATGGAGTCACCAACTAAGGAAATCGAAGAATTTGAGAGCAACTCTCTGAAATACCTACAGCCAGAGCAAATAGAGAAAATCTGGCTTCGTCTCCGAGGCTTGTAAGTAGTACTTTTCTTTTCATCTCCTTCAATTTCCTCCCACTGTCAAAATTATTGTAGACTTTATATTTTCTTTCTTGCTGTACCTTCAAAATCTCCCAGCAGTTTCCACACCTGTTCTCCATAAATACAGTGACTTAATCTTGGCAAAAGATCCATTTACTTCCTTAAATTGAACTGCTTCTTACATTGGACATTTTCAGTGGAAATGTAGAAATGCCATTAATGAAGCATTTTAAGATATAAGAAGTTACTTGGATGATAATTACTTCAGATGTTTTACTGAAAATTTTGTTGTAGCCTGAATTGTACTTAGTTGAATTCTTCATTTTCAGTAATCTTACCCTTAGCTGCAACATAGAGAAGTCTTTTTCTCCACTGCAATGTACACCATTTCTAGCACTGACATGATGAATGAGGACAAAATAGGCAGAGAAGGCACGACTGGAAAACATTTCCAATAGCATTTGTAATGACAGCAAATTCATCTTCCACTAACTGGATTGTAGTTATCCATTTATACATTAAGCCTGACCTGCCATGAGATAACTGTACACTGTCTCCTGAGTAGAAAAAAGTATATGTGCTTAAAGAACTTGGCATTGCAGAAAAGAAAAAGTGGTAGTGTCTGCCTAGCTTATTTAGAAGCAATATCTGGTGTCTTTTTCATATTCTCAGTATGTAAAATGCTGTCAACCATTTGCCCAACAGTTCTTGGCCATGATAAAGAAAAGTGTTACCATGTTAAGCTACAACCCTTCCTGTGTTCAGAACTGTCCATGTTTGTATTTTTTTCTTCAGCCTCACATGTTAGAGTTACTAAAATTTCCACCCTCAAGGAAAAGGTAGGGAGGAAGGGATCAAGGAGACTTGGAAACAGAAGAAGCAAAAAAAAAAAAAACGAACAAAGAGTAGGCCAGTAGTTGAAAATAAATGGGTTCAAGTCAAACTTGAGTTGTTTTTTGGGTGTTACTTTGTGTGAATAACTATAGTATGTTTTGCAAAGCATAGCCAAAACTTCTATAGGACTCCAAGTAATATAAGATTTGCATTAATATGTGTTTCTCTCAAAGCATCATTCCAGGAAGCCTGCTTTGTGAAGGAACTTAATCAAAGTAGATGACAGCTGTCTTGTAAGCCTTCCTAATAGAAGAGCCACACAAAACAAACCCTCTATTAGGACTTCTTGAATTTCTGTTTAATATAGAGTTCAGGAGCATGCTGATTTAAGTTCTACCTGGAGTTCATAGATAAGCAGCATTTTTGTTCAGGACCTCTCCCGCCGTTATCACAACACAATGTCTGTATATTATACATCAAGCTTGGGTCTCTTCTGCCTTTTAAAAAGTTAGAAAAACTGTAAGACTTATTCTAGATGAGTAATAACTAAACCTCAAGCTGTTTTTCAGTATAACCCTCTTTGTCATCAGTATGTATGTGTGTAACTAACATGACTCTTCTTCTGAGTTTCAAGATTGCCTACAGAGGAGAGAGATTTTTTTCTGTAGAATTCTTAATCACTAGATGAAAACTGAAAAGAAGATTTTTCCATTCCCAGTTATTTTATGGAGGCTTAGTGCATCCGTACACACCAAACTGAGGTTTGACATAATGTTTCATGATTTTTCTTGTCTGTTTTTATGCATGCTTATATGTGTAAGAAAAACGATCATATGTGCACAACCCTCTTAGTTAAATAAGAGGCTTCATCCTGGAGAGAACAAATACTACTTGAGAAGATACCTCTCTCCTCTGCCACTGGTAAACTGACAGCCATATCTCACCAGAAACAGTTACAAGGTACAACAGTGCTACCAGTGCAGTGTTACACAGGTACTGAGAGCATGCTGGTGGCTGAAGCTGCCTGAGGAGTTGTAGTCTGCAGCAGGCAGACACACAGTAGATAATTTGATCCTGACATCTCTTCTTAAATGGGAAGGGCTGTGATGATTTTAACAGTCTGAGGTCTTAGCACTGTGTTGGATATCTCCTTGGCAGGACTTGACAGGTGGCAGCTCTTGTACTTTCCCTCTTCCCACCCTCAGTGCCAGCTGGTGTGTTTATTCACAAAGACTTTGTGGACAAAACAATATTCATCACCTGGCTTTTCCAGGGGACAGGGGAGGGGGCTCTTTAAATTCTCACCCCTTCTCAGCCTACTTGGTCTGAAGGGACTGGAAATCCAAAGGCTGCAAAGCAGAGGTTGAGTTAAGGCTCTTTTTGGAGGCCCTTAATTTTCTGAAGCTGAAGCAAGTCTGGTAAAGTCTTTTTTTTTTGCCATGTGCCTGGTATTGTTCTGTCTTGCAGGATGACTGGCCTCTGGGGGTTTGGGCATGGAACGTCTATTTTCAAAGTAAAGGGAGGTCTTTTGGACAGTGGAGAAGGACAGACTTTTGTGAGGCTGAAGCCAAGTGTCTGTTGCAACAGAAGTCTTATGTTGCTGTAAAAGGCAGACAAGGTATTGAATTTTTCTCTGGAGTGGAGTGGGAGGGTTTGCTTCTCCTTTCTCTTTTGTATCTCTCCAAAATGTGGTTTAGTCAGCAACAACATAGTTGATTTATAAGCTCAGCAGTGTGAGATAGTAGTTGTTAAGCCATATACAAGTTTCTTTTGCTTTTGCTGTTTAAGAACCAGCTAAAATACTAATACAGTAAGAGTACTGGAATGTTTTTATTTGATCTATATGTCATGACGCAATAATTCTGTGCTGTACTTTATAAGATAACTAGTGAGTGGACCAATAGGTTTTTCTCAGGTTTAAGAGTGCATGGTAAGTTGTCTCATTGGACAGTAAATCATCTGTGGCAAAATCTTTGCATGTCTCAAACCAGTGATCTAGAAATAAAGGTTGTCTTTTACACATGACCTATTAGATATCAGTTTAGATTTAATCATATATTAGAAAGAAACCTTTCATTTATTTACTTTTAATAAACTTTGAAGAAAGATTTGTGAATAAACTGTTGCTGGGCAAGGGTACCATTAGAAGTATATGAAGCTCTCTGGGGAAAATACTGGAAGTTGAGAACTGACAGTTTTGCCCTTTTTTCACTATACTGCACCAGAATATCAGGGAGAAGTTTGATTCTGATTTCTTCTTGTAGGAGCTCACCCAGCAATAGGCTTTGTAAACCAGAAATGCAGCCATCAGTGTCCTTTCTTCCATGGGAATGAATGCAGCTGATTTCCTTGCATCAGAGGCCTCCCAGAAACAGACCTGCTTCTGAGTTTTAATGACATCATAAATAAATTAGCGTGGAACAGCTTCACATCCCTTCAGGATATCTGAGGGCTTTTGCTCTTGCCTGCCAGAGGGCTGCCTGTCTCTCAGGAATGCTGCTGGATGCAAGTAGTACTACTCCACCACAAGGGCACAGGTGGTCTCGCTCCCTGGCTGCTGATGGGCTGCCAGCTGCCTCTGTACTTTGTTTCATCAGGCAGTGCCTGCCTTTGATCAGTTTCCCCTTTTACCTAAGCAGTGCTCAACCTGAAAGAAACAATGTTTCTTAGGGATGTGTTGATTGTTTGCTTAATGATCTTAAGAGCTCTGCTGCCAGAAAAAGATGTTGAGTCTCTTGCTCTGTTCTATCCTCCTTGCTCCATGGATCCTGTCCAGAAGCCAGTCTTTTGCCTTATTCAGCTCTGGACTTGGACACTATGCACAGGAGTTACATGTGAGTCTTTCTTCTACTCTCCAGTGGTTGCTAATAACTCTGTTAAGATTGAGACCTGCTCTGAAAAAACGTATCAGTTAAGATTTGATGGGAGGCCTTACAGGTCAGTGTAAGCAGCGGAGCTTGGAGACCTTATTTCAAAATATATGGTTTCAAAATTGCGTGGTTGCTTTTCAAGCTGATGGTTTCTCTGTGGAGGTATGAGCAGTGGTGGCTGTTTTGGGGTGCTCTTGTTTTAGCACTTGGAACCCTAGCTGTGAGACTTAAACATCCATCTGCTACTTACAATTCTTAAAGCTTCATGAAGTAGCTTCAGTTGCGTTCTGATTTCTCAAGAACAGAGAAAGCACGGTGGCCCTTTTCAACACTAGGATTAGATGTTGCGTCTGAGAACAAAGAAGAATGCCGAGGCATATATCCAAAGAGCTTCATGAGTTTCAGTAGAGATGTGCTAGTTTGTGGCAGCTGAAGATGCAGCTTGCAGATATTTTTGGTTTGATTTTGGTTGCTTTTATACCAAAAAATAAAACCTTCTTTTTCTATCTATTACAGTAGTAGTACATCATCACTGGGATCTGCTGGTTCTCCTGCTGTGATTTACACATTGAAGGAGGAAAGGCAGGAAAACGGACTGTAACCTTCTTCCCACTTGCTAGGATTATAATGTTGAATTGCTAAATATATAATAAATCCCTTCATTCTCAGTGTAGTTCTTCCTCATGCTGTTACTCATAGAATCATCAACGTTAAAAGAGACCTTTAAGATCATCAAGTCCAGCTATCAACCCAGCACTACCACTGGAGCCCTAAACCACTAAACCATCTCACCCAGTGCCAGATCCAGATACCTCTTAAACACCTCCAGAATTGGTGTCTCTACCACCTCCCTGAGCAATCTTTTCCAATGTCTGACCGCCCTAACAGTGAAATTTGTTTTCTAATACCGTTTCCTCTGTTCCTCTCACTGTAGGCATGGTAAGGACTGGCCCTCACCTCACTACAACCTCCTTTCATGTAGTTATAGAGAGTGATTAAGTTCTTCCTGAACTTTCTCTGCTCAAGACTAAACAAATCCAGATCCCTCAGCTGTTCCTCATTAGACATGTTTTCTAGACGTTTCATGACCTTGCCCTTGCTGGACAGGCTTCAGCGACGCAATGTCTTTTTTAAAATGAGGCACCCAGAACTGACTGCAGTACTCGAGAACCACTGCTGGGTACTGCGGGATGATCACTTCCCACATCCTGCTGGCTACCCTATTCTTGATAGAGGCCATTTATCATTTATCATTTACATGCTATTTACCCTGTTGGCCACCTGGGCACACTGCTGGCTCATATTAAGCCAGGTGTCAACCAGCACCCCCACGTCCCTTTCCACCAAACAGCTCTTGAGCTCCTCCTCACCAGGCTTGTAGCACTGTATGGGCTTGCTGTGATCCAAGTGCAGGGCCCAGAACTTCACCTTATTGAGCCTCATGCTGCTGTCCTCAGCCCATCGATTGACGGATGTCCAGGTCTCTCTGCAGAACCTTCCTACCCTCAAGTAGATCAACACACCCAGCTTAGGGTTTTCTGTAAATTTACTGAAGGTACCCTTAATCCCAATGACCAGATCATCAATAAAGACGTTTAACAGGAGCGGCCCAAAACTCAGCCCTGGGGAAGGCAGCTAGCAACCACTTGCAGTTCCCTCATTATTCTGGGGTGGGCTCACAGGCTTGTGTGTAATTGGCATAGCAGATCACTAACCATCTCCTCCTGGATTATGGGGGCTTCACTCATCCCCCAATCAACTTCTAGCTCAGGGAGCTGGGTATTCTGAGGACAACTGGTCTTGATACTGAAGACTGAGGTAAAGAAGGCATTAAGTACCTCTGCCTGTTGCAGTGTACCTGTGGTGGGATACTGCCACCCCCTAGAAATGTCTCCTGCTTGTGGCTGTTCAGTAAGTGCTGCATGCACTTAGAGCTATACTCACACACATGCACACACTGGATTGCTGCTTAGCTTTGTCGCTGGTAAAGAACAGGGAAGGGCCTTTGTGGGTTTCCAAGGCAGATGTTTATTGTAGCCTGGGTTGTGCAAGGATGGGTCCACAAAGGGAAAGGTACCAAAGAGAGCTTCTCTGTCTTAAAAACAGAGGGTCCCCGTCTTCTCTTGTGTGGCAGCTGGGACTCCTCAGAAGAGGGTGCAAGGGGAGGAGAGCAGGTATTAATGGGGAAGTAGAGAAGGTAGGATCAGGAAGGGAGAGGAGGGGCAGAAGTCAGATAAGGGAGTGTTACTTTAGCAACACACTGTCCCAGGCCTTCTCATCCTTGTAACTTGCCAGGGCTGATTTTAAACAGAGAAGGAGTGTAACAATTCCCCCTTTCTTTTTCTAAAAAGAAGGTGGATGGAAGGGTTTCAAAATTGACATTTAAAACAACTGAACAGGTACAGGACCATAGAACTGATAGAAAGAACTCATGAACTTTTAGGGCAACTAAACTTATACAAAAATAACAAGACAGTTAAACATACTTATAAAACAACATCTGAGGAAAACATCAACTACCCCACAAGATTCCCAGTGTCTCTTTAGTCCTTGCGTCACTCGAAACTCTGTGTGATGGCTCACTTGGATGCTCTCTTTTATGGTAGAACAAGTTGCAGGAGCATTCAGTTAGTGTCACAGGTGATGGAAAGATGGTTGAGAGGGTCTACTTTGAGGACTGTTGGCACTGGACTGGTGTTGTCGGGGTAGAAAGCTTCAATCTCAAACGAAGTAGAAATTCTTAAACTCAGAGAAAGAGGAGTTAATATCATTGATATTTCTGGAAAACTTCAAAACAGATTTCTAACAAATTATTAGAAATTCATTCTCCTCTCTTTGATAACAGAATTTGGGGGAAAGGGGGTGGTAACTGGATACATAGGGTATGGGAAACTGTGGCTGTGGAACTGAGACTGTGGGGGAAGAAAGGGGTTAGGGATTTGGGGAAATATAAAGGGAGGGTAGTAGGATGGGGTAAAAGGGAAGTTAGGAGGGAGGTAAGGAGGTTGCAGGGATTGGTGACTTGACCTTTTGTGTGATCTGGTGACCACACAGTCAGATTTTTGGCTGTGAAAAAGTTGGCTGGTGGTCAGTGCCATCTTTGCTTCCAGGCTATTACTGATGTTGGATGGCTGCCAGTTTGGGAATTCATTTTTTCAGTTACATGGTGGGTTCATATGATGTGGATGTTGTTTGAAATGGCTGCAGTTTGGCGCATGCTTGCTGCCTTGTACTGGAATGCAACCAGGTCCTGTGACATTGGGTGCTTGTGGAACCTTTTTTCCCTGTACTATGTCAAATTCCACAGTCTCTCCATCACCCATANTTGACCTTTTGTGTGATCTGGTGACCACACAGTCAGATTTTTGGCTGTGAAAAAGTTGGCTGGTGGTCAGTGCCATCTTTGCTTCCAGGCTATTACTGATGTTGGATGGCTGCCAGTTTGGGAATTCATTTTTTCAGTTACATGGTGGGTTCATATGATGTGGATGTTGTTTGAAATGGCTGCAGTTTGGCGCATGCTTGCTGCCTTGTACTGGAATGCAACCAGGTCCTGTGACATTGGGTGCTTGTGGAACCTTTTTTCCCTGTACTATGTCAAATTCCACAGTCTCTCCATCACCCATAGAGGACCTTTTTGGGATTATTCTTTTTGATGGTAGTCTGATGGACAAATATATCTTTTTTGGTATCATTCCTGGTGATGAAACCATAACCATTTGTTACATTGAACCACTCCACAGCCCCTAAAATTTTAGATGCAATGACTTTATTGTTTCTTTTTCTGGGTTTATTGTTCTGCTGTTACAGTTGCGAGTTGGGTTGTTGTTGTTGTTGTCACATGCCATGAGGTGCCACTGAGGCTTGGCTGCTGTCTACGGTCTCGGCTTCACTGCTTAGGGAGTCGGTGGGGATGGCCTGGCTTGGGTTGATTTGTTAAATAAAATATGAATATCAATCTAACATTGATATTCAACTCATAACGGACAAAACTCTCCAACAGTTAAGTTAGAAAGCTGTATGTTTTATTATTACAGCGCTGGGCAGCAGGGGAATAGCTTCCAAAGCAAGCTGCGAATTTCTAAAGCACTGACTTTCCTTATATTCACAAAGGTCTTACATATTCATCTAAGTTACCTGAGACGCCTATACATATGCATCACCTATTCCCGCTCCATATTAAAATGAGAACCATATTTCATTATGGTTGCGCAGTTCTTCCTTTAATTTGGGTCGGTGGTCTCTTGAAGATGAAGTCAGACGTCTTCCTCTTTACTTTGTCCCTCTGCCAGGTCTTCCTGACCCTTGGTCATGATCCAGGCCTCGTCTCTTGGCTCCAACTATCTTGGAGGCCAGGTGTGTTCTTCGGTTCCTGCTCTTTTACAATGCTGAATGTCCTCCCTGTTTCTTCTAAAAACATAACTGAGTCGAATACATGATAAATTGTCTTTGCTCCAACTGCTTCAACTATACCTATATGCTAATAATTAAACCTTAGTTTCTTGCTTCTACCTTGCTAGCTACAACATCAACTTTTAATTCTTTTTAACCCTTGATTCAGGGTGATGACGATGAGGAGGCAGTGGCTGCTGGGGTGACTGTTGGGTTGTTTTTACATATTCAGTTAATTTTACCAATCAGTAATTACTTTCATTTTGATAATAACAAGCATCCAGCATGGGCCACGATGGGGATGCATGGCCAAGGGATAACACTTGGGGACAGCAATTTCAGTTTCCTCGAAGCCCCAATATCAGTCCCAAGTCCACTTAGTATAACCAACTTTAAAAGGATCTATATAAAGATCTTAAGAGTGTTAAATTTGAGGGATCTACATTGTAGATGTCAAGATGTAGTTCTGAGCCAACTTTTTCTTCCTCTAGAGAGGAGGGAGATACTTTTGTTATGGTATAGGATTTGTGTTGAACCAGAATGGCCTGATCACAGGAGGTCAGGGCTGCCAGGATGGCATCTTCCTGGTTCCTACAACTGTCAGTTCTGGTTCCAACAGGGAACTTGGAAGTGGGCCAACTTTCTGGGGTGGAGAAGGCAGCTGGCGCCACATTGCTGATGCCATGTTGAGAAGTAACTGAGGATGATTGAACTGGGTATGAGGGATGCAGGAAAGGGGTATTCAGAAGCTTCTGATCACCTGCAACATCTCTAGAAATTGTTTTATACAAATGAAAATTTTCACTCACAGTTACTTCATCATAGAATTCATCATCTGGTTTATTTCCAGAATAATATGATGAGATTAATTTTTCATAAACTTCTTCCCAGAACTTTGTTAGACATAAGTCCCAAGAAAGTGAGGAAAATGCTTAAACAGCCATTGAACAAAAGTTTTCAAACTTTTTTGAGTACATTCAATATCATTTTGAGTAAGCTATTCTCTAATTTGTTGGTAAAATTTCTGATGTGGCTCAGGTAATTCACTTATAGTTACAGTTCTTCCCATTGCCTGAGGAGAAACAGCAAACAGAGGCAAGACAGGAGACCCAGGGAATTATGATTCACTAAACACTAAATTGACGACAGGGGCCCTTCCCCCCAAATCCCCTCAAAACTCACAAAACACCAAGCCTTCACCGTCCTGTCGAGGCAAATTCCTGGGCTCTCCAAAACTTCGGCTGTTCCTCTGCTCAGGGTTGCTCTGATAAGATGTTGAGCCCTCTGAGGGGTGATGGCAATGGCAACATGCAGCTTGAACCCTGCAGTGAAGCTCCAGGAGACACTTCCAGGGACGCTAACTTGCTGGCATTCTCCACCATCTGTTGCAGCTTACCCATGGTGGTGTGCTGCAACCCCCTAGAAATGTCTCCCGCTTGTGGCTGTTCAGTAAGTACTGCATGCACTTAGAGCTATACTCACACACATGCACACAATGGATTGCTGCTTAGCTTCGTCGCTGGTAAAGAACAGGGAAGGGCCTTTGTGGGTTTCCAAGGCAGATGTTTATTGTAGCCTGGGTTGTGCAAGGATGGGTCCACAAAGGGAAAGGTACCAAAGCGAGCTTCTATGTCTTAAAAACGGAGGGTCCTCATCTCCTCTCCTGTGGCAGCTGGGACTCCTCAGAAGAGGGTGCAAGGGGAGGAGAGCAGGTATTAATGGAGAAGTAGGGTATTATCTGGTCTAGTGAAAGGTCTCCCTGCCATGGGGTTGGACTAGATGATCTTTAAAGTCCCTTTCAACCCAAACCATTCTGTGATTACAAACAGCAATCTCTGAATTTTGGCATGAATAGGATGCTTGAAATTGAACTCACTAATAAATTTGATGGGCAGATAAGTTATAAACATATGTAAAGGAGTGCCTTTGAAAACTTCATGATTTTGCTGAAAATCTGGAACAATATTCAGCATTTATGGCATATCCTCAGTTTCCTCTGCAAAGCAGGATGCATCCTGTCAACAGTGAAGATGCCCCAATGATGGATCTTGTATAAGACCAACTTTTTCTTGAAGTAAAAGGTAAAGAAGCAGCTGATTTCATTGGGACAAGATGACCTTCGGTGGCTGAAGATGATCTGGCAAGTGTTAGAGTGCCACTGCTGAGTTACCCATTTCCCTGTCTAATCTGTATGTAGTTTACAATATTTTTAGAATTCTTTTGCTGAAAAAAGTCACATAGGGAACAGCTGGTTCTGCCTGTGATAATATACTGATCTGATTAAATTTTATTTATGTGGCCATTATAAACAGGAAAACAGAGAACTCTTCAATTCCAGAAGCACACTCATCATAGAGGACTTTGTGCCTTAATATTTTACCTCACAGAAGACAGGAGGGTTTAAAAAAGTCCATCAGAAAACACCACTTTATTAGGAAGTGTGTAAATATGTTGGTTTTCAAGTGGAAAATAAGAATATCCTAATTAGTTTCTGGAGGTGAAAGAGGCACAAAGGCTTTGTTTGTGTCCTGGGTTGCAGTGTGTTCTATTACCATCTTCATGAGCTGTTGAAACTAGGTGGGACGGTGTTCCTTGTCTCCTCCGTCCGGACTATCTCCTGTTAATGGCCCATCAGTGCCTTGCCTCATGACTCACCATCCCATTGTGAGATGCTCCACCCATAGGGAGGAACCAAGCATTCAACCTGGATATAATCTGAGATTTTGAACACCACAGACAGCCCTTACCTACTGGACTCCCAGAGGACAAGAGCTACCATTGGACCTTCAGGTGAAGACCAGACCCTTTTCTTTTCTAGAGGATCACTGCTTCAACGGGACCACTTCATCTAGACTGCTACCACTGAGCTGACTAACAGGGTGTCAAGTTGTATTCTGACTCTGTCAGTGTTCTTGTACTATTTCATTTATTTTTTAAAAAATTTTCCTATTAAATTATAATTCTGACTTGTGATCTCCCACTGGTTTGTTTTCAAACTAGTACACTTTGGTCTTGGTTTTAGTCCTTCTGAAGGTCCTGAGTTTCTAAGTTTAAACTGAAGTCCTGTTTGCCCTGAGAACAGAACAGAACTATTGAGTCATATTTAAATGCTGCTGCTGCCGCCCTTTTTCACATTTATGTCTTTCTTGATGGTCATAGACAGGGATTATATGTCAAAGAACCATGTTGGAAAACCTCTCTGTAGACATTTTAGGTCCAAATTTCACTTTTCTCATGGTTGTCACAGTTCATAGAAGGATTAGGAAAGTCTAATTTCTCAGCAAGTAGATGCTGGGTATTTGCTGGAGGTAGCAGTGCAGCCTAGAGATTCCTGGTTTGGGCGAGCTGTGGGTACGGATGTCATGATTAGTTTTGGACTTTGTCAGGATCTGGTTGATCCAAAATATTGTTCTTCATGTAGAGTGAAGAAGGGCTTAATTTTACCAGTAAACTAACTTGTAACAGCTTGTTTTATACTGCCTGCGGTATAGTCGGTGAAGGAGCAATGGGAACAAGCAAAGCATTACCAGCTGCTAGTCTCATGTTTGACAAATGGACAGAGAAGAGAATATAATCAAATACGTAGAAGAACAGAACCTTTGGAAAAAGGTAATAAAAATCTAAGATGTTTTAATTGTATTTATTGAGTCAGCTGATAAATTTTGCCACAGTCCTGCTGTTATTTTGTTCCACAGACTGACTATTGAATCTTAAGTCAATATATGAGTCCTGTAGGTAACAAAAGAGGGAAGAGTTTGTTTTTGATAGTAACATGTTGACCAAGAAATAATATACACTTTTTTTTTCATCATTATAAAAGAGCTTTTATTCTTCTGAAGGTATTACAAATGAAGTATGTTCAGCCCAAAAAGCTTACTTCAGCAGTCATAAAAACACCACAATCTGTCATAGAAGAAGAGGTCTCCATTTGTAATATTAAATTCAGTGCTTTCCAAATATCACTGCTATAAAGCTTGCAGTCCTGCAAGAAATGAAAAAAGTTATGTTTATGAAGATTAATTTAAACCTTAAGTCAAAATGAAATTAAGAATCTATATCTGGAATTGTTTTTTAAAACTGTCTTGGTGGGACAGGAGTCCGTACAGAAAGAAGCAAAACTTGATGGAAGACATCACTGAAAAATCTTCTGCATGTGTGTTTTAAAAGCTGTAAGGAAAGGTCATCTCCTAATCTGCCAGCTTTTGGCCAGCTTTTTTTGGTGGTTTCAGTCACTATCTTAAATCCAACTCAGACCATTAAAGGATTTTTATTTAATGTGTTTCTGCTTCTTCCTGCAATTCACATGAAATTTTCCAGTTCCAGTCTTTATTGTCTTGTTTCCTCGAAGATCACTTCAGCCTCTTCAAAATCCAAGAAGAGGCCTGACTCTGATCCTGACTGGCAGGTGAGGGAAGCTTGAGGTTTGCATATTAGGGCCGACCTAGTAAATACCACAGAAGCAGTGAAACCTCTACAAATGCAAATTGCTCTCAAATACTGGGAATTTGGACAAAGCAGAGCTTTTCTAGAAGGGCTTGTTTCTAGAAAGACTTGTTTCATAAGGTTTCATAAGGTTGTTTCTGATTTCCTGAACTGTGCTGTACTAGAAAGCATCGATACTATTGTGTTTTCAGGCATGGAATTAGAATGCAGTTTCTGGCCTTTGGAGTGGTGTTGGTTTTTTATTATTTTTTTTAAATTTGTTTTTCCTTTGTTTTCTTTGATTAAACTAGGTTTTCCAAGTAACTGGTAGCTTAAGAAAAGTTTAGCCCCATGATGGTGCAAAAATTTCCTCTGACAGTCTTCAACCCAGAGTTGTGCTTAAATATGAATTGTAGATAAGCAATAATCATTTCTCAGCAGACCCAAGGCTTTGCCAAAATTTGTTTGGAACTGTCTTGGATATTTGAAAAGCAGATTAAATTTGAAGTTGATTATAAATACAAAGAAACCAGAACTAAATTTTGCAATAGATTTGCAACTCAGACTCTAGTGAAACTCATTCTAATTAACCAATTGACTTGGTGAAGTTAGGATTCATCAAAACAATTGTTAAGGTCAATATTGGGGACTTTTGAATTTTTCTGGGAAAGAAGATGGCTGCAGAGTTCTTGGAGAGACATGGATCTATATAGTTGTCAAAGAGAGGTTTGAAAGGCTGTGTCTCTGCCTAGAATTCCAATTCATGTCACAGCAGTCTGACTTGCCTTCTTTGGGAGGGCTTCTATGCCTCTCACTCAGTTATGTGGGATGCAGAAGTTCACGTGAGCTTAGGCATACAGCAGAAGATTGTCATGATCTTTCTTGTCAAGAGAGATATAGGAGACAGTTTAGTTATTAAGATGCATATAGAAATGTCTGATAACAATGTATGTACAAACATCCTAAATGGCTATTTGTGTAATTTGTGTCATATGACACTATCTGTGTCATCAATTTAGGAGTGATTTCTTACATTATAGAGATAGATGTTATTCATGCACAAAACTGCTAGCCAAGACAGAAAGTTCCACAACATCCATCTGTAGCATGAATACTGGCTTGGGTACAAAGCTCATTTCAACACTAAGATTAGCACAAGTTGGACATAAGACCTGTGCAATTTTTAACAGCTAAAATACAGTACCCTTGAGCTACAGCTGTGGCAGGCAGGGCCAAAGAACAGAAACAGAGCATTAACCTTCTTACAAGGCTGACGGCTGTAAATGATGCTCAGATCACACTTCCATGCCTCTTTTGGAGGAGCTAGTTTTCAGGGATTTACTAGCAGTAAGCAGTTACTGGTGTATGTTAAGCAATGAGTCTGAATACACAATTTAGATATGCTCTTCTACACATATTGATGTAACAGGGACAGTTACAGCCAGATGGAAGAACTCTCCTTTTTCAGACTTGCTTGAAAAGTAAAAGGAGAGGAAGCTATGGGAATGGAGACTGGGAAGGGAGAATTGGGAGATCATCTACAAAAGACCATACTGACTCATAAAAAGGTTGGAGAGGACAACCAGATAGTGCATTTTAAAAATAAAAATGTAGAAAAAAGTGATAGTGTGAAAAGAGATAGTCCTGTGAGTTCTTCAAATTCCTACATGTAAACGCTTGTTAGATTTATTTATGTCCAGATTGAAATAGTTCACAGCACAACATATTAACAAGTCATTTAGGAATTTGAGTTCTGCTGAAAGTCACAGGGATAAGGACTGCTTTTAAGGGCATTTGAAAATGTGACCCGTTTGTAGCATTTTTTGCGTCTCTTAGATTCTAGTGAAGGCCTTGAAGGAAAGCCTGGTTTCTGCAAGAACACTGCCATTTGCAACTACTGCCCAAAACACTGCTTCTATGTTACCTTCTAAGCATGTCTTTGTCCAGAAGAATGAGGATCTCTTCTTTAGTAGGTCAGTGCTTTGTTTTGTTAGAGTAAGGGGAAACTTATTTGGTACCTTGGCCTCATTTTTGTTGTACAACCTGTCAAAATTCTTCCTTCCATGTTTTCCCATTAACACCGTCTGGGTAGTTTTTTTAAATTTTTCTAGTTGCACTAGTCTTATACGTGCAGAGAGCCTACAGATTTGGATGCACTATGACTGGATGTGTAGCGGTAATTCATATTGTGCAGAGAGTGTCTTTAAGAGAAAGGATTTTGCATAAATGCTCAGTGATCTCTGAAAGACTTGTTTCAAATCACCTCTATTGCAGTGGAAATATTTTGCAAATGGAGAAGAATGAAATTCCTGAGTTATGTAAATTTGCTGAATAACTTGGAGTAAATTATCATAATGGTCCCACCTAGCCTCACATTCTACAAAATGTCAAATTTCAGTTTGAATAACCTATTTACCTTATGAAGTCAGATCTGCCCCTCTTCTGGGACAGAGGCAGGGAACTTGACTCCTCCCTTACAGCAGCCAAACTTTTAAGAGCTAGATTTGCTGTCTCAACCATGGCACCTGGTATAGAGAAAGGACAGGACTTACTTATTTAAATACATCTTTATATCTGAGGCTTCTGAAGACATATCCCACCCCTTCCTCCATGATTTCTGTGCCATCTAGAGTCTTGTGAGACAGCTGGTATCGGGATGGAGTAGGGTCTTAAGAAATAAAAACCTTGCACAGCCTCTTTCATTCTCTGTGTACATGCTCAGCACCTGTTCCCATCTATTCACCAGATATTCTATATCCCAGTTCTCTCTCCCAGAATTTCCTCCTGTGTGGCAAAATATTCCCATGCTGAGACCACAGGACAGTGTTTTTGAGCTTGCAGGTAGCAGTACTGCTACCTCTCTCTCTTCACTTTCCTCACTTCCTTCCCTTTACGCTCATGTCTAATTCAGTGGAGCCAGCTGTATGCTATCACATCTGTGTTATTCAGGCCTAGGGAGAGGGGAAACAAAAGATGGGCAACCTTCTTTACCCTCTGCAGAAAATAATGTTGTAGTGATACAGAAATGGTGTGAACAGATCAACAGGCATCTTGCAAAAGATGATGAACCCTGCTGCAACCAGCAAATTTGAAGGTAGGAGCCTCTGTGAAACCACTTCTCCTCTGTAAACACATTTTTACTAGCTATCCTAGAAACCCATAATCATTCACATTACTTTCCTCTGTAATATCTCTGCTCCTGAAGATGTGCAGTTCTAGGAAGCTTAGAAAAAGAGCATTGGCTCTCCATGAGAAGTTTAAAAGTTGCATTTTCCTAAGAGTAATATTTAATATCTGGCCTGCTAGTAAGGAAGTACTACCAGGACAACAGCCATCCTGAGTTGCTACACAAAGTAGTGTAGCCAAAAGGCTTGAATAATATTAAAAATCTACCATGGTGCTGAAGGAGGGGAAAGTTTGGAGGTGGGGATGGGGAAGTGAACCTTCTTTTGGAAAGAGAACACTGCATCTTTGTGTAGAAATTTTTTCTCCCAGTGTTTAGGCTTGTTCAACAGTAATCCNCAGGGGGGGGGAGGAAGATTGGAGGGGGAAACAGTAACAAGCAACATTTAGATCTAAAAATAGCAACAAATAAATTTACTTGAGCTTAGGGCTAGATGCAGATTTGTTTAGTGACTTCACACACACAGATCGTCTGGCCTGATATAATTCCAGCCCATGTTTCCTGTCTTTGTATTTCACCCAGACAATGAAGAATGATTCTCCCCTCCCCATT